>VZTJ01005309.1:1051128-1091457 GCA_013397795.1 Orthonyx spaldingii
GAAGGAAGGAGACAAAACAATGCAAATGAGTATTTTTTTTTTTTTTGCATTTGAAGGCCTCTTGACGTGAGGGAAAGACTTGTTATTAATAATCAGCCAGATACCTCTTCCATCACTTGTGGTAAAATTGATCTAACTACTTTAAAAAGCCCTATGCTACTGTTTTCATTTTCCTGCATTTGTTGACTCATTTATGCAAATCACTGAGGGCAATGGGTATGAGGAACTGAGTACTTTTTTGTAATGGGTTGCAGTAAGAAATGCACTTCATAGTGCAATCAGTGCTATTAATAGTCAGAATTAAAGTATTTCTATTATCAAACACCCATTTCTGAGCTAAAAGTGAAAAACACCATCAGTTTCCAATAACACAAAGACAAATTATACATAACCTAATCCTTTAGTGAACAACATATACCTCAGATTTTTAAAATTCAGAAGTCTGTAATATCCGTCCCATCTTCCCAGACACCTTCAGCTTTATACTACACCAACATAATTCATATGTTGACAGAACATATAATGACAGAAGACATTTATGTAATCACATACAGTCATGATTTTGGAGCATACTGACCAAGAGTTTGGGGCTCAATAGCCCCACAGGTGACCTTTGTGTCCTTCTCAAAGGCCACTTCACAGACAGTGACTCAGTTTCCCAGGGTAGATCTGCGACTATTCCACTGCTGTCATCTACAGAAATCAGATTCAGCATGACAATGAATGGGTGGCCAATGTTAATCCTTAAAAGGTGTGTTCAAGGAAGAAATTTTAGTAGCAGAAAGTACAAGCTTTTTTTTTCTTCTTGTGCAATCGACTACACAGCTCAGAGACTGGTGGAAAGAAATAACTGAGATTTTTGTCCAAAATTGGATATGATCTAATCTAAGGAGTATGTCAACTACCTTCAACAGAGAAGCAGACCTTTTAATTTTGAATCAGTGTGGGGGCTTATCTGAACAGACCAATCTTTCCCAGCAATCTTTCTCTAACTCAAATTTGTAAGATAAACAGATTTGTTAATATTTGTTCATTCCACCAAGAAAAGATAGCTTTCAGGATTGCTATTAAAGAAGCATTTGACATCAATTACTACAGTCTAATTGCTGCACATTCACAATGCCATAAAAGTGTGAAAGGGTATGCTGTTTTTATGCTGGCAAGTGTGTTGTGATGTGAAATGTGTGGAAGTATAGGGGATGAAACAGTTATAGTGAAATTCAATAACTGTAGCATTACATGTAAGCTTTGAGAAAAACATAACAGAAACATGCAACTCTTACTGACAGATAATCAAAGTACTGGCTGTTTTTCACAATTGTTGTAAAAAGGGAATTTTTTATAAAAGTTTGGGGGTTTTTTAGAGTATAATATGTACTGTTTCCTTAAAGATTACACAAACAACCAAAGAAAAGCCAGAAGAATGAAAAGCATTGACAAAAATTGCATTCAGTCTCCTGTAAACTCTCCTGCCTCAAAAAAAAATGGAGGATAGCCCTGCATTTTGTTTTAGGTTTCATCACTAGATTCAGATCCAGAACTGCGATTAAGACCTGAAAATCTTAGGCTGAAACTGAAAGATGCACTTCAGTAGTAAATATGTAGCAATTATCATAAAATTAAGTTCATTCCACATTTTAGCTAATCACCATGGAAACATATTCATTGGCGCCTAATTGGAAATGTTCCCAACCTGGAAAACACTGTAGGCTTATGACTTCATAATTTCTTATTTAAGCAATTGTACTACTCTTCTGTGTTTGTGACAGTACACCCTGACAATTTTGGCAATAACCCCAGTGAAAAATACTTTTCTGAGAAGCCTGCTTCTGCAAGTATTTTTCACACTCTAGTGAGACTTCTGTCCTAGAAGGTTGCTTCATCAAGCCACTTCTACTGTTTGCGACAATACCTGAATACCCAGTCACAAGTGTTACAGAAGGCTGCTGTCCTAGCAACTCCAAACTGAAAAGTTACAAAATAATAATGAAGGTTGTGCCTTTCTGTCTGAAAGAAAACTGTGGTGCCATGAAATCATTAGGAAGACTCATGTAAAAAATTGTTCGTCAGGAATTATTTAGCCTGTCATAACACTGTACACCGCTAGACAGGACAGAGTAATTACAGGCTGGAAAAAACACCCTATGTAAAGGAACTTTTAGCTAAGAGTCATGCCACTAGACTGAACTCAAGAGTGCTGCTGCATTAGAGAGGTACTGGTGTCAGAACTAGCTGTTTATAAATCATTTCTGGTTCATCTACAACCACGCTGTTAGATTACCATACACACACTTCCCAAAATGCTAACAAAAGTATTTTATAAATGCATTTCTTTCATCCATTACCATCTTCAAGAAGTAAAAATTAATCCTTGTTAAGCAGTTAAAAAAAGGTACAAAATACTTCAAATTATTGGAAATAGTTCCGGGTTTTTTTCTTTCCATGAATAGAAAGATTTTGCATTCCTGTTATCCTTCCTCCCTGAAACTCATACAAAATATACAAAGAGCAAAGGAATATCCAGATACATCTTTATATGCATTTATACCATTTTTATTAAAGAGAACATATACATTTAAGTTCCATGGAGTCTGTTATAACAGTAATTAGTATTAATCTGTACAAACTGATAGCACTAGTTTGTTGGCATGGTATTAACTCCTACAGTCTAATTTTTCTCAGTGGGGTGCTACTTCTTTCTAAACTCCGTTTTCTGCTAGAGAACTAATTAAATGATGAGTCAAAAGAACATATTCCTCAAAACTACAAAACTGAAATGAAATGTGTTTGTGTGCCATGATCTTCAGGTGGAGCAGAATATATTTATCTGTGTTTCAAACATGTCTCCAAGTAAATAAGAAATACACAATTCTTTTTCCTTTTCATGGGGCTAAGGTTGGTCTTATATATTGACATGATGGTGTGCGACAAAGACATTGGTTTGGATTTTCTCTGTGTATAATCAGCTTTCTGGATTTAACCTCTCCTGTCAGTAGGGAGCAAGGAGAAGTAATGTAACTGTTTCAGCATTTAGTGAAGGCTTTTTTGGATCACTAGAATAAAGTTGTGGAAGTATAGACAACATACCTTTATTCTTTCTATTCTTCAGCTCCTGGTTTGTACTTAACCTTTGGCTCTCATCCTGTACATCCTACTCATTGTCTTCTGCATTTCATACTCATGAGCTGCTGAGTATGTACTCCCATCAATGCACATGTCTTGCCACAAGGAGTCTCAGTATCATCAGGTTATTTGCAGTATGTATTTAATTCTCTCTTTTCCTTATAATGGAAACTACTTCAAGTTCAAGTCCAGTCTTTTTGGTTTTACCTAGTGGTTTTGCTGCTGCCTTAGGTTATATATGGCCAAGTCCTGGGTATCCACATCCCTGACATGCAGTGCAGTTTCTTTGGTGCTAAAAGGTGCTGCCCAAAGCTGCTCCCATCCCTTCTTCCTTCCACTAATTACTGCAGCCTTCTCCTGTCGCTCTTGCCCTTTTTCTCCCCCCATCCTTTCCTCTTTCCCAAACATAATCAGTAAATAATCCCATCTGAATTTTCGCCAGTGATTCTGTGAGCATGCGACGATAAATGACCCATTTTCCTAATAGGACCAGGGTTCAGCATTGTCATATGAGAGGTTAATGTTTTTTTTTTCCAAGAAGTGGTCATTGTGATACCTATTGCACCACACTCTAGCTTGTTTGCTAAATTTGAGTTTTCATCAGGGTTTTGCTACCTCAATAGGTGAAAGACCAAATATTTCTTATTTGTTGTTTCAGAGTAGCAACTTGCGGTTGGCTGTTAAAATCTTACATTTAACATATGTTTAAGAGATTTAAGTGTTTTATGTATCTATTACATAGGCTTTAAAACCTTCCAAGCTTTTGGAACCATTTCTATGAGACATCATGGCCTGGCACATTAATTTATCTGGCATTGAGAAAACCTTTAAATTTTGTTTTAACAATCCTTTATGTTTGATACACCTGATAACTGACGTTTGGGAGCATAAGCTTTCTCTTGCTCTTCACCTGAGAGCTTTATGAATAACCAGTCTTCAGATAACTAAATGTATTAATTCATTTTATTAATGTACCTCTCTCTGAATAGAATTCCTTTTCTCCTGAAAATGTTGGGCAAACTTTGAAATTTTTTGTTGTCCTAACACGTAAGAGCATTCAGAGTTGATAGCTTTTGCCGAGGTATTCTCCCCAAGTCTTCTTATTGCCCTCAAATGAGCCATTTTACTCCTATACAGACTTATGTGATGAATAAATGCACATTTAATGCAGTTGCATTACAAAATGAGCATTTTTTGAGTTCATGGTTTGAATTCTTTTTCTCTGTAATCTAGTCCCGTAAATGGAACTCCAGAAAGTAAATTAGAGCACATATATTTTAATTCTGATTGCTCTTTTAATGTTTACATGGCTGTCAGTATCTTCCTTTCTATATGCTTATTGTGTTGCTCTGTTAGGATGGCAAAGGGATGGCAAAGTGATAACTGGGAAATAAGGGGTTTCAGTTGTTCAGAAAATGAATGCAAGAAATTAAAATTAGAATTCATGAAATCAGAAAGCAAAAAAAAAAAATCACTTCATGTAAAAATAGCAATAAATATTTATTATCAATTATGTTCATTTTTAACACCAGAATAATAGACTTTGTCTTGTTAATATATAGAAGACAAGTAAATAAAGGGCTGGTTTGTAATAAGCATTTGTGGTTGTCAACTCTTTCCCAGAAAAGTAATGATTGAGAGACTCTAGCATGATACATGAGATAAAGATCTTCAGTGATTTGAACAGTAAAAGGCAGACTGGCATAACCAGGGATAATAAAGGAAGTTTTCAATTTTCATATCTTATACAATATGACAATTTGCACTAAGTACTTTAATATTTATCTAACTGTGGATAAAATTACCAGATCTTGCCTTTTTTATTTTAAAAGCCATTAGAAATATTCAGGTTACATCTTTCCCCATCTTGGAATTTTCTTGCCCTTGGAAAAAACTGAGAAAGAACTTGTTTTGGAGACCTGGTTGTTCTACTGGGAGCAGCTGCTGGAGGTTATCTGCAAATGGGAAAGCTTCACATTGAAATTTAACTTTTTGAGACTAAATACATTATTAAAAAACAGTGAAAAGTTAATTGAGCCACAAATAATACTTATGAAAGGAAACAGCTCCTTGTATTCCAGAGTATATCCTTTTTTGTACATTCTTCTGATGTTTAATCTTTCTGAGTGTTTTGGTTTAGGAATGGTGTTCCCAATTTAGTGTTCCCACTGAAATATTCCAAACCATGTACCATTCGCTCATTATTCCCTCACTCTCCCCCTGCGGCTGCTGGAGAGAAGAATTGAAGGCACAAAAGGTAGAGATTATGGGTTGAAATAAGAACAATTTACTGGAAACAGTAGTGAAATAAAAACCAAACAGTAACAGCAACAATATTAAGAAAAGAATGTAAAAAAGTACAGCATTCTCCTTGCAAATATTCTGTCACTTTATCAGGGTTCTGCAGTTGTTCAGGGATGTACTTCCAAACCATTGGGAGAGAATAGTCCTTCTTCACAAGCTGGCCTAGTTTCTCCCACCTTTCACGCCACTCATGATTATCCAACCTCAGAGCAGATCTCTGAATTACCTTCCTGGAAGTTTCTGTCCTGAATCTAAACAGGGTGTTGACTGTGCTGACTCTAAACCTGGTCCAGACCATATTGAGAATATATAGTAGACATAGAAACAACAGCACGCTTTCCTTAACATCCAAAGCAAATTCAGAATTCTCAAAAGCTACTGTAACAGGCCTGAAGGAGAAAAAGGGTGTGAAAAGCTGGAGAAAATCATCCTCTCCTGTTCTCTCCATAGACTGGGTATGGTTATTAACAGATGTCAAAAGGTAGCTCCCAAAGTAAGGGTAGGAGAGGAACGCTGAATACTCATCCCAAATGACCCTCGTTGGCCTGGATGTTCTCATGTCATAAGCTGATATGACACAATACAGCAACAAAGCAATCCTGATCCCTCTCCCTGCTCTGAAAAAGAGCACAGCTTTGGACACATGATGCATATATGGGAATATGTACAGGGCTGTATACCACAGCCATTTGAACAGTATGAGCAACATTGTGACCAGTGCCTCCAGTGTAACACAACAAATGCTTAGATCAAATATTTTCCAACCCTCTGGGCAAACTTGTTGTTATCTCACTCACATTGGGTGCCAAATAAGGTTGTCGTGGTTTAGGACTGGTGTTCCCAATTTAGTGTTGTCACTAAAACACTCCAAACCATGCACCATTTTCTCATTTCCCTCTCTCCCTCCTTTTCCCCCTGTGGTGGGATGAAGGGACACTTGAAGGCACAAAAATTAAAGGTCATGGGTTGAGATAAGAACAATTTACTGGAAACAGCAATGAAATAAGAAATGAATAGTAACAGCAACAATATTAATGAAAGTGTGTGCAAGAAAGGAATGGCAAATGATTCAATTGAGAAAAAAATCTCACCACGTGAGATCCTGCAATACCTGAACCAGTGCCATGCTACCCCCCACTGGAAGACAGTAAGGACATGATGTGACATGGAATAACTTCTGTGTCCTTGCTACTGCAAAAATTAACCCTGTCTTGCCTGGAACCAAGACACCGAGCATAATTGAGCTGGATTTATGTTAGAAACCTGTCTTCAAATAATGAAACTTTCCTAAAATCACCACTCTGAGCATAAGTGACTTCTGGAGATAAAAAGCTGATGTGCGAACAAAATACATGTGCATCTAGCTAAGGCAAACCCTATCTTCTATGGTGGACAAAGAAATGCAGACAGAGGGATTGAAATCACTGTATTTTTTTAAGAGAGGAATTAATTTTAAATCTTACAAGGAAAAGATAAGGGAAGAGATATATTAATAGAATTCTGAAAGCAGAGAGGGGATTGCAATTTGAAAATCTTAAAATACCCTTTTTATAAGGTTAATTTATATCCATCCTGTTAAAGTCATTTAATGGCTTTTATTTTTTCCTAGAAATGTGTTTAGGAGCTTGGACAGTGCCATGAAAGGTGTTAATAGAAAACCTAGAAAAATATAGTGGTGCTGCATTCATTCAGATGGAATAGGTTGGCTGGGCTTTACAAAGTTGTTCTCATAACACTTGCATTATAATACTGTGAACAGCTGAGTAAAGTTCAGAATTTGAGTGTCATGATAATAAACACTATCCAAAATAATTTTAACTTTTATTAAACTTACCGAAATAACCAGAGAACACAGTTAAACTTTGTGACATATAAGGAACTAAACAACACTCATTTTAAACAACATTTTTCCTATTACTCTCTTCTTTTGCTTTAAAGCTTTCAGAAATAGACTTCTTATATCGTAGCTTCTGGATGGTAATGGCTGTCCATTTGGGATAGAGAAAAAAAGAAGAGCAGTTTGAAATGAGGTTGTTGTTGCAGTCTGTGTCCTTCAGAACAAAAGAGGATAATCAGAAACAGAGGGAAGATAAAAAGAACAGTAAAAAAAAAAAAAAGAAAAGAAATTTTCAGATACTGTTTCTGAGCTTCACTTTTGAGTTATAGACTAGATTTAGATTATAACTACTTTTTAAACTATGATGAAAAGTATGCTCTCCTTTTGGCTAATCTGAAGAGGACACATTCCTGCTTTAGGCTTGCATAACCTAGGGCAAGGCTCAAGGTCTGCGCTGGGGCTTCCTTTCCCTATTTGTTTTTGGCAAGGTGTCTCAGGATATGTAAGTTTATTTGCCCATAATGAGAAGAGGTGGTCTGGTGGCCTGGACAGAAGTTATGCGGTTCTAATCCACCCTTCAGAAAGTTGATATGAACCTTCTGTAATAGGAAGGCTTCTCAAAATCATTAACGCACTTGGATACACAGAGAGCTGAGAGGTTGCCTAAGCTAATCAACAATATTCATCCCCCCACCAGAGACGTCTTTTTCTGTTCACAACTGGGCTGCCTGAAGAAGTTCCTTTTGTCACCCAGAAAAGGATGAAGTATTTGCTCACTAGATAGTCTCTGTGTGAGGTTGATAAAACCTCCATCACCAGTAGGATATTTCTTTAGCAACCTTTATGAGATGAAGCTGTGGCTGGCTAAAACAGGCTCTTTTTAATACAGAAGAGCAAAAGAAAAAGGAAGAAAAAAAAAAGCAGAAAAAGTAATTGGAGATAAAAAACCATGTGAGGGAAGAGGTGCTGATATTAGTGTTTTATATCATATTATGAAGCTGGTATTTGCACTTAGTTGTCTCCATCTGGCATGGTATATTCAGGGCATTTTTCACAACTAATTGTGAAAGTTTCGGGTGTTGCAATGGAACCCCAAACAACTTGGGTGTGGAACCCTGGTGAGTGGATCTCACTTCTTTCAGTAAAGAAATTTGGCATGTTGGTGGGAATATCCTGTCCTCTTAGATTTTTTTTTTTATCCACCAACTGCAGTAATATTTTATCCCACACTTGCCAGACCCATGTGTGTCAGGCACGAATTTAGCACAGTCTTTGTGGATAATTTTGTTTGCATTTTTGTTTGTTTCTGGTTTTTGGTTGAGTTTTGCTTGTTTGTTTGTTTTGAGGAAACGAACAGCTTGACACAGTCAGTATAATACTGTCTGAACAATCTCTGTATAAGACAAATTCAGAAAGCCACAGATTTTGCATGGTAAACTAACTGCAATAATTGCACTGACAAATCAAACCCATTAATTGAAGAACCTGTGTCTGAAGATAATGCCTTTAATTGAAATGAGGTTAAATACTTCTAACAAAAGTGAATCCTTTTGTCATATGACATGATTTGGGAAGAGAATGTCAATCCACATTATGTTGCATGGCTGTAAAATTATTCTTCATAGACTCAAACATGTGCAAGTGAGCTATATCAAAAGTTGCATAATACTGATCTTTTTACCCCTGAGACTATTGCAAATGTCTGTAATTAAGGCAGCTGCAGATAGCCAGTCAGTGTCAATCAAAGCCTGTGTGGCATTTTACAAATTAGTCCCTACTGATATATAATGATATATGAATTAAGAGCAGGAGATGAAGCCATTTGTCATTGTAACAGCTAAGTTTCCAATTAACCTATTTAGTTACTTTTATTGTATATGCCATGTATATGCCATGCATATATTATTACTTAATGCATTTTAAATGAATAACACAAATGTTGGAAAGAGCCAACACTAAATTGGAATTTTTTCAGTTGTTTAAATCTACTGTATATATGGAGGTAGGAGGAAAATAACATTTCTTACTTTATTCTTAGCCTCATTTTGCGTTTGTCATTTGCTTCACATTTCTTCACACACACACACACAGACTGAAGCTATAACCAAAGCCTTTCTGACAATACTTTGGGGCTAAATTAAAAAAAAAAATTCTTGAACAGAGAAAATTGAGAGCAGAAATATCTCACTCCTGTAGATTATCTTAAATCTCATGATGATAATTGATTTGCTCCCACATTTTTAGCAGAGAAGTTGAAATGAGAAGCTAATCCACACTTTTCAAACAATTCCTTGGAGTTACTTTGCATTCCTGTGTAAACCTAGCTGAAAGCATACTCCTTTCAGGTATGTTGGTGTACCTCAAGGCACATTGTCTATTTCCTCTTCAGGATATTTGATGGGGGACAATGGAGCAGAAGAGAAGGTGGAATGACATTCTCACAACTATACTGCAGCATTTCTCTATTCTCTGTCTAGGCATCCCCCAAAGCATAAGACATCAACTCAGCAGCTGTCTGATAAGCTGCATGAAAGAAAATTGATGCTGTGTCAGGAGCTGCTTTGCTCTAGTTAGATTAGGAGAAACTGTTTTAATTATGCTTTATTGCTCTAGGTTTTAAGTAGTGAAGTATCTTAATTTATCTCAATTTCTAAAATGTATCTCTTCCATGTATAATATTCTCTATCAGAACAGTAATCCTACCAAGATTATTCTAGAGTTATTTTCATGCTACATGCTGATTTTTGCATATCAGATCTTAAGTATTTTAGACATTGATTTGTCATTTGTTTGGCCCCTTGTACTCAGAGAATATGATAGTTCCATTAATTGACTCTTAGATGTTTATTCATTTTAAAGTGATATAATACCACAAAGAAAAAGATGATTTCAAAGAACAAGAATAAAGAAAACTTTAAAAAAGTAGAAGGAAATTACACATTTCACATAATTATATCAAGTAGTTACACAAATCTGCTAGAGTACAGAAGAATAATCACAAATAAAAGAAGGAATTGTAAGAAATACTCTTTTTTAGAAAACTTCTATTCCAAATCTTCTTGCCACATATTGTGTTTTGAATCTCCAAAAACAGTCAAGGGATTTACACATTAAAGTCCCTCTGGAAGTGTCTTTGAAAGTCCTCCCAAGAGAACAGCCTAGAAGGAATTTTGTGCAAGGAGTAATTAGGAGCTATGGTGTACCTGCAAGCTGAGCAAATGCAGAGTAACACCATCTGTGTAGCAATTCTCAGTCTGCATAAGAGTTAGTCCCATAATGCTACCTTTCTTCACTTATTAATCTGATTGTCCTCAATTCACACTTTACTGTTCCCTGGGTATTCTCCATCTATAGAGAGAAAACTTGGACTCACCTGATTGCATTGGGGTTTTTTTATTCCTAAAGAAACTCCATTTAACGAGAATTAAGCTATTTACTAACTCTTCATGAACTGGCATTACTTGTTTCACTGTAATTTCCTGCGACCAGTTCTTGACATAAAGCTGAATATTATATGAACATGGTGGAGCATAGGTGCTACAGAATGCAGACTGACCAGAAAAGGTAGAGATAACGGCAGGTAAGAAAGGAATCACAGGGATTTCTAAAGCAGTGGAACACTACAGAGTAATAAGTAGAACAAAAAGAGACAAAAGAATCAATAAGAGTCAAACTCTTTTGGGGAAAGTGCTTTAAAATGTTTTACAGGTTTGATCTACCATCACTCTAGGGAACTCTGTACTGTTATTAAAATAAGGGCAAAATTTCTGAAAGACTTTAGAGGAGATCTTTTTTTTCCAGATATAAATTAAGAATAAATGCCATTAAAATCAAGAGTCTGAGAAGAGAGTGAATTGTTCTCTCACAGGGTAAATACAAGACAGGAGTAAAAGTAATTTACAATGAAAGACAAAACTGACATAAAACAAATGAGTCTACATTGGTGAGGAATTAATTCAAGCTGGAAATTAGAAGCTATCTAACAATCTTGAGAGCTGGGTTCCAAAAGGCTCAGCATGTGACCCAGAAAAAGAATCCATTTTATGCTGGAATATGGGAAATTTATGATGGCAGTTGCATGATAGTTTTGTATCCTGGGAAGTGATTTGACAGTGAGAAAAACCAAACCAAACCAAACCCAAACGCCTCCTGTCAACTGTTCAGTTGACCTGCTCCTTATCATCAGATACTTAAACATTAAGCAGCAATTCTCTTCTCATTGTACCTTTGGACACTGCTAAGGAGAATCTGAATCAAATACAGCTCACATGCTAGAAATAATAACAGAATAACATTGAGGTTTAAGGAGAGCTATGTAGGGAAAAGATTAAATTATAATAGTGTCTGCCATAGAAAATTTCAGTATATATATTAGAGCCAGGTGAGTTCAGAATCAGTGAGATGAGGCTCAATTATGACCACAGTTAATAGGTAGAAATAAGTGACCCAAGTGTGTAATTTCTGAAATGGGAAAAATTAGGGAAAAATTGGGAAATAGCTTTTTGGAAAAAAAGAGAACTTAAGAGTTCACTCAAGCCAAACATTTTCTCTTCTTCTTCTTCTTCTTTTTTTTTTTTTCCCTAGCAAAATAGTGCAGTTTAACTCCTTACTTTGCAAGCATCAAATTATCCTAGATGTTGCTCAAGACTAGATTTACATAACAACATTGGTGCAGTAGAATTTATTAGAGCCCAATAACAAGACACATAATGAGAAATATATTTTTGAAAATTAATGTTTTAGTGTGTTTTTACTATGTTATATTTTATGAATCTAATGTCTTAGATTCATGTAGAAGGAAGACATTATGATCCTGTGACTATGTCCTGTTTGATTCCTATTATCTCTTAATTAAATTAATATATGCTGTATCACAGACACTTGTAAAAGTAATTGATTGGTAAAGCAGGGCTATCATAGATATAAACATTCCAGTCATCATGCTGTAATTCACAGATCTTTGTTTGAGCAAACTTGAGCAAAACTCTGAATTTGGCTCACCCTCCATGATAATAACTTCTTAGAAATTGGGCTATATTATTATGCAACTTATTTAGTAGGCTTGCAAACCTATAGGGTTTTGGTTGTTGTGCTTCCAAACTCACACTATCTAGGCAAAATTTCCTAGATAGAAATTTTATACAAAGCTAATACAACCAAATTAATAAGAACTGCCTCAGAACATGATGGCTGGGGACAGTTTCTTCTTTGGAGTCATGAACCTAAATCTTCATGATGGGCATTTGACTAAAATTTATCAATACCTTTGAAATATTCAGCACCACTGTCTCTGAGATAAATATACTTGTTTAAAACTAATAATAATGTACATTACTCTTTAACAGGAGTCCTTCTAAAACTATGACATGGAGAGTCACTTTGAAAATTTTTGTTCCTCTCGTCCCAGGGCATATTTGAGCTGTCTGAAAATTAGTGAGAGAACTGCTCAATTACACCAAGAATCTGAGGGAAAGCAAGTGTTTTTCTCCATATTTAGAGGTTTTCCTCAACAACTGGTAGTGTAATATTACATGAAGAATTGTCATGACGTGTTCTTTGACTGGTATTTAAAATTATACTATTGTCTTCAGCATCAACTCAGACTTTTGCTATAAAAATTTCTTAGGAGTCAAAGTCAGCCTTTGAACACTTTTCATTTTCACTGACGTGAACATTAATCATATGGATTCCTGAGCCATACTTGTCATTTATAAGCTTTTCTGATGTCTTCTATGCAGACTTGATAGTAATCTTAATCAGACCCCATCTTAAGATTTTTGCAAGATCTAGACATACACAGAAGACTATTACTGCTAAATTATACTATCATGTGATATACTTGTAAGAGAATAAAAACCCAGTTTCCTCATAGACAGATATTGTGACTTCAGTCAAGTCAAAGATACAGAATTTTATTTTCATATCAACTGTCTTAACACAGCCAGATGAATATTTCTGAAATCTAAGATTTTACTGAATGGCTCAACTGGATTTATAATACAGAGGGGAAAAAAATCCATGGAATTGCTTATATATTGTGGAATTGTCTCCCAATCCAGGAAGAGATTGGTTGATACAGCTGCTGCCTGTGAAAGCAGCCAACTTCTTCAGCATCTGATTATTTTAATAAATTAAGCGGCAGTATCTAATGACCAGAATTAAAAAAAAAAAAAAAAAGAAAAAAATAAAACATGCATAGGCAACATTAAGGATAGCCTTATATGTTTGAATATTCTCTGTCTCTATATTCCTCTTTTTGTAATGTTTCAGCTACTGGGTTCAACCAGACATAATTTATAGGACTTGATGGACAAATTGTCCCAGTATTTTAAATTCTGTGCTCCTACTTCTGATAAATTCAGGTTGATGCCATGACATTTACTTTCACTTGTAAGAAGAAATAAAATAATTTATTCATATCTATTCCTCTCAGCAGTTACTTTCTTTTTTTACTGTGAAACTGGAAGGAAAAAAGGAAAATTAGGGATTATCTGGATACAAGGTTACTATAGTCTTAATATTGAAACAAATTATTCACTGCTACCATCAACCTGTCTCTTAAGTAACTTTTGCATACTGTCATAAGATAGTATGGTCAATTTTTCTTCAGGTAATTTTACGGATCAAAGAAGAAATTGCCAACAAAAAATGAAATAAGCATTAAAAATAAACTTTAATTCAAAATGCACTTAAACAAAGATGATTGTCCCTTTTTTCCCCCTGTTTCAGAACTAAAGCAAACAGAAGATGCTTTGTTTCTTTGGTGCACAAGTCATTATTTATGCTTGTGTGATGTCAAGTTACTCTACTGTTACAAGAATTTTCATGTTCAGGTACAAAGACTTTCAGAAGGAATTGGCTGTTTTCAAGGCTAAAGCTGCAGCTTGAAAAAGTTCCAACTCATTATCTAAATTTACATTCCATTCTGTCTGGAAATGCATTTCTATAAATTTCAGGCCTTGTTGTGTTTCTTTTTAAGTCAAAAAGTTTTTGCAATTGACTTCATTGTGAAAAAAAACCATCCTTGTAGCTTTTAAGGGATAACTCAAAGTCACAGGAACATAGAATCATAGAATAGCCCAGGCTGGAAGGAACTTCAAAGACCATCAGGTCCAGCCTTCCATGGAAAAGAGAGAGGAACTCTAGATGACTTCCTCCTGTTAGCCTGCTTAGATATGACTCATTGTCTGTATATTTTATTTTATGTTATTTTATGTTATTTTACATTATTTTATTTTATTTTTATTTTATTTTATAACTAAAAATTTCACAACATCTAGAAAAGACCTGCAGTCTTGCAGAGTATGGATGGTTATGGACATAAGAGTGATGGTCTCTCAGAGAAATATCTTTTATGCACATGTTCTTCTGAGACTTACTTCTTACATTTGAAGTGCAATCCAACAGCCAGTAAATGTATGTAGGAGCTCTTTTGTAAGACACAGGGTGAAAATCTGCTTCTCTTAATCATCAGGTTTCAGAACCCTTCAGAAGTAAAGGACCTGACTATTAATTCTGCTTTGAAATGGAAAAGTTGGAGGGCAAAAGATTTCACCACTTAAAAGAACAAGGTACATTGATATCAGTTATCTTAGAATTTAGATGGCTCTCTTGCTGCAAAGGTTGTACTAAATATAGAAATGATTTTGAGCTGAAGATGAAAACCTAAAAAATCTGCAGAAAACTATGGTCTAGAAAAGGCTTTTTGCTTGTGAAACTTCTCACATATTAGAAATGAAACAGATGCTTAATTAAGGCCAAATCCCACTAATTTACAGAAATCCTTGTTAGACTAAAATCTCGTGATTTAGGAGAACAATAGTTGCCAGATTTGGCTGATTTGCACTGTGAGTCAGACAGAACAAAAAAAGAAACATTATTCCTTTTTTTCCACAGTCACTCTCACAGTATCTTTCCTTCCCAGCTTAAGAGCATTAGCTCAAGGAGCACAGAAAGAAAAGGATAGCAAGCATTCATCTAAAACAAATTTAATTTTTTTTTTTGGCCAAAAAGACAGGTTAATATTTTTGGCAACTTGCATTTTTTCCTCTGCAGCTGGAATTCAGCAGCTCATAGCTGTCTGCCAAAGCAGATGCATAATCTAGGCCACTGCCTCACAACAGCTTTTGTGAGTGTTGTTAAAAGAAGCACTTTCTAGATAAATACAGTGAGAATCTTAAAATTAGAGAGTTTGAATAAAAATGACAGAATTCACGTGTCCAAGTTGGAGCAGAGGAAACAGCTGGTTGCAGAATTTAGGTATGGAGATAGTTTTTCTCATTTCTACTAAATACAAATTATTATTTCCTTCCTAACTACCGATAAAATAAAGATCAGTCTGCTAGTTTTAATCCTGAGGATGCTGCATTGATGAAATCAAGCATTTTTTACAATATTCTATTAATATGAATGCAATCATCATGTTATCTTGTAAATGAGAAAAATTAAATCACCATAAAATTTTCTTGATCAGTCCTAAGTCTTTTTCAGGTAGAGTACTGACTTCATAGCTTTCTTTTCAAATAGATTTCCAGCGTAGACATGATACTTTCCACTCCCCGTTTGATTTTCTATTTGCTTCCCACTCTTTCTGTCTCTGCATAGACACACATGTATGCGTATATCTACCTATTCAAGACAATATTGAGAAATGTCCTTCTGTTTTTGAGCTGGGTGGAAATAAGTGCTTTGCATTGAGTATTTGGAGACTCTTATTTACTCAGCTGTCTCCTGTGAAAGCACTTACACTAATAATTCTGGTAAACCAAAACCATTAAACTCATCAGTTTCAGTAATGTTCTATCCATATCCAGTAGTTTTGTGGAGCTGATAAAATCTCCTTCAAATCAGGAAAATTTTGTGGACTTGCAATCTGTTGCATACAATTAAAACATTTCTGCATTTTGTTCTCCACCTATGGAGGTCATCTTTTCTGAAAGTACGAACAGCCTTACAGAAGGTGGTTCAGAGCAAGGTTTCATAAACTCTCTGGGAAATCCATTCCAGTGTTTGATTGCACTTACTCTGGTGTTGCTCTTTCTATTAAGTATTGATAATTTCCCCTCTTGTGGCTATTGTCCTTTCACTGCTGACTTCCAAGAAGAGTGCGGATCCTTTGTCTTCTACATACCCTCAACAGCTGTTGAAAGACAGCAGTAAGATCCCCATGCAGAACACAGTTCCCTCAACCTCCTCTCATATGTCATGTGCTCCAGCCTTTAATCATCACAGTGGTTCTCAGCTGAATTTGCTTCAATTAGTCAATGTCTTTTTTGCATCAGTGGTGTGTTGGAAAGCCCATCATGGAAGAAAGCCCCTGAGGGTGGATGTCACAAGTCTACTGCTTCTTGCTCTTCCACAAGCTGTATGCCGGCCATCCTTCTGTGTGTTCCAGCTTATAGGATGCATTTTTGAATAGAAATATTTCAGGTCCAGAAGTAGTCTACCCTCTGCATAGTGCAGTTCCCAAGCTGATACTTCTTCCTGGCACCAAAACAACGAAGGACGTTGATACAGATAGGCCCAACCAGCACCTTATTAGTCTGAGATTGTCCGCAAAACAGTGAAGTTGGCTAGAGATTCCTAATTAGAGCTGGTTTCTTACGGAGTAGGTTTTTTTTCTTTTCCTCTATTAATTCTTGGGTTTCTGAAGGAAAGTTTACAGAAGTTGTATGAGCTGATCAATCATGCCAAACTTCACTCATTCTCCGTTAGGTCTGTTCAGGTGCATTTATATTGCAGATGGTGAATCTCTGATTTCTGCACTGTCCAAGAGTAATTTTCTGTAGATAGGTGGATTCACATACTGTCCATCCATCCATCCATCCATCCATCCATCCATCCATCCATCCATCCATCCATCCATCCATCCATCCAATGATCTATAGAATACAGTTAATATAGATGTAAAAAATCCACCAACACCAAAAGAACTCCCAATCTAAACCACAGAATTACTTCTTTGTGGCCATTAATGGTGAAATAAGCAGGACTTTAGATTTGAATTAAATGTGACTTGTGTACCAGCTGATGCAAGGAAGACCTTGGCATCTACTTTGTTGTGCTTTTCATGCTAAAATATTAATTCTGTTTAGACATGGTATGTGGAATGACACTGATATTTTATTCTAAAACAGGCAGTATTGTCTAAAAGCTTCCCTAACTAATAACTATTTTTGACATCAATTGTGGAAAAGAATCAATATGCTTTAATGCAATATCCTCTCAGAAAAAAACTAAATACACATACTCCTACATCATGAATAAAGGCATTATAAAAAAAGAGAAGGAGAGGAGAGGAGAGGAGAGGAGAGGAGAGGAGAGGAGAGGAGAGGAGAGGAGAGGAGAGGAGAGGAGAGGAGAGGAGAGGAGAGGAGAGGAGAGGAGAGGAGAGGAGAGGAGAGGAGAGGAGAGGAGAGGAGAGGAGAGGAGAGGAGAGGAGAGGAGAGGAGAGGAGAGGAGAGGAGAGGAGAGGAGAGGAGAGGAGAGGAGAGGAGAGGAGAGGCTTTTTGCTCACTAACTAATAATCACCAAGGGAAGAAGTGAAAAAGTTTTGAGCACGTATTTGGTAAATCTTGATTATGTATAACAGTTTGTTGGCCAAATTCATGGCTGCAGCCACCAAGCTCCTTTCTCAAGAAGTATTTTAATGAACATATTGTAGTTAACATTGTTTCAAGGCAAAAAGAAAAACAACTATAATG
Organism: Orthonyx spaldingii; assembly: GCA_013397795.1. Taxonomy (NCBI): domain Eukaryota; kingdom Metazoa; phylum Chordata; class Aves; order Passeriformes; family Orthonychidae; genus Orthonyx; species Orthonyx spaldingii. The sequence goes on from VZTJ01005309.1 coordinate 1,069,096, forward strand.
AACCACAGTGGGCATCATTTAATGTTTTTATATTCCTGCCATGAAGACAGATGTGTTCCTTTTGTACTGCCTGACACATGTATCCCTGAAGCAATAGCCACATGAGGTCACTGTTGTTCATACATGAGTCATAAGCTCGAACTACAAAATTTTCAGTTGACTGAAACCAAAATGTGTGACTGAAAAGTAAAGTTGGTTTTATTATACATGAACAAAAATCTGTGTTTCACGGTCTGTAAAGACAATTTATTAACATGGGAAATATTAAATACAGACATTAAATGCATAAAATACAGAATATACATTAATAGTTTCTTTGCATTTGAAAAACAGTTAAAAATTATCCTATAATGGCTGGAAAGAGCACAGACATTATCTACTATATTTTCTGGAACTTCCTCTGTAGTAGTTATTCAGCTGTTGTCACAATAGCATCAAAAGAATTTAAAGAGACTTAGAACTTTGTAATTATTTAATTGTTTATCTTTCACGATTTTTTTTCTTTCTGCTTTTACATGTAAAGTTTATCATCTTCAGAAACATGAAACTACAAAAAGTTTAAATATTACAAGTGGTGTGAGATGTTTGACATTAGATAAGCAAGCTATTAGACAAGCATTGTTACAGCAAACCTGTGTACTGAACTGCAGTACAAAGCCACCCTAGCTGTGAATTTGGATACAAGTTTTTTGTCAATTCTTAAAATATATTATACCTATATGCTGACAGACTTTCTCTGAATGATTCATCCATTCATGTGATTATATCAGCATACATTATCATAACAGCTTCTCTTAAAAGATTACATAGCATATATGATGTATTCAGTGTTATGAGATTTCAGACAGTACATTTCTTTTTTGTCAAATTCTTCTCATAAAAGAATAAAGTGTCATATTCACCAGTGCTATATAGTCATGAAATTAAAAACCTTATCACGATCAAAATCATCAAGAGAATAGAACAGAAATAGCAATCAAAAATGTCAGCTGAATTTGAAGAACTGCATAATTAAAATCTTACTCCCCAAACTGAATCAAAGTCACATTTGTATGCTGAGATTCTTTCAGGGAGGTGGGGTTTTTTTTATGCTGGTGTATTTATCAGCATTCATTTAGATGCAAAAGCACGATTTGTTCTACTAATAAAATAAAAGATAACTTTAAAAATTGATTAGCTTTTGCAACACCTTTTATCAAACTACTATGCATATTAACTTCTACATATGAGCATTAAAAACTCTCACTACATAATGTAATAAAAGACTGTTTTAATAGAACATTAACACAGTAAAAAAACCCTCAGATATGTGCTCAACAATTCTTGCATTTACTTCTTCATCCGTGAGCAAATGAGTAAATAATATTCCTCACATTATGCAATTATTTCATACCTTTGGATTCCAATATGGGATTTTAGAGATCATGAAGAAAACTTAAACATTAAATGTATTCATCTTCAGCAAAAGAGCAACAAAATAATGACTCTTAAAAGAGAGAGCATTCATAAAAAATGGATGGAAAAGTGGGTCAATACAGGACATTACTCCCAGTTTCTATTGTCAGTCTATATCCTTAAAACTGAAAAAAAAAAAAAAAATCTCATCATTAAATAACCGTTAGCTTAAACTCTGCAGCTGATCTGACTACACATAATATGACCTCCATGTTTATAGAAACAAAACATAGTATAATTACAAAATATAATTAACTGCACTAATTAAGCCATAAAATAACAATAACTCCCAGTAAGTACAGGACTACAATTTGCTGCTTAACTGAATTAATTCATGACTGTAAAGGAAGGCTAAAAGAACTAGATGCAGGCGTGAAAGAGCTCATCCAGCCGCAGAAGTCAACAGATTCTGAAAATCTGTTAGAATAATTGGTGAAAAGTCAGTAGCGGCAGCATGTGCAGCAGATGGTTGTTCATCGGTGGAAATGGGTGTGAGTGTGCATGGCTGCAAAAACCATTCCCGTAGCCAGTGGCCCTTCTGTGATCTGAAAGGACAAGAAGACTTTTATCTCAAGATTTGTTAGCAGGATCCACAAAAACAGCAGTTCAGCCAGCACTGCTCTTAAAGAGGAGTCAGATAAATACCCACAGAAATGTTTGGTTGATAGGGAAGCAACCACTGGGTGTTTTCACTTGCAGAGCACAATATATAAAATTACTTGATAGTGCCACTATGCAGGAGGAGAGAAACCTTTTTCACTCCCTAGGCTCAGATCACTACCATGGAACAAATGAATACTTTTATTTTGGCTCTTATGACCAAATTGATGTTGATACATTGTACTAAAAATTATCCTAATATATCTAACCTTTTACACCATACCAGCTGTCAATTGCTGTACAAGATAAATATCTGAGAGATATTTTCAGGAACAAGTCATATGACAAAAAATTCAACTTAATGTTTGTTAGTTGAGTATTAACTAGTGAGTTCTTTCTTTCTTTTGCTATTTTTTTCTAATAAAGTATTTCTGCCTAAGCAAGCAAACGAAAATACCTCCTGCTACCTTGCCTTTCCTCAGTAATCAAAATCCTTACTGAAATAGTTTACCACAGTGTTAGGAACATATTTTTTGAGTGGAGTCCATTCAAGATATTCGTAAACACATCACTGGGTTTCCCAGGAAAGAAAAAAAAATCTTCTTTACTAGAAATACATATTATTGCACCAAGTACTATTCCACTTAAAAACTCAGCTACTCAGGGGACTACTTTTCATCACTAAATGTTAAGTGCCCAATGCGTCGCTCCAACAGATGATGATGGGGCAGGTGGAGGGCTCTTATATTCATTTGTATTCTTTTAGTTTATTCTCCACCTATTCTTTCACTGGGAATTTCTCTCCCTTGCCTTCATAACCCAATGCATTAGGGTGTCTGGCAAGTCAGTGGAGAGAGGGTAACTTATTTTTGTGTGAGTCATATGCTGGTAATAGTCTGAGCTATTTTACTGTCTAAAGTAACATAGTTCTTTCACAGGTAGTTTTACACTGCTGGTTAAAGGTTTAAAGGCCAGTCTATCTTAGGTGCGGCTGACACAGTCAGAAAACATATTGGGGAAATTTTAGATCAGTGAGATTCAAACATCATTTAGAAGCAGCAAGTAAAAAATCCTTTCATCACAACCCTGTGATCTCAAATATAGCTTTTTAAAATGTATCTTTACATTTTGTGACTTATAAGATCAATTTGATAACATTCTTTAGAAACTCCTTTGAGACTTCATCTTTTTAGTTGTTCAAGATTACATTTATAAGAGAAAAATTAGTTGTTGTCACCCATAAGTCTTTCATATGAATCCACATAATTTAAACATATGTATTATATATTTTGCTTTCCTTCCAAATTCATCATCCATCCACAGAGACACAAAGATCACTGCTGACATACACAAATCAGGATGTGAAGTCATTCAGAAGTCTATGAGGATGTAATAGTAATAATAACAATAATAATACCATCATAATTACAATTAAGCTTGTGTATAATATTAATATTAAGTACAATAATTTGTTCCAGTTGTTTTGCAGATTTTTGAAGAGCTTACTCTCTGTGCAGAAGTTTCTTCTTCCAAACCATGGAATCCAAGGTTAAGGGCCACAAAAGGCACCACCTCTCTGATCACTGATCATCACCATATCTACAATGTGTACGTATCTTTCCTTGGAGAGAGTTTTTTTAATCTCCATCTCACCCAAATCCTGGAGACATGCAAATATGCAATTACTCATCATCAAGGCATTTTTGTAATCCATTTTTACTTGGGAAATGTGTGTATGCATGCACTTTTTTTTTTTTTTTGTATGTATAAACAGGGTCACAGAATAATTTAGATTGGGAGAGGTTTCTGGAGGTCAACTTGTCCAGCCCTCCTTGCTCAAGGCAGACATACATTCACTAATTAGGCTGGAAATAGCAAATTATTTATTTTCATTAGCATCAGGACATCTATGAAAAAGAAGTACTTTCATGAGAAAATAATCTAGTACCTTGCAATTTTATACATTAAAGAACACTGCTTCTCAGTTACATTTCTAATATACACACATTTCTCTTTACTCAGATATACACACACACACACACACACCACATATAAAGATAGAAACATGGAAGTTGGAAATATAAAGAAAAGAATGTATAAATATGCATATATATATAAAATAAATTGCATTTGTAAAAAAAAAAAATTCTTATATGAAATGTTCTAAAATAATACTCTTTTCCTCATGAAATAAGGGTAAATCCACCAAGCCTACTAAGAGAGATAAAAGGGGTCAGAAAACCACTTATCTTTTACGTAGATCAACCTTTTCAAACAGAAGTATAAAATAATGGAGCCTGGACACAAGATGTGACATTTTGAGAACACATCAGTTGCCCCTCAGTGCATTCTGTATGAGTTTAACAAGTCAAGGCTAACCTGGGTGACAACTAATTAAGACACTACTAATGAGGCCATAAAAATTGGTGTCCTTAGCGATTTCTGATTACTGACCTCTATTGCTCTTTGGTCATTATATGGGGACAAATGTCCCTGAGTGAAAGCTTGAATGTTTCAAGTAGATTTTTCCAGAGCACAGCTTTCTATGGTAAATAGAAAACAAATGTAGTTAATCATGCAGATATCAGTAAAACATATTACATTATGCCTTTGTGTTCATGCAGAAAGAAAATGTGTCTGATGTAGATGTTTAGACTTACAATAGCTTAATAGAACCAATATTTGGCATATTCAAATACCAAACTACAAACAAATGTGCTGTCACTCTGAAAGCTTTCATATGGTTGCAATTTTCAAATTAGCAAACTGAAAGTTATCTAAAAGGCAACATATTGTTATACTCTAATGGGCCATTATGGCATAACTTATTTAGTTATCTGTTCCAGCTTAAAATCAATTTTTCCAGATTTTGGGCACAGAATCCCCACAGGGTCTTTACAATTTGGCTACTCCTTTCTCAAGAAGTAGACATTTTCTTCTGGGCTATATTACAGAAGCATGTATACCACAAGTCTTGGCAATACATCTGAGGAAATATGACCTGTACAGGCATGTTTTTCCTATACTTATCATCCCCTGTACAACAACAGGGTAATGCAAAGACTCCCTTGTCATAGTATATCCTTGCATACAGGAAAGCAACAAGACTCATCTGAGCCTATTCAGAGAGAAAATATCTGATCTCAGCACACAGGGAGAAGCTGAGTGAGGCCAGATTGCAGCCAATTGACCTGAAAGGAAAACATCCAAGTTCTTATATTAGTTCCATTGATGCTCTACTGACTGAAAGGCATTTATATTTGTGATAATTTCCCTGTGCTTTTTCTCCAGACATTTTATTTTCCTAGTTTCAAGCAGAGAACATGAAAAAAGTTGCCTTTTTTATCCCATGTACATAACCCTAACTCAGAAATGTTGTTTTCTCAGATTCAGACATCTTTCCCTGACCCAAACTTTAACTGCCCACAATGTAAATGTCTATACAGAAAACTGTTGTTTTAAACAGGCTGGCTTTATTGTCAAAGGAAACAAATCTGTATAGTCAACACAGAGTTTACTTGAGAAGGAAATGCATCTATAGCTTCTCTTCATTGTTATTACCAGATCTTTGTTGACTACAGAGATACTGCAGGATGATTTTTCAGATGATTTCTACAATTACTTCAATCTGTTTAATAATGGCACTATTGCTCAGTGTAGTTATGTCCAGAAAAAAATGTTGAAAACATGATCTTGTTCCTTTGAATTTACTCTGAAACATTGTTTCTTTTAAGCATCAGACCTTTCACTCTTACATATCCAAGTGACTCTCAGAATTCATTTTCGTCTTCATTTACAAAATCAGAGTATACACAAGTGAGGAGGTAAAGTTCTCATCCATGAAACTCATAGATAACCACAGCTGGAGTGCTAGATTCAATTTCATTTTTGAGTTTAATTCTGAGTCTACTGCTATCTGGTGAAAGACTGGCATCCATGTGCACACCCACTGGATTAGGTTCCATATATTCAGATTCTTTTACAATTCTGGAGAGAAAAAAATGAATTCTGATTTAAATTGGGCACTTATACTGGCCAGATTTTTCAGTGTTGCTGTGCCCGTGTTTTCTATCTATATGCATACTGCATATGATCTGTGACTTTTCTTGGTGACAGTTTTTCAAATCTGCTAAAAACTTTAAAAGATTCTTCTGAGACCTGTCTTCATTTTTTTTTTTTTTTTGCAATACAGTCCTAGTATAAAGATGTCTCAAATTAATCATTTGAAATAGTGCTAGAAGAGGAGTAATTATGTCCCTGTTAATGCATGCTTTCTACATATGTCAAGCAAATATTTATTTCCCTTCAAAATGCAGTGCACTGTCTCTTAGATCATGAATATGCCATTTATTCCCCTAATTCTATGATTTTATTTTAGAAAGGAAAACAAAAAGATTTATCACTGGTTCAGGAAGGGTCATCTCAGTAACCATAGCCGTATATAGGCAACTTTTTCAATTCATATGACTTCATATGGTTATATGACTTTTCTCTTATAAAATCATCATATCATTTTATATCTCTTTCTTTGTTTTAAAAGTAATTATATCATACCTATTAAGAAAAAAAACCCCCATGACTATGATTATATTTAAGTTATTTTCATATTATTCGGGTAGGGTTTGTGGTCCCTAATGTAAAATTGTAGTTGAAATCCAGCACAGTTCTCAGGATAGAGTTGGAGATTTAGACCTCTCTGCTCCCAAGACTGTATATTTAATAATACTAGGAAAAAATACACCAAAATATTTGGAGCAGGAACCAGAAGTTGGTAGTATCTTCTCTTCCAGATAAGGACTCTTGTCAGTGGTTTGTTACAGCTGGTTTTCCACTTTCTCCCATATCTTTGCAGAATGTCCTGTTTTTACCATGAACATGAGAAACATCTTGCTAGTATGGTTTAACTGGTGATTACGAGAGTTTCCTTGACAACAGAGCAGTCTGTGGCTGCTCCTCCAGATTAGTCTCACAAGACCAAGCTACAAGCAAAAGTCTGAAATTATGTGATTAACAGAGGTGAAAAAGTTTATTTAGCCAGGCTATATACAGGAGACATGCAATCACATTGGCTCACAGTTTATAAGACAACGATGACCAATTATACCTTCCTAAATGAAATTCATAAAAGACTAATTGCAAAAGGACATTTTTTAATTGTTTGTTTCCATTTTCATATACCAACTGAAGATTGTGAAGAAATGGCTATTAGCAAGACTTCAGATAATACACTCCTTGTAGTATTTCCTGTTGATTTTTTTGTTCATATGAAAGATCTAAGAATGTTGCTTTTAACTATATTATGTCATCTGTATAGAAGTTACCTCTTTCAGATATTTTACTGAAGCTCTTTTTGAAGCTGTCAGTCTACTCTTGGAGGGAGGGCACTGAAAATAAAAAATCTTGATTAGCAGCCTAGGTTGTTCCCTCTAGTCACCAACACTAACACAGAACAGACCTGCAAAATCTTCAGATAATAAGAGTGAAGCAAGACTTTTCAGTGTGCTGTCTCACCTAAACTTGCAACTCCCTAAAGCCCTCATTAATGACTTCTCTGGGGCTGTCTTCTGCTGCACAGCATGTGGAGCCCTGAGGCCTGCAGCATGCTGGTTGGTATTGCTTGGAATGCATCAGAGATCCCATCTGGAAAGTGCACTCATTTCTTTTGCAGAGAAACTGGAGCATGTGTGGAAGTGTGGGGAGGAGAAGAAAAGTTTGAAGAAGAGGTGGTGCATGGACTTCTCTTGTCCCATCAGGGTAACCTGATGCATCTATGCTTGGGCTTTGCTTTCTATAAATCAGGGCTCCAAGCCTGAGTCATAATGCAGCATTCATGACTCATACATCATCTTTCATTGCTTTCTGCAAATGGAAAACTTTAAGCTTTTAAATATGTACTTCAAGATTGACCTGAGATTTAAAATCTTGGAGGAAGACGCAGATGTATTCTTTGTTACATTGGTGTTGTGTATTGTATCATGCTGTTTGCTACTGTTTTCCTTTCCTAAATTAAATATTTTAATCTTATCTAACTGTAAGCAACATATCACACAAAATGTACTTTTATTCACCGTGCCAACAAATAGAATGCAAATATTTCCCAGTTTGACACACAGAGCATGTGTCACATCTTGTGACCATATAACAGCAGCACACTACATATAAACAAGAAGATAAAATCCCTTGGCAAAGTATCAGTCATTACATACCATCTCTCTCAAGACAGTGTAACATAAAATTGCTTGATAATCACCTGCTGCTTTCTTTTTTTTCTTACAATTAATAAGCCATACTTAAAAGTTCTCTGTTAAGATATAATGTAATCCTCCACAATTTTCTCATCATGACTCAAGGAAACATCTGAGAATCTTGCGAAAAGAGGTTTTGGCCTATTTGAACAGGAGTATGTTTCACTAATATATCTCTCAGCATCCACTGATGAAGGAAGTTTACAGAAGCAATCAAAAGATTCCAGTGCCAGTTTGTTCTGACTTTGACCCAATCTTTTGGAAGCATAAAAATCCCTGTTCAAGACTGCAGTTTTTGGAAAATACAGGCAACTGGGTGTACTATGGGGTAATTTTCTGAGATGTTAAAATCTTCACATTGCTTGTATTAGCATATGAATACAAGGAACACTCTTAAAGATAAATATAACATTTATAGACATATGTCAGGTCAAATGGAAAAATTATTCTCTTTTATTGAGAGATAATGATTACTTCTTATGACTAAATTTTATAGTGCTGCATTATTTACAAAGCTTTGAGCAGACATTAAAATAGTCATTACCAACAGGAGGATTCTCCTTTCATTCTGTCTCTGTTCTTTCACATAAAAGAACATACTGCAAATGTAAACACACTTTGAGCTGAATATTTACAGTATTTTTAACACTCTTGCTGGCATCTTGCTGGCAGATGACTAGCTGTGATATAAAAAAATGTTTTTGTGACAATTGTTTTATGTGCTTTTTAGCAAGATTTTCTTCAGATATATGTGCTGTCAAAATGCACATGCACAACATATTCATGCTCTGTTGACCACACAGATTTAAGATATACCAGCTTGATATAGGAAAATGGATGCAGTCAATCTCAAATGTCTATGCATCTCAGCTCTGCCAATTGAAGAAATCCAGGTAGCTTTCTAATACTTACACCTTGACTGTTCTGTGTTTCTGTTCTCTCACCTGTATCTATTTATTCCATTTGTATGAACAAGAAAGAAACAAGAATTATACACAGGCTGTTATTACTGGTAGGATAAGGATTTTCAATACAGACAACAGGTTAAGTACACCCTTTCAAACCCAGACATCCCATAAATAGCTCCCAAAGACAGTGTGCTAGTCATTTCTCTCTGCAGCCCTAGAATCCATATGTGGAACAGGCTAACAGCAAATGTTAGCCTGTACAACCAAGAAGGTACTTTTCCCCTCTGTTGGTTGCTCATCTGATCTAATAAAAAAGCCTGTGAACCAAGGAAAACCAGATGCTAGCTGCTATCTCTGTGCAGCTGCAGACAGGTTAGCCCAGAAACCGAACTCATGCCCACCACCAGTGCTGAGTTACTTTCTGCGTCCTGGCACATGAAGGCAAAACTCTTAATCAGACGTTGCATTTGGCTGAAATGTTGTTAGAAATTGTGTGGGCCTGAATGAAAGAAATAATCAAGACCAAAAAGGGATGTGAGATTGAGCTCCACACATCTGTAAAATGTAAAAAAGAAGGCCTTACTCCTTTGCAAAAGTCACAGCCCACAGGAGAGCAGATTATTGCTGGGCAACTGATGTATCCATAAGCCAATTGCATGGTGTGTGGGCTGGATGTGCAGAGATATGAGGGAGGGAAGGAAAGCCTAAGGTCTTACAGACCGACTGTGCTTCTGGTGATGAAGAGTTCTTAAAACTGTCCCACTACGTTGACCGAGATGGTGACTGACATATGTAAGCTGTAAAAAGATCACCTTGAGTGAATCATCCAAAATAAATGCATCAAGGAGAGATAAAGCAGACAAAAGTGGAGAAAAATAAATTCAACTCATACCGGCTGGTGTTAAAAAAAAACCCCACTGATCATATTCCTTTATTTGTGATGATTTGCATTATCCCAGTCAGCTCTATCCACTCCTAGAATCTTGTTTGATGAAATGAAAATCATTTTGGTAATATAGCTTGCAGAGGGCATGGAGAACAAGACTGTTTATTCTTATTTTATAACTTTATTACTCTGCATATTTACAGGAGAAGTTGCTTACTGTAAGAAGAAAAATGAAGGTTTATAGCTTGAGTATTCACTTCTGATATTTGGGGGTTTTTTCACTTGCATTTCCTTTCCCATCTCATTTTTAGATAATTAAAAAGAAAGCTACAAATAGAATCAGGTGGAAGATTCATTTGCAATAGGGAACTTTGGCAATGTCAAAACCTGCATGACTGAAGAATTTTCATTTCTTGATTGTTTTCAATATTTTTTGATCAAATTGATATAATTGACAAACAGCAGAAGTAGGAAGAATATCCACTATCTCTGAGTCTTCCTCTCTTTTACCCTGTAGACAGATGTTGAATGTGCAGCTTATGTGATTTTTTGCCCCCAGTGCTGTTTGACCAATAATCAGACTACTCTGACTAATGTTTTGAGAGTCAAGAAAAACAAATAAGTGGAAAGAAAGCCCCAGGACTAACAAAAAAGATCAATTTGAGAGTTTCCTGCTGGAATTATCTGCAAATGAAACTCAGACTTCTTAAGAAAAATTGGGGTATGGAAGGGATTTTAGCAAGTGAAGAAAGAACTTCAGTGAAGCAACTAATGACAGAACCAAGACCTACAGGCAGTGAAACCAAGAGAAAGGGAGCGAAGAACAGTGTCAGGGAATAAAACAACCAAAGAAAAAGTGATGAAGAAAGAAAGAAGAGGAACAGGAATAAAATGTGACTGGAGACTACAGTTTTACTGTGGATGATTTATTTATGTGAAATCTTCCTAACATGTACTGAAAGATTACTCCAGGCTGGTTAAACCTTCTTAGGCAAAATAATCCTGAGAAATAGACTGAAGGGGAGATTTATTTTGGCCATTTACTGAATATAATGGTAGAAAAGGTACTGAACTCTTAGCCTCAGAAATAAACAGTCTTTTACATTATTTACCATCTTATTCACTATTATCTACTGCTTTATTTCTTAAGGGTCAGGAAAAAAGAGAAAACTTTTGCATTATTTCCAAAGAACTATAGGAAAATGCTAGCAAAATTAGTATTTTCTCAAAAGTCTTCAAATTTAGTCTACCTTTGTGTGTTTCTAGAACAGATCCCTAGGATAATAATACTGAGTAATACTGAGGCTGGAGGGATGGATGGGAAACACATGGGAGGCACATATGTATTGTTAGGTGAGGGCGTGAATTGAAATGTACCACATGGATGTCAATACCAAGCAAGAAACAACACACATATTTTCCTAAACACAAAAATAGACATGAGTGTTTTGCATCCACAAAGCAAATAAAATAGGTCTCTCAAGTAGGAAGGCTTCACCCAGAGATGAAGGTAAAGAAACACTCTGGACCATCAGTAAAAGATGTGGAGAAGGGAGCAACAAAAAACTTACATAAAAAGATACAAAACATAGTGAAAAGTATAGGAACAACAACAATAAAACCGCAGATCTGATGGCTGCAGGAATTGACAAACGCTTCTTGTTCAAATCTAACCTCAAGGCAGAACACGGAAAATTGGTAAAAGCATTAATTGCAAGAAAACTGAGAGAGCCAACATCTGCCACAGCTAAAGAAAAATCTGAAATTAAATCCCTTTGAAATACTCAGTGAATTTAGGAGCAACTGAAAAATTCTTCAATAATAATCTTAACAGGATACACAAAATAGGAACTTAAAGCACAGAGTTCTTTAATGGCCTAGCCTATTTAATGTCATTTCTTAAATGCACAAATGTATTAAACACTTTATGATACAGTAAAAGGCTCAATCTCTGTCCTGAAGAATTCAATTTATATTTAAAGCACAGCTTAGGAAAAAAGTATTTCATAAAAAGAATTGGAATTGGTAGTTTCAGGCTACACTGTTCAAGTGGTTGCTTGTTAAACTTACATGGGTCTCAGCAGTATGTGAAACCTATATTTCATGTTGGAAAAAATATATCAGAGATTAATTTTAAATAAAGGTTTAAAGAAGGAGAAGCTAATAAAATGTGTGAGAGAGAACAAAATAGACCCTAAATTTCTAAAAATAATCAGATAATATTACTTCTAAATAATCAGATTGGTGGACATTTCAGGAGCCTGCTACTAAAAAGAAAAAAAAAACATAATTAAAATCAAAGCTTAAACTAGCTTCACAGGTCTCTACTAGTTGGGTGATAGAAGGAAAGAAATTTATTTCACAGTTTTTATGATGTGATGCTGTTTGTTACAGCTTCTTCCACCAAAAGATCTAATTCTTTTCCTGAGGAAGTGTTTGAGCTAAACATCCTTTATTTCACTTCATCAGAAAAAGAAAATAAACCCCAAAAAACTCCAAAACAAACAAACAAACAAACAAAACCAACCAAAAAAACCATCCCCAAAACCCCAAACCAAGCTAAAACTGTTTGGGAGTTATTATCATAACTAAATACATTTAGTGGTCTGAAAGGTTAATAATTTCCCAACATGTATCTCCTTTTAGCACAACAACATCTTGCACTATCATCTCCACATATTAAAACTATCTCAAACCTCTGTATCAGCTATATAGTTGAAGAAAATCACCACTTATGAAAAATAAATGGAAAGGATCATTTTGAGGTACATGTTAACTGGTTTGCTGTTAACTGAATGCTGAGACACAAAATGTAACACTGCTATTTGATAAACATTTTTAGCCAGTCAGCAAAACTTGTTCCATTAAAGCCCTTTCCCTACCCTTAGTGAATTGTGTTAATCACAGAGCTGGAAGCTGTTCCTGTGCTGTTTGTCCCAGCTTTCCAGGCACGGGAGAGGAGCACCACAAGAGAGACCTCTTTGCCTATGTCTTCCCCACCAACAGTGCTGAGAATTTCCGCCAAAGAGCCAGAAGGACCTGAAAATTCAGATGGCCACCCCTGCTTTCCCCCAGCACAGAAGGGCCCTGCGTGCAGAAGAAAAGGTATTTCTCCTGCCTCTGGGTCTCTGACCAGGCAACTTTCAGCAGCCAACCCTGTCACAGCATGGCTGGGGCAAGGACTACCAGGGGCCTCACTCCCACCTGCAAGCTTGCTGTCCAGCTCTCCAGCAGATTTCCCCAACACCCCAGCCTGCACAGAGGAGGGCTTTTGGAAACCTGAATCTCTTCTCAGCTCTGATTTACAGCCTGATTCCATGTAGAGTTGTACAGTGTCTCTAGGAAGGTCCTTCGTGGGGGATACCTTAGTGAGAGGGAAAACCAGGAACTTCTTTCACTGATCTTACTACTAGCAGAAACAAAATGGGAAATTGTATCCTAAGCCTTTGTGAGTGAATGTGAATCATGGCCAAAGAAGATGTCAGATTCTGGGGAAACTCATACTGTCTATCTTTGGCAGCACTTTGCATTTGTTGTTGTAAATTCACTTTCTGCCTCTTGACATGCATTGCAGGGAACTTCCACTACACATTTTACCAGGCAGAAAGGCACCAGAGTCCTTTTGCAAATGTTGTCTGAGGATGACAAACTAATAACAAGAGGGAATGATGGAGGGATGAGGGGAAGAGAACCATCAAATTTAGCAAAAAATTAAAGACATTTAGAACAAAATTAATCAAATATCCAAAGAATATGAGGAAGAAAAAAATCTTTAATTGCCTATATTGCAAGGTTAGAAGCCTTTTTAGTAAGCAAGAGCTGGAATGGCTCATTTATGAGCATGAATTTGTCCTCGTTGGCATTACTGAGACTTGATTGGGTGATCTGCATGACTGGAATAATGAAATCACTGGCTGTAATTTATTTAGGAAAGGAAAAGTTGGGAGAAAGAGTGCAAAAAGACACTTCATGTCAAAAATGGCTCTTTCCAAGGGCTGAGAGTGTAGAAGTGACAAATATTGGAAGTTTGGGGGTGAATATTTAACTGGACAAGTACAAAATACCAGCTGGGATTGGCTGCAAGTTACCAAATCACAAGAGGAAGACCGGGGCTCAGGTGAGTACCTGTCTATATTGCAGAAAGACTAAATGGCTGTGTAATCAGAGGGATTTCAGTCTGAGTGACATATGTTGAAGAAATTCTGATGCCAATGTTAACATTCTTCTAGAATTCCAAAGTTATAGGTAAAAATTTCTAACATATTACTACGTAAAAATCATGGTTATATTAATACAAATTCCTAGATTTGCTGTTTGCACAGAAAACAAAGTCCAGTCAGCACTGATCCTGTATTGCTTTTAATGGGTTGATTTCAGTGAGTTGATAACAATTAAGAACCGAATTAAATGGAAAGGGGCAGCGGGAAGGGGTGGGGGGGAGGAAATAGTATCTCAACATAATGAGCATACACTGAAGTAGGAACCAGAGAAAATAGATAAAGGAAACAAAAGTAAAAGAACACACAATCATTTAATAATGGACCTCACCAGATTCAAGTAAATCAAGATTAATCAATTACAAAATTGAAAAGACAATAAGACCTGCCATAGCTGCTAAGGTCAATAAGAAGAGAGACTATTTGGTATTTTTAAAAGGATATTAAAAGCAAATAAAAGAGAAGAACAATATTGGTTTTGCACTAGCAGATGGGAAATGCAGAATAAAGAATAATAATGCAGACAAACCATGTGTGCTCAGTGCATAGTCCCATTCTCTGTTTAGGAGGGGAGAAAGTAGAAATTTTATCATAAGGCAAAGCTGAAATACTTTCCATTCCAGTGGTCACTCCAGAGAATTAAAAGGCAGTTAATAACAGCACACATTTCCAAATAAAAAGATCCAGGTAATTTTCATTGAGAGGTTTTAGAAAAACCTGGTAAAGAAATTCTCTGGACCATTAATGTTGATCCTCAATAAGAACTGGAACACCAGAGAAGCCCCAGTGAAAAGGAGGAAAGCTAATGTTGTGCCAATATTTTGAAGGGGTAAATGAGGTGACCTGGACAATTATATACCTGCCAGTCTAACACTGATCTGAAGCAAAATGATGAAACAGTTGATATGACTCAATTAATAAAGAATTAAAGGAGGATAATTAATGCTGATCAATATGAGTTTATAGAAAACAGATCTTATCAAGCTAACTTGTTGGTTTTTATTGATGAGATTACAAATTTGGATGATGATGGTAACGATGTTGGTTCAAAAAGTTTAGACTTTTAGAGCTCATTTTGATGATCATTTAATTAGGAAAGCTACAAGGATGAAAAGTCAACATAGAGCATGTTAAGTTAGTAGAAAAGGTAGTTAATGATACATCTCAAATTAGAACTTTAAATGGAAAACAACCTCTGAATATGTCAATAGCACCTTGTACTATCTACCATTTTAAATATTTCTACATAAAAGGGAAAACAAAAGAAATTGCTATCAATATAGTTTGAAGATGAAAAAATAGCTTCAGTGGCATGCTGTGAAGAGGACTGGTTGTTCCATGTAACTTGAGTAACTTGGCAAGCTGAACATAAAGAAACACTTATCTGAGCAGGGCAGAATGCAAAGTCCCATAGCCAGGAAAAGATAAGGCAGTTCAGAGGGAATCCATGGAGAAGCCTATCTGAGGAAACAGAACCAGAGAAGGAGGTCTAGAGATCATGGGAGAGGAACAAGATAGACAAGAAATTTCATGAGGATGATGAAAGCAAATCTGATATGAGGATTTTGCATTTGAAAATGCCACATTCCTTAGTAATATACTGTGTTCACTTCCTCAGTCCAAATTTCTGGAAAATATTGAACTGCTAGGGAGGATTAAAAAAAAAAATAAAAAAATCTGTGAAAATGATTGAAGGATTGAAAAATCTACCTGGTAGTACAATGCACAGGGAGACCAAGGTCTTTACCTTATCAGACGGAAGATTATACACTGAAATGGCAACAGTCAAGACAAGCGTATAGAGAGAAGAAAACAACCTTTTTCATTTCTAAAGGGAACTTTTCAGTGTTGCTGTTAGAAATTGAGCAAGAAGCAGTTCTTTAAAAATAAGGTTTAGACAAGAAATAAAATGCAAATTTTTGATATTATTTCTTCTACTGGATCTCTAGGATTTATTACAGAATGCTTTGTGCATTCCTTGTTTTTAGAAAATTCTAAATAATGTCTGGAACAGTATTCCCTAAATTTAGTTCAATCAGAAATCAGCCCAAGGAAGACCTATCACCTTCTGCATTTCACCTAGAAAGCCATTAAAATGTTATAAGCAAACATAACTTGAGTTATTCTTCTCTCTGATCCGTGAGTTACAAGGCCACACATGATCTCAGGAAAACAGTAGGGTTTTCCAAGATCAGAGTCCAGAAGAGATCATTAGACCTGCTGCATGCCTTTTACTTTTCCTTCTCACAGTTCACTCTCCATGAAGCCCATTAACTCCCTGCGTGTAGAAGTGAGACCGCGTCAGGCACGGGTGCCTCCTGTAGCTTGGTACCCGCGCCGGCTTCCTCCGCGCCGCAGCGGCCGGAGCGGGGCTGTGCCGGCGGGGCGGGCAGGGCAGGGCAGGGCAGGGCGGGAGCGTCGCGGGATGGGAGGGAATCCATGCATCCACAGGCATCCGCAAGAGCGGCCGGCGCCGGGTGCGGTGCCTGTGCATGAGCACAGTGCCCTCTCTTGACGGGTTTCAATTCGCAAAGAGTATCAAGGTTCAGCTGCGGCTGAGCTCTTCCAACTGCTCAGATCTTTGGGCACTCGCAGTACGACAGTTCATCCTACTTCTTCTATTTGCCCATCAAATCTCCTCCATGAATACAAGCCATTTTTTTACCCCTCTCCCCATTTTTTTCTCCATTTCGAAGACCACAGTTACACTTCTGTCACAGCCTCACCACAGAAGAAAACATCCTTCTGTCTGTCAAACGTCAGGATTTTAGTTTCACTGGCAATCAAAATATTTGCTGAAAACAAAGCCTGTTTATTTCAGAATTGAAATACGCTAAAATAATTTGTTAAATAGATTACATTAAATACAAACTTGATAAATGAAAATTAGATTTGACAATGTCTTCAGGAAAAAAACAACTTTCAAGAATATTAATAGCAGAATGCTTAAAAATATAATGTTAATGGATATGCATCCATGATTCCATGACAAGGAAGCAAATAGAAAAAACAATGGTCACAAAGAATAATTTGACCTCCTCATTGGCCAATTTTAAATGTGAGAAGAAATTCCAATGCTATGAAAATGATTTTTCCCTTGTGTTACCTTGCCCTAGGCAAAATGAGAACACATTTATTTTCAAGATGAGGTATATAAGAAGCAGAATGTTTAATCGACTTGCTAAAGGTTACACAAGTTTATAGGAGACAGATAAGAAAAATCTACTGTGTGGATGTCCGAAGTACCTAACATATGAAGTGTTTCAAATCTCTGTACTCAGATCTAATGAAATGTAGGATCAATAATATTAAATTACCTATACAATGCTTTAACGTCCACAAGTGAGAAAACATTGACTAAAAATAAAGTAGTGATAGCATTATTAGATTCCATTTTTTCTCCCCCAGAAAGACTAATAAGAGCACAGAAAATTACAGTGTTAGTTAAGAAAAACATTGTACAAACCGTGTCCACAGAGAGCAATGATAAGCCTTCAGGTTGACAATTTTGTTAACCATGCTCCTTTGTGAAGCAAGATAACATGGCAAGGAATTCCTCCTCCCCTTTGATTCCTATTTTTCCCATTCTCCCACAGAAGGTAGGGCAGTCTGAAAAATGCCAAAGCTATTGCATCCTTAATGTCTCTCCAGCCTGGGTGGAAAACAAACTCAGCAGCCAGGATGCAGTGACAGCACTTGGTTGCCATTGATCTGTGGCCCCAGAGCAGGCTTTTTGCTGCTTGTGGTGTGCTGCAGTTGGTGGCCCAGGAAGGTCAGACACCCTTGGACACTACTCTGCTGATCTCTGGTCATACCCTGTGCTGCAGCCCACTGCAGGAGGCCAGCTGAGCACCTGGGTGTGGCACCCCTCAAGATAGGTTCAGTATCCAACCTCATGTATAATTCACTATGATTTTCTACTAGCATTCATAATGGCAGGTATGCGATGGCTGCATTGTCTACAAAGTCAGTATATGACAGAGTGCCAGGGACACATCATTCTCTTCTTCCATCTAACAGCTTGCTGAGCTTCCCCATCCTATTCCCTTCACATTTTGAAAACTGGCTTGTCCTTTGCCTGCACACAAGAAGTGAGATTTCTACTACCATTTCTTCATCCACTCATTACCAGTAATAAAATGCCCAGAAAATTCCCTTACTGGTTAGTATTGCTAAGTAGAAATGACACATCACATTATTTCCAAAATCTAGTCACTTAGAAACAGTCAAAAAACTGAATACATTAAATTAATGGAATATCCTTATTACTGTTATTACTTACATCTCATCTAAGGTATGGAAATTGTTGAATAAAAAAGTAAAATCTTTTCTTCACACCAATTCCATTGACACAATATTTCTGTGCATAAGGGAAAGGGAGATTGTTTTTGTTTCCAGTAGCCAGAGTGCATGACATGGCCTCAGATCTCCAGTGCAGGTTGGTAGGAATCGGGTTTTGCAAATATGAGCCAAGGACTTTTTCATCATTGTAGCAGCCATGATGTATCACTAGGCTTCCCATTTCTGTTTTTCATTTCATTCATGAAATGAGGCCCCTCCTAATTTATCTCACCCTCTGGCTAGTTGTTGTCTGGTGACTTTTACAAGTCCTAAATTCATGCCTGAAAGGGATAACACTGCTCTTCTCATTCAGTTAAAACAAAGAGTTACTTAGAAAATGTACACATTTAAACCCACTTAATGTTTCAAATATCATTATTTTCAGTAGAAACTGCTTCTTAGTTAAATGGTTTTCAGCCATCAGACTATTATATGACAGATGATTTTGTCACTATGCAAAATGTGAAACCTGTAATCAACTTGTTATGGCATTTCACAAAAGTATGTGACAGTAAAATAAGTAAACTGTCATTTGGGCAATCAAGTCTTGAAATCCTGCAGGAGGTAAAAAAAGTACCTGACACTCAATCTTCATGGTAGAGATGATGTTCAAAAAATCATTTAATACTGCCACAGTCTTAGAGGTTTGAATAGAAATTTTATTGCAGTGTGCTTAAACCTTCAATAATTTTGTATTATGTTTTAATCACTTATTTTTCCCCCCCAATTGATTTTTTCCCCAGATAATGTATATGCACATCACACAGCAAGGTTTGCTCTGTTAACAAGGTGTTGGTTAAATTGAAATAATATTTTTCCTTTGCTATTGATGACAACATTATCAATTACAAGGTTTTTTCAGACTGGCTTGATACAAGAATGGATGCATTAGGTAGGAGCCCATGCTGATTTACTGGCACCTAGGATGACCTGGGGAGATGGTGCTGGCGGCAGCAAGCTCCTACATGGCTGGAATGCTTGGGATGACATGCCGCTGAACCCACACCGTGCTGGCTTAACGGATTTCACATAAAAGTTTTATTAAAGGAAAGGGATACAGAAGTTACAGTCCATAAGCCTCTTGTGGCCCTTCCTGCCAGTCTGTTTGGCCTGCGGCTTGTTCTAGCAAGACCTTGTTCTCCCCTGTGGCTGTGGGTTTGATGCAGCAGGCTGGCAGCTGCAGCCCTCCTTGGGCTTCCCTTTTCCCCAGGTGCTCTCCCAAGCTCAGGGAACGAGCAGGCTAGGCTCAGGCTTAAAACCAGTTAGTAAGTCCTGTTAAATCACAGGGAAGGCACTCTAGGGGACACAGGCTTTCACCATTATGCCACTGAAAGGCATGTTCCCTTCTCGTCTCCAAAGAGCAGACATCCTGGGTGTACAGGCACTAGCAATGAGCTCTTATAACTGGAACTGTAAAATGAATCTGTAGCCTCCTGTTTCCAGTCATTAGTGACAGTCACAGATTTTGGAACTGATCTCCTCCCAGAAATGAGTTATAGAAATAGGAATAAAATTACACTTGATTATGAGAAGAGTAACGGGAAACAGAGAAACCTATTTTTATCTGGGGTTTTGGTGTTTTATTGGCCTCTTTATGATTACAAAGCAACTGGTAAAACCACTGTAACCTGCAAGTTAATGTTTTGCATGGAATAACCTTCAGTGAAGAGCACTGCACAGCCTGGCTTCATAGAAAATTGGTTTTGTTTTGACAAAGTTATGAACATTTGGAAATTATTCGCTGAGCACACATAACATAATTTTGCTAAATCTGAGAACCTAAAAACAGTATTGCTGTGTGTACACAGCTGATTTCGCTGCATGCTGAAGCTGCAGGGCCCCAAGAAGAGGCTTCAACTGGACTCAAAAAGGCCCTGAGCATTTGACCCAACAAGAGCTCAATCCTGTGGCTCACTTCAAGTCCTCTTGATAAACGAGATTAAACAGATAAAAGTGACATGGAAAAAGGAAGTTTGTGTGGACAGATAAGCCACAGACCAGGGTGAGGTGGATAACAGCAATAGAAAGACACACATTTACTTTAAAGGTACTTAGGAAAAGACAAAGAAGTAGAGACTCTTACTACAGTGTAAAGCTATAGGAGAAGGTGTTGAGGAAAAAAAAGGATCAGGGAACTTTGGGAAGCTGTCAGAGTCCATGGAGATCATAATTTTGGACTCTGTCACTACTATCCACATTTTCCTTAGGAAACTTCCCACTGTAATGAACAACCACATCAGTAATGGGCACAGAGGGAGAACTACTATTTGCTTCCTCTCAAGAGCCTAAATGAGTACAAATTCCTCTTTCTGTTAGCTTCCCAGCTCCCAGTCTCAGATAATAAGATACACTGTTCTTGCCACTGCCACGTGCTATAGGATGACCCAGCTTGAGCAGAGTGGTTGGACCAGATGACCCACTGTAGTCCCTTCCAATGCCACCCATTCTGTGGTCCAATAAATGTAAGCACGATAGGCTGAAGAAGTCAAGAAAGGATGTTTGAGTTCAGAGGTACCTGAGCTATTCTCTGCCACTTGCTTGACATCTCTGCTTTCTGAGTATCAGCTGCTCCACAACTTTATTTGTTCTCAGATACAACTCTCCCCAGCAGTTGTCTCCTTAGATGCTGAAGTGAATATGTTCACTGTGTTTGGTATTCCTTGTGAGCAGTGTTTCTGGTCTGGTTACTGTTTCTGATAGCACAGAGACTTGACAATCAGAAGAATGTGCTTATGGAGTAGAGGACAAACACTGTTACCTTTGTGTGTGTTTTGCTTCCCTGTGGAGTCCTCATTACATTATAAGAAATTTAGGAGTTATAACTGATCATTTGACAGCTTGCCAATTATTTTGACAAACTTGCTTATAAAGTGAGAGCAAACTACATGAGGTTCTAAGCTTCCTGAGAGCTTCCAGTTTTATGGGATATTTGTGCTCCAAACAAATATCCACATGTGCTCATGAAACACAGTGACTTTCCTCCAGTTCATAATCGTTGATGTCACCGATAAAACTACCTTTGTTAATGAGCAGCTCAGTAAGAGTGACCTGGTCCAAATGCAATGTCAAGGTGGTTGCTGATGACACAGCAATTAACCACCTTTTGTGGTTGACTGACACACCAGATCTTGACACATAATTTCTCACAAACTTAATGTATTCTGAATGCTTTTAACAGCAGAGGGAGGCTGGATCAAGTCACTGAGTGCAAACGTTCCTCATCATAATGGTGGGAAGAACCAGTTCCCTGACAACAATTAATATTTTTTCTAAATTTCACCGGTCTTGTCCTTCTTTTCCTGCCCTCACCCTCCAGCTCCCAGCCTCTGCCTCGGATCCCTCCCAGTCTTCCAGGTCAGACTCTTCGCATCTGCCTCCGCCTGTGACCTCTGCTCAGGGTGGGAGGGACACGGGTGGGGAGGGCAGGTGGGGGCCGGCGTATCCGCGGCGGTCCCGGGGAGCTCTCCCCCGTGCCCGCAGCGGCGGAGGGAGAGCGGCCGGGGAGGCTTCCCCTGCACGGCCGCCCGCGGCCCGCCAGACGGCAGCAGCGGGCGCTGCCGCGGGGCTGCGACCGCGCCGGCCCCGCTCCGCGCCCGCGGCCGGGCCCCGCTGCCCTGCCCTGCCGTGACCGCCAGCCGGGCCGGGCAGGGCCGAGCCCCTCTGCCGCACAAGCACAGGCACAACCCCTCCGGCGGCGGGGCTGCGGCGGG
>VZTJ01005309.1:1092217-1112426 GCA_013397795.1 Orthonyx spaldingii
GAGGAGGGGGGAAGGGAGAGAGGGAAGGAGGGGGCGGCGGGGTGGCTCCCCCGCTGCCCGGAGTGGGGGCCCGGGGAGGGGCAGGGTGGGGAGGCAGCGCCCGCGCTTTGGGCGAGGAGGGGACGCGGGGGCTGGGATGGGGATCCGCGCTAGGCGGCAGGGTGGGAAACAGGGGCTGTGTTACAGGTAGTTTGGCGGGGGCTCCGCCGAGGAGGCTGCGGTGGGCGCACGGCGGAGTTAATAAACTCGGGCAGTTCCCCCAAGCGTTGAGTCAAGTTGGTACCTGGTTTCCTTTGACTGGCCCTGTGTAAGGCAGAGACGCGTGTCAGGGATGATGCGCAGCTTGCAAACAGTTTGCCGTACAGGTGTGTGTCTGTGTGAAGTTGCCACGCCTGAGCTCTTCTGCAGATGTGTATCTTCTTTTTTTTTCAGACTTGTTGTCCAGTATATGTTAACAATGTATCATTATGTTGCTACAGAAGTCAACCATATATTTATATTTACCTTTGGAGGAGACATGTGGCAGCACTTGTAAGCTCAGCTACCAGCGAAACTAGACTGAGTTTTAAAAAGTAGGCACTGAGATACAATAACAAAGAAGCTGCCTAAAAATAGATGTGCTTAGCAAGATGGTTAGGCTGTGCAATTGTATTGTGGCACTTTGAAAGAGACTGAGGTTAAAGTTAAGAAACTCATGTACCGTCCTGTAATGTATACATGGATTATTTCATTGTTGTGAAATCAGATACATGATATAAGAATTCCTGTGGCTTTGGATGCAACGACACACAGATAAAGACCTATCAATGAAATATGCCCCATTTCTTATTCTCATTATATCAAATGTTCATCTGCTGGCAGAACAGGTGCTGGAAGCACCTTTGTTAAGCAGTTAACCTTATGGCAGAAAGGAAATATTTCATGTTACTCCATCCCTCTACCTCTTACTGAATAGTTTTGCTGAGAAAGTGTAAGTCAGTGTCAGTAGCAACCAGCATTGTTGCCAATTTCTTTCCTGCAGGCGGGTACTAAGAGAATTACAGAAGAAGAAAAATAATAGATTTCAGGAACCAAATCAGTAAAACAGTACATAGGAAAGAAAGATGTGTTAGCAGATCAGAAATTCAAAATTCCTGTGATCTTTTTATCAGTTGTAATCAACCCTTAAGCCTTTTGTATTCTGGAAAACATTTTATTTGTATGTACTCTTCTCCACCTAGTTATCTAATTCTTCATAACTGGATGTATCTTATCAGACATGATTTATTGATGCATATTGTCTAAAAAAGAAACTTGAATAGTAGTAATAATAGTAGTGCATCTTGAGTGGAATGGTAGGAATGTAGCCTTTTCCAGCAATTTGGAAATAAAATTAATGACTGAAGTTCTTCAGATCCATTTAAGTTTCAGAGGCATACTTTTTTCTTTTTTTTCCTTCGAAGGGAACAAAAAATGGTGTAAAATGTGCCTCTTACAAAGCTGGTTTTTTAAAAAATGCATTTAACAACCAGGAGGTCATGATGACTGTGGAATGTGCTAACATGTTAAATTGTTGTTGTTTTGAAAGTCTGTGAAAGAAAACATATTTGCTAACTCATGGTGACAAAAAATACATGCAGAACTCATAAAAACATCAACAGAAATGCCCTGTAGAAATGTAGCAGCAGGTGGATGAGCAGGTAATGCAGAATTGTAGCATTACTTTCTGCATGAAGCTTTCTACAAGTAGTTGTAAACTAAAGGGTCAAAAAAATATATTTTTAAAAAATAAATGCTGTTTTCTGGAGTAGCTTAAGGAAATTTTTAACAGAATCATAAACTGAAAGCTAACATGAAAATTTTTATTGAACAAGAAAAGGATGTGCTAACAGCAATGCAAACCTCTGAATCACACTTGGCCTATGTAATGACATTTAGATAGGTTAAAAGCAGGAATAATCATTTAAATGAGAAAAAGGAGATGAAATGGAAAAAAATGCATTTTAAAAATTAAAATCACGTGTCATATTCCTTCATGTGCCATGTACCACCAGATGGGAATAGGTTATGAGTTTTAAGTCAAGGAGATTTAACTCTCCTCAGTAGGCCCATGGGTGATTAATCGGTTGTCACTACTTTTTTAGGTAAAGACTACTTAAAGAAGCAAATTCTGTCAAGATTCATCCTTGAATTAACAGCCACGTTAATGCAGATGCAAATCAAAAACAAAGGATCTAGTAGTTATCTGGCCTGAGGAGATGGGTGTGGGAAGCATTTCCACACTGATAACCACATTTAATAAAGAAAGCGTAAAACTTACAATGTGAAGGTTATGTGTTACTGGTACCTGGGATTCAGTTTTAAAAGGGCCATATTTGAATAGAAAGTATACTTTTGGTTTGGGGAAAAAAGTTGGTAAAAAGAAAAGTTTCTTTCTTTTTTTTGGATGTAAATATGTTCTCCCATCTCTAGAAAGCTAAGGTGTGGTGATCTAATTGGTCTTTGTAGGCACTGCACAATAAACAGTATTGTGGAGTAGTGCAGTTCATTAGAGAAGGTGTTGCATGCTGTACATATATAAATGATGTAGGTGTCGCAAATGGGTAAAAAAGGTGATTGTTTCAAATACTGGTGCAGGAGTAGAGCTGCATTAGCTTGAGAGACCCTGCACAAGCAGAATTATTTTCATAAATGCATTTTAAGTGCTCATGGTTAAGGCAACATACTGTATACTGTCAGATTATCAGAAACCTCAAGAAATGCTTCTGCTCTCAAGGGCATACTGATCACTGCTCTCTGCTTATTAACATACATATACCTTGCTGTTTGTGCTCTCATTTGTACTATGGAAAACAACCTTTGACAGCTCATTTTCCTCTGCATTTGTAGCCAATGAGAAAAATTAGCAGCAAGTAAGAGCTAATTTTGCTCATGTTAAGAACAAGGCATTGCCTTCTGTAGACACAATTAGTTATGTCTCTCTCTATATATATGTATATATATATATTTTTTTCTTTTTAAAAGATACTACTTTTGGTCTCTTTTGTTCTTTTCCCTCCTGAAGAGAACCCTGAGCACAGGGGCTCTGGTGGTTTTTGTTGTATGATAACCCTCCTGGTTGCAATGAAAGAATTCTCTGCTATTTCATCATGTCCTTTAAACCTCTTTATTTTTGGGTGTCTCCTTTTCTATTAATAGCTTGCATCAGTAGCACTAATATCTTGTTGCCTAATCTTTTTAGTAGCAAGAGCAGCAAAGGTGAAACTGCCAAGATTATTGTGCTTTCTGGAAGTCTTCAAGATCCAGTTGGAAACTTTCTTCCTTCCCACTGTTGCTGCTTGGGAAAACTTGGAGCATGACAAAACAGTAAAAAGTACAACATGTTTTCAACTTAGAAGGTCTTCTCCCAAGTGCAGTGATGAGGAAGGACAATATTTCGTAAGGAAACTCTAAGTCCCCAGTAATCATTGCTTTATTGTTTCTATCCATCAGACAAAGATTGCCATACTCCCAAGGCTAATAAGATAACAGATAATTCAGTTCTATACTCCCTTCTCTCAGTTTCCATCTGAATTTACTGAATTCATTTATATAATTATTTCTGTAAAATTTTCCTGTTCTGCCTGTTCTTTTTCTTTCCTTTTTTTTTTTTTTTTCTCCCCTCTTAAGTAGATTGTATTGCAGTTGAGATATTCCAACTAAGTGTTAAAAACTACACAAAATTTGTAAACAAGCCACATATATCCAAAGGGTCAGTTATTGATTCTGGGGTACTCAATCTGATGCTCTAAAGGAGCCTGTGTTACAATGTACATATCCCTGAATCTCTGAAAACTGGTGTCTTTCACAAGACAACCAGTGTATGATGCTTGCAGTCTCTTCTTTCTCTTGCTGCCACCTCACAGCTGGGGCCATGAACACATGGAGACACAACCTAGTGGTGACTCTTTGTGAACTCGTTCTGTTACAATTCTGGCTGAAGCCACTATGCGAGTCTATCATGCTGGCCAAGCAGAACGAAAAAGACACCCAGATTTGGTTGCTTTTGCTAAGAGGCCAAATCTTCTGAGCTAATGAAAACAATGATCAAAATGCTACTGGTTTGTATAGAATGTCCTTGTTCTGTACTTTTCCACAAATGAATAATTCTAATTAAGAGAAAATTAAAATACGTTGTTTCAAAAACTGTTTCAGCTGAGGTTATTTTGATACTTACCTGTGATACTGGTGTCCATAAATGTATATTTAATTGCCTGTTGGACGTGAAGATACATATTTGAACTGCAGCAGGTAAAGTGGTGGAACCCAGGATTACATACAAACTAGTGTGGGAAGAAGTATCTATCATATTTCTTCTATGACAAGAGATGCCACAAGAAATGCCCATAATGTGTATTGCACACTTGATATAAGACTGAAAAGTTTCTTGTACTCTTCCAATTCTCACTTGCATTATTAAAAATCAGTACATGTAACTAGAGGGAACAGAGTGTGGTACTTGGAGAAAAAGTCTGCCTTAGTGATCAGTCCTGTAAAGTTTAGGCTTGCCTTTTTAAATATGAATAGCAAACATTCTTATGCTCGTTCAAACACTTCAGGAGTGGTGATCATGATAGGCTCTAGTCTATATCACAAATCTAGCTACAAGGTTTAATACAGTTTAATACCATGAATATCCTTACTTGGGGAAGATCTCATGTTTTAACAGTTTGGAGATTGAATTATCTCAGAACTTTCAGAGCATGAAGTTTACTGGAACAGAGCTCAGGTCCCACTGAGAGCAAAGCAAAGGCCGTCACAGCGGATACTCCTTAGAATTAGCTATCCTGAAGTATTATGCAATAAAGAACATATTTTTATTAATATAGAGTCTTACACTATGCATAGTGTCAGGGTGCTTTGCCATAGCACACCAGATTACATAACTAGTGAACATAACATATCTCTTTTTTTTCATTTTTGTTAAAGGGAAGTGGTAGTGAAATTTTTGGACTTTGCTTTTAATTGCTGGGTTTTGGGGAGAGGTTTTTTTTCTTTTTGCATGTGTGTTTTGATCGTGTTTCACTGTTGCTGCTGCCAATGGTTTTCTATAGCAGCTTTAGGAGAGAAGTGTCTGCAATGGAAAATTCTGATGACATGTACATGTCGCTACATTTTCTGCTAGCAAAAGGGAAATGAAAAACGTGGGCTTTTCATGTGGAATGGAAAGTGATGTTGCTGCGCTTAGCCTGTGGATCTGTAGTTTTATCATTCTGCAAAGAATAGAAAGAATTGGTTTCTGTGTTTTGGATAGTACTTAAATATAAGTGCTGCCTTCGAAATTGTGACTGTGTCAACAACTTGTGTCTGTCCCTTCTTTAAAGTCCTGCTTCTTGCTTTGTTTCAACTTTGATAGGAAAGTGAAAGTTTCATTGTATCCAAAAACATGTGGTCCTACTAGCAATGAAAAGGAAACAGTCTGTGAATAGCAGACTTTAAGCAGATCTGTGTTTGAGAGCTATTGTATAACACCAAGGAGTAGATTTTGAGGTGTCGCTGGAAATAGATAAACCAGAAACTTGATCATGAATTCAGATAGCTAACATCTCTTGTCATGAGAAAATATGTAGCAATGTTTTTAAGTTTGTGAGACCTTGGTAGAAAAAGAAACACTTTTCTTTAAATTCTATTTTTGAGATAAAATACCAATGATTCATAACCAAACTTTTTTTTCTTTATAACTTGAGCTCTAAAAGGGTGATAAATGCAAAAAAATGGATGTCAGAGGTAACAGTCCATTATATAATTTAATTTTAATGGTTTGACATTTGCTCTGAACGGTACAGTATTATTTTTCACAGAAGTGTGAATGTATAACAATTGTGAGTAACTGGTCATGCACTTCAAGAAAAGCAGAGTATGTTGTTTTAAGTTACAGGGGTAAAAGATTTAAGACCAGCTGAATAACAATATTAATTCACTGCTTTTTGAACCTGAACTCCTTCAGAGTTCAGTTAGCAGACTCAACATTCCAATACTGTGGTATTTGGTAGGAAGGAAAAGTTTAAATAGATTGAGAGAAGTTGAATAAACTAGCCGATTATAGGCACCTAGAATAACTAGCAACGTTACTCTACTTGTATAGCCATGGGAAAAATTTGTGACAGTAGGAATTAATTAATTTTGTGTTGACAGAGATTTGAGCTAGCAGCTTGAACAATGAGTGTAGGGTGTTCTGGTTTTGTTTTGGTTTGGTTTGGTTTTTTTTCTGTTGCTTTACAAAAAGCACTAAGTAAGCATTTTAAAAATACACCGAAGGTTCTCTCTAGTCAGGCTGTAGTCAGTGAAGGGAAATAGCTAATTTTGTAGTTAACAGAAAAGAACAGGTTCTATGGTTCAAAACAGAAACATAATATTTTGAGTTGGTAGTGACTTCACTGTCCCAGGCTGGGCGGTGAGAATGTACACAGTGCAAAGTGCAGTAGATAAGGTGTGAAAACAAGTACTTGGTGAGTTGTTCCAGAAAAGAATCCAAATCTATGTGGGGTCTTCTCAATGTTTTGGTGCATTTGATGACACACATGCCAACATCCAGCTTCATTTAGCATGAAGTTTTTAGAAACTCCCCTGGGCTTAGCAACTGGTGAGATTCAGACAGTGTTTGCTCTGGAGGCTGATTTTATTATTATTTATCTGGAGGCTGAAATGTTTATGTATCCCAATACATT
The DNA here is from genome assembly GCA_013397795.1 of Orthonyx spaldingii. Taxonomy (NCBI): domain Eukaryota; kingdom Metazoa; phylum Chordata; class Aves; order Passeriformes; family Orthonychidae; genus Orthonyx; species Orthonyx spaldingii. The sequence continues at coordinate 1,098,904 of VZTJ01005309.1, forward strand.
CCAAATGTCAGTTTTGGTCCCATGGTCCCACTGAACTCAAGAGATTATCCCAGGTGTAAAATGCCAAAAAAGACAGCTGTTTCCAATGGTGTTTTACAAAAGGTATGTCAAAAACTTTGAATTTTTTCAGGATTTTACTTAAAGTTCTGAATTTAAATGACATTATGTGGGGAATAACAATAGTGAGTATTTTCAGATTTGGATGAGGACAAGAGTATTGATGATCTGACTAAATCAGAATAATCTCTCTAGGCTTCCCTGTGGTCGGAAGAGGGAATCCATCAATGGGTAGATCAGAGTGTCTAATGTTGTTTCTTGGCCTAAACTGACCATTAGAGTTGTGCCTTATGTGAAGTGGTCTTTCAACTAAAGTAGGCCTTTTGGGAGTGGGAGAGAAAAGAAAAATCACAGATCCATTGTATGATGTTAGTCATTCACAGTACTTGCTAGTTATGTTTTCCTTCCTCTTGCATTTTCACTTGTTATTTTAGTGAGGAATTTTGGTTTTAAGGACAACTGTGATCTGCAGATTGAGAAATACTGTTTTGGAAAAGTATTTGTGTCTTCATTGACTGTCAAGAGAAACTAAAGAGCTTGCTTTCAGTAGAACAATGTCAGCCTTTGTGCATACTCCCTTATGATTCCCTAAAATAAGATGCTAAAATCACATGGATAAAACCAATTTATGCTCACTTCGGGGTTTGGATGATTTTCTGTAGCTTCCAACAGGAGTGAAGAAGACAGGGAGCATTGTAAATAATGTGTGAACAAAAAGAGTGTGCTGAAAGTGCAATAACTTTAATGAATGAGATAGTTTATTATCATCCAGATTAGTCTTCTATTTTTTTTTTTATCACATTGAGTGAAAGTGAGGGGCTGTTGAGTGCTACCTGACTTGTAAAGTAGAATGGTCACAATAGTTGAAATGACATTTTCTTGCCCCTGTGGCAAATAAACATTTCACAGTTCATTATTTTATGTCCTCTCCCCAGTTGTACATATACCAGCTGGATGGCATCTGAGAATCATTTAAGCATTTTATCATTCTGTAGCACTCTGATGGAAATGACATTTAGAAGAAAAATTACTGATTTCTGTGTTCACTAAAAAGTAAACATGCATAGCTAATGGTTCTATTCACCACAGATCATACTTATGCATTTTTAATAAAAACTTGATTTTAATTCATGCATAACTTATGAGAAATGTTTATCAGTTTAGAGATCTGCTGATTCCCACTTAAGTGTTTATATATATCTGGATACCTTGAAAATATCTTTCACTTGATGCTCAGATTAAGGTGAATCTTTATAGACAAGTTGCTTCTCTGCTGCCTACATAATGACATAAACTATGTAGGAAATGCTGATTATTATACTGATTATTGAAAACAGTAAAAAACCCCGTTTATTTGACATAAATGAATCTCATATTTTCCTCTGCTGTTTGAAGTAATAGCTTTCTAATATTGGAGTTTGGGGTGGCAGTGTGTGTGTGTGGGGGGTGTTCTTCCTTTTTTGTATTTGGGATGTTAGGCAGTATCCCTAGTGGCAAGTCACCAGTTACATGTAATGGCAAGTTACCAGCTATGTGAATAGCAATAAGAAAAGTCTGTCATATTCTATATTCATACCATAACAGATTGAGTTCTGGTTTCCTCCTCACCCTTCTTTTCTTATGAAGGAATTCTCATTAGCGGAGTTTTGGACAGAAAGCAGCATGTGAGGTTAATTCTGTTATTTCTAAGAGGTGTGTTCAAATGATGATGCCTGTCATGTTTATATGTTACATCACCTTTCAGAAGGCAAAAAAATGCGGCACCATTTTTAGGTGGTGGGAGGGAGACTCCTGCTGTCTCACTCAAACACGTAATGAATACGCTCTGAACCACCTTCTGGAAGCAGCTGCCTCTTTTCATCGACTGTGTCGGTCTCTCTTCTGCATGCACCTTTATTTACCTCATTACATAGTTAAGCCTGCTTATTTTTGATGATATCTTTGTACTAAAGAAGATTAGATAGACTGTCAAACTATTGTTTTAGAATTCAAGCAGAACATAATTGAGTGATACATAACATTTCTTCTGGATGAATGGAAGTCATGCTAGAGGCCTAGAACAAGGGTCAGAGGGCTGCCCCTGTTCAACTTGAGTAGCATTTACTGTCACTCTGAGTGATGCTGCAGTAATGAATTAAATTGGTGTACAAGAACAAGGTAGTATTAAGAGCTAGAGGGTCTTGAGTCTAAGGTACTGACTAATTGTGTAAGAAAGCTTAACCGTCTCAGGAAATGATGTCATTCCTCTCCAGGTGACTCATAGTATGGGTCAATTTGCGAATTAAAAATTCCTTTAAGCTTCTTCATAGACTACTAATTGGCCCTCAACAAGTATATTCTCCTTGTTTGAAGATAAAAAGCTTTTGTGAGGAGAGGAAGATAGATGCTGCGATGTCTCTTTAGAACAATGCATGTCTCTTTGAAAAGCCATTCTTCAATAATTAAACAAAATGTAAAGTTTGCAAATTTTTGCCATGACAGACAATGGCTTAGCATTTTTCATTATACTCTGGACACAGTCTTTGTGGCAGGGTGGTCTATTACAGAGCACAGAAACAAAAGGAGAAAGAACCCCGTTGTGTGTTGTTGCTGCCTTCACAAAGCCACAAATACATTAAACTCAAGATACTGCTCATTGTGCTCTTGAGCCACCAGTGACAAAGGTGCTGTGAGTACCACTGAATATGAGGGAGTCATGTCATTACATCACTGTTCAAATTGGCAGAGCAAATAGCAGTAAAACAAATGAGAACATTAGCAGCTAAAGAAATGCAAGATGATAGAGACTTGCCTTAAGAAAAATATAAAATTTAGATGGTATTTTTGTCATAAGTTATAAAGTTGATTTTACCTTTCTCCTGTCTTTCTTGTAAAATTTACTTTTGAGTTCTTTTCCATGCCCATTTCATGCCCTTGAGGCCAGTTAGCTTTTATTTTCTTTGACACTTGCAGCAGTCACAGGCAGTGACAGCAGCTTGGTAACAAGCCAGATGATGGCACTGGTTGTGTTAACATAAGATATGGGCTTCAATGTATCCTGAAAACAGAGTTCATTGTCTTGGATTTTATCAGACTGGCTTTCCTGAGTGTGGATCTGGCAGTAAATTTGGTACTGCTCGAAGGAAATCCACAACAAACTAGAGTTGGATGCAGTATTCAGCAATGTTCCTAATAATGCCTATTTCTAGTCCTGGCAACCTGTCAGACTATTTAGAGGGCCTACTGTCTGGCACAATATTTTTTTTAGTTTTTTGTTCTTTTTTTCGAAATCAAAGCCATCTCTCAGTGGTAGGGTCATAATGGCAGGTACAGAAGAGAAGTTATTGGCCTCAGCAACTGGAAGAAGTGTCTGTTCTAGATTGTACTAAACTGTGCGTTTTCAGATGCATAATAAAAGTTATTTATGGACACCGATAAAGTGGTATCTGTTGTATAATATCACAGATAGGCATAAGGATAATAACAAAAGGCAGCTGGTTTAGTAAGCTCTGTTTACTGCAGAAATGTGCTATTCTTTGGAAATTGAAATAAAAAAAGAGGGGAGAATGTTGGGTTTTTTTCCCAGTTTCCTGGTATTTGTAATCATTCTTGCTTTGCAGTGTGCTTATAAAGACAATTATGTGGGTCCCATGTCCATATTATATTTGTCATGACTAGCACCTTATTAGAGGACAGCTGCTCTTCTCTGCCCAGCACATGTAAGTAACTACCACTGATGATAATAGAAGTTGTGAATGTAACCTTCCTCTGCTTTTCACCAACAGGGATTGCTGGAGCTCTCATGGTTTCAGTTAAATAACTTTGGTATAAAGCCAGGAACAAAATAATGGTGGATCTGGGACTACTCAGATGCTTGTTCAGAGTTCAGTGCCTGTAAGGAGGTTTTGAACTTCCAGCAATTATTAGTTGGCCTTTGTAACAAGGTGAGTGAGAAAGGCACTGTCCAAATCTACAACATCTGAGTCTTCTGGAGCATACTGAGTGTCTTCACTAGAAGGCCAGGTATTCAGGGCCTCATCAGCCCAAGAGCAGTCCAAGGAAGTTTGGTGTGCAGGAGATGTTTCCAACTCTCTTTAATTTCATCAGGATTAAAAAAAAAACAAGAGTGACCAGCAGATTTTTCCAAAGCTACTCGGATGCTGTAATGGTGCTTTGGCTGCTGTCACTTCTGCTGAGAACTGGACTGAATTGGAACAAAGGAGAATATAACAGTGGCACAGTGCCATCATAATGCTGTTAAGAACTAATGTAAACTCAGCTGGAGAAAACCATTTGCAGTGAACAACAAGGTTTATTGACCATGGCAAGCCCAAGAACATATTCTCAAGAACCACCCCTTGGCATTTTAGCTATGGTAATGAGCTGCATACATAAATCTGTAAGCACTTGCTTCTCTCTGCTCAGAGCTGCCTGGTGGGCAGCCCAGCCTGGCCCAAGGAATGTAAACACATGTCTCTATGTTCATGTAAGTTTCTCTTTTGTTTTTTGTTTGCTTTTCAAAATTTGAGTAAATTGAAAATTCTACAGTACTTGGGGTGACTAATTAGATTTCTTGGTGAGCACAAGCCCTGACCTTTTTTGGAAGGTGAAAATTATTCATCTTGAAACTACAGCATCTATTCCAGACAGTTTCCTTACTAATTTAAGACAAGATACAAAGCTGCAGTGATGAATGGATTGAAGAGTTAATATTTGACATTTCCTTTTATGCTTATGCCATTTAAAAATAGCTGACTTTTGACAAACTGCTAGTATGTTTTTATATGAATTAGAAAACCTAGACTTACAGTAAGTTTGCTGCTACCTTTCAGTTTGAGGTCTCTGGAGAATGGCTGTGCTAAAGGTCCCAGCTGCTTTGACATTCAGCACAAGCACAAGGATAATAAATTGGGAGGAGCTGTTGACTCCCTTGAAAGCAGAGAGACTTTGACAAATTAGAGGGGTAGGCAATCACCAGCCATATGAAGTTAAAAGAGGAAAAATTCTGGATTCTGTACTTGGGATGGGGCAACCCTGGATATACGTACAAGATGGGGAATGAGACTCTGAAGAACAGCCCTGCAGAAAGGGTCCTGGGGGTCCTGGTCAATGGCAAGTTGAACATGAGTCAGCAGTGCCCTGGCAGCCAGGAGGGCCAACCGTGTCCTGGTGGGCGTCAGGCACAGCATTGCCAGCCAGGCAAGGGAGGGATTGTCCTGCTCTGCTCTGCACTGGGGTGGCCTCACCTTGAAGAATATCATATTTTTGGCAATACAGTATAAGAAGGATATAAAGCTATTAGAGATCATCCAAAGGAGGGCAACAAAGATCATGAAGGGCCTTGAGGGGAAGCCGTATGCAGAGCAGCTGAGGTTACTTGGCGTGTTCAGTCTGAAGAAGAGACTGAGGAGTGACCTCATTGCAGTCTACATCTTCCTTGTGAGGGGAAGAGGAGGGGCAGGCACTGTTGTCTTCCCTGTGGTGACTGGTGACAGGGCCTGAGGGAATGGCATGAAGTTGTGTGTCAGTAGTACACTTTAAAAACTTGATTAACGTTTTTGGTTTTTTTTCAGAATTGCATGAGATATTTTAAATATCTATAAAAAGTGCAAACTGGTGATACCAACAGGTGCCAGAGGAGTACTTTAGAACAGCCCTCTCTGAGGCAGTTTGGAAGGTGTGTCTCTCATAATGAGATGCCAACCTCGTATTTTCGCCTCTATGGATTTCATAAGAACATGACTCTAATATGTTCACCCTAGGCCCACCTGCACAATTTAGGACAAGATTTTTTCTGCTCTCATAGATATCTCCCTGTGTTGGTAGTGCCCTCTGGTGAGGACATACTCAATGTCCTCCCTGTAAGCTGTGAATGGTGGCATCCAGGGGACCAAGCCATGCTGGCACTCTTCATACCTCAACGCAACGATGATCACTGAATTGCATTCTTACAGTGTAAAATTATTTCACAGTGAATTACATCCATTTTGTACCCACATAATCCAGCAGGAAGGTGAAGGAGATGGTTTGTGCTCATGCAGAATTCTGAGACTCGCACTGAGTTGTCTCTGGTCTTCTTTAACGGAGTGTTGTAACTTAGATCTTTTGTCCCATTTATCTTTAAGATGTGAAATTTGTTAAGGAGTGTGCTGAGACATGCTTGCTGAGTCAAGGAATGATTAATCTTCCAGGAGTGTTTCCATATAAAGTGTCAAATTACATTTATGAGGAACCTCTACATCATAGCCATCCTAGAACTTATATAAGGTCAGTATACAAACACAGGCATCAAAATCTCTTTAGAACATCAAATTTGATAAAGATAAAATGTGCTTAGTGAATATTTTTTTAAAGGTCAAAAAGTAAAGATCATGTATTTACTTCAATTGAAATTCAGCAGGTCTTAGGTTAAAGTGAGGATAAAGAAAATAAATCTCTAGAATGATGTTATACTTGACAGAATATTGATCAACAATTGTCTCAGCAGGAACCGATGGTGAGCTGAAAATTTGTTTACAATTTTACATAAATATTTCTGATTGGCACATCTTGTACCTAGTTGTACATAGCTTTACCTTAGACTTTTGTTCTACATTTTGTGTCCACATTAATGCTTTAGGAATCTTAGACCATCCTTATTTTTGATTAAAAATATGTTAGAAAATTTTGTCTTTTGGTTAGTGGTCATATGATTTAAGAATATAAATATTTGCTTGGACATTATTAGCTTACTATTTTCTTGTAGAAGAATGTTTTACACTGCAGTGGTTTTACTGGATACTCCACAGAGTGAATACTGCTACCATAAGGAAGTTGACCTTGGAAATGGAAGCATTTTCAAAATGATAGGTAGGAAGATGTATCTATGGAGTCCTTCTAATCAGAGTGCTCATATTTGAAAAATGTCATACAGGTATTTTCTTTTATAACACCTTGTGTCTACTTTACAGTCTCCCTATGATTGCAGATGTAATACAAGGTGCTTCCTTCCTCTTAAGGGCGGGTCATCATAGTCTTTCACTAGTCAGGTAGTATAGTCTTAAAGTAAGTATTTCTAGTGCACATGTTTGGAGATGTGTCGTTTTCTGTACTGGTTTCTCTATTTGCTGCCATACTCTCCCATGCATGCGAGCACCTGAGAGGAATTCCCACCAGGTATCTACCTCAGTGCCTACTCTGCCTATCAGGATAATGGAGGCAGGCAGGGGCCTCTAGGGGGAGAATTCACTACTCTTTGTTAGCATTTAGAAATTTAACTTAGGTGCTTTAAGTCATGCTTTGAAAGAACCAGTATCTCCATGAACTTGGTATAGAATATTGAGTCATAAATTAGGTGTCTGGAATACACAGAATACCTGTGCTTTTTCTGCTCCTATGCACATCTGAGATATACTTCTTTTTCCTAAATATATATTAAGTTAAAATGTGGATTTTTTTTTCTTTTTTTCCCCCTTTCTCTTTACCCCCCTCTATATTTCACAGAATCACAGAGTGGTTGGGGTTGAAGGGATCTCTGGAGATGATCTCTCAATCTGCATAGTCCAACTGTCCTGCTAAAGTAGCCTCACCTAGAGCACCTTGCACAGGATCGTATTCAGGCGAGGTTTCACAACCTCTCTGGGCTGCCTGTTCCAGAGCTCTGACACCCTCAAAGTAAAGAGGTTTTTCTTCATGTTCAGGTGGAACTTCCTATATTTCAGTTTGTGCCTGTTGCCCCTTGTCTTATCACTGGGCACCACTGAAGAGTCAGGCCCCAACTTCTTGTCGTGCACATGCTCTGCCATAACCAGATTTTTAAAGTCATATCATCTCCTTATGGATCTCCAGAATACATCAAGGAAAAAGAAACAAACAAACAAGAGACTATTTCTTCAGGCTTGTGCAATAAGATGAATGTAATTGTAAACAGGAAAACTGTAAAACAAAGTGAATAAAGTTCACCCCCCCGTAATGATGACTGAGTCTCTGCTTTCCAAGGGCTGACATGCACTAATGGAGTATATGGACTGAGGTTTTCTTTCATACCTTCTTTTTGTCATTGTTCATATCTTTTCACTACTCAAGTCCTACTTGGTTTACTTCCTTGAAATGTCTTGGTAGGAAGAAAAGTTACATGGAGCTACTTCTTAGTTGGTATTTTTTATATTAGCTTGCCTTCTGCTGCTGCCATGAGCTATAAACTGAACTATATAAACATCAAGAATTGCTTGCTAAGTAGCTACTAATAAACATGAAATATTTCTGGATGGAATCACTCTTTCCAATTCTTTCATAGGTTACCGAGTCTGCATGAATTCTCTTGGTTGCAGTCAGTCAGTGATCTATTTGGTGACAAGGCAGTGTGTAGCCGAATACACCCACCTGTATTTCACTGGACTGTCATTTTTATTCCCAGAGGTAACAGTGGTTAAAAATGTGAGGGAATATCAGTTCTGTTGCAGCACAACAGGAGAAAAAGAGGCAGAGCTGTTTACCCCAAATACTGCACATCTTGAGGAAATGCATCTTTACTGAAAGAAAATCCATTGATAGTAAGTGAATGGAATGACAGTAAGGCTTACTGAGTTCAAGAAATGGAGGTAGGAAAATAAAAACTGGTCTCTGCTGTAGTAACAACTACCATGAGATGTGGGGATGAAGGAATCGGAAGAAGAGATAGAGGGAAGAGAAAAGAAAGAAAATACATCTTCAGAGAAACTAGTTTTTAATTTTGAGAATTTGTTCTCTGAGGGGTTTCTTTACCCTAGACCAACCTTTTTTTATGCTGGTCTGAAATCAAAAAGGACAACAGTTTTTTCAGGGATTCATGGTTCAGATGAGATAAAGAGGTTGAAGGAAGCAAGTCAGTTTGAAGCATTTATCCAATGTATGTATATATATATATACAGAAAATGTATGTTTATGTGTCTGTCTAACAGGAAAAAATATGTATGTCTCAGTGATGTTTTAAGATGTCATACTTGACATTGAATTCATGTTTTAAGCAGTAATGTGTTAGGTACTGTAGGTATACTGCAGTGCATACATGATGACACTGAATGTATCACAGAATTGGGGACTTGCAAAGAAACACTCAACTTTAGAGCCTGAGCTGGAAAATTTGACTTCTGGGGAAAAGTAGATGAAACTTAGGCACAGGCAGAGTCTTAATATATTGAATAGAGGGTGCATATAAGCAATGGATTACATATCCATTTTCAGCTCAGTGTTGCAACAAAGAAGACAGCAGCTTAAGAAAATATGCCTAAATGAAGTCACAGCTCTGAATGTGTGTGCTGTGAGTTTTTAAAATAGAATCCTGTTGAATTGAATAGAATCATAATCTCCTACGCTGCATGGGTGGTACTCAAGGCTTTAGGGGAATGGATGATAAGTCTGATACTAATGGAAGTCTATTAGAAAGAGATATGAATTTATCTTGTATGTGTCACAGACAAATTTGTCTTTAGCAGATCTTACCAGTTGAGTAAATGATAAATGTTTCATATTTATGTCATTGAATTAAATGGGAAAGGTCCCTCATTCAGCCACTTCCTACTATTATTATCAGTGCTGGACTGCTAATTTGGGAGAAAAAGGAAGGAGAGCAGAAGATAAAAATTAACCTGAGGTGATGAGTGGAGGTGTCAAGACTTAGGGCTGTTCTGGGAACACAGAAATATAGAACTGCTCCTTAGAGGTGGCATAATGTGCAGGAGCAAACACAGATACAGGGCCTCTGCTGCTGGATCTTGCTGACCAGGGATCTCTGGACATTCTTTAGAAGCATTAGGGCTGAATTCCAGGGAAAGAAGTTTGTTCGTAGAGGGATGGACAAGCTGTTGCATGCCCAGAGAGTTGGCTTTGTTATGCCAACCAGTATTGCTGGCCATCAGAAATGTTGTTCCTTTTGGTGGAGAAATACCCTGCATTTTTGTTCATTCCAGTAACCCATGGTTTATTCACCTAGCAGAGAAATCAATTCAGGCATTTGAGGAGTGTGTAGAAAAAAACCATACTTTTAGCTTATGTGCCCTATCAGGAAGCACACACATTTAAACTTCATTTTATAAAAAAAACTTGAAAGTATTCTTAGCCCAGTAGTCTAAAAGTTGTGGTAAAGTCTATAGGTTATATTGAATATATTTAGAAAGTCTAGCACAATTTAAGCTTCAGCTCAGATTCTACAATAAAAGAATCAAAATAAATTGAGTACCCTGTGTAATGTCAGTTAGACAGTTTTATTCAAAAATTGTATAAATGTTGATTTTTAAAGCCCACACGACAAGACTCGTAATAGAGGAAAGAATGCGTTACAGTTGGGCAACTGTGGTATTTTTAAGACTACCCACAGTGAGGGAGCATTTGGCTAAGACAAGGTAATAGTTTGCAGGTTTCTTCTACTTACGAAACCTGCTCTTTTTTGCTTTTTCACTCAGCTTCACAAAAACATAAAATAATTTTCCTTTTCCATTTTTTCCTTTCACTTTTTGTCAAGCAGTACATGCTTTGTAGTTGCTGAATGTATCATAATTAATATTATTTTGATTTTGTGGGGGGTTAATTCTGGCTGGTATGAGCTTTCAACATTATTTTTTCCTAACTTGATTTTAGTACTCCTTTAAATAATTTGTGTTTGTTTCCTGGAGTTTATCAACCACCTCCAAAAAAATCTGATCAAAATTTAAGTATATACTAAACTCCCTTGAAGATTTACTGGTACCATACTGATACATCTAGGCTAGATCATTTTCCCTTAATTCTCTTTCCTGTACTTGTCCTTATTTATTTTAGCTGCTATTCAGGCCTAAAGATTCTATACTTTCCTGCTTTAGCTACTTGGTAAGCTAAGAAATAGTCAGTATAGTGAAAGCTGTTAGATCAGTTCCATGGATTTGCCTTAGATGGTAACGTGGGCTGCTTGCTTGGCTTATCTGCTGCAAACAGGGCATGCAGAGCAGGCAGAAGTTCTCCTGGGTCAATTTGAGGGTGTGGAAGTGTCGGGGTTGCTCAGCCTACCCCGAAATGTTGGTGGGATAACTCAGCTGTGTGACACCACCCCCTAGAAAACGAAGTGGTTTCTCCCTGTGTAACCTTACCTGGATATGTTAATTGCAACCTGTCCCCTTACCCTATCACTTGCTCTCTCTGTATCCCCCCGCCTCCCTCTCCTCCCCTGTGCCCATTGCCCCCTGGCCAGACCCTATAACAAGGGTCTCCCAAGGCCATTCGGCCTCTTTTACCACTGGACCCCTTCAGGAATAAAGTGCTCTGGAACTCCATGCGACTGAGCCCTCTGATTAACCCTGGTAACGCTCGGGCCATCAACCTGGGGGAGGTGGATACTCGCCAGAACACTGGCTGGGGTAGAGGACAGAATTATCTGCTCCAGTACCCAGCAGTACTGGCCAGTGGGGCCTTTTGGAGTCTCCAAGACCCTCCTGGTGAAAGCAGAAGTTCCATCCACCCCACACCCCCCCCAGGGACAGCGTTATGGAAGGTTTCTCATTCCCCTTCCTGGCTGGGTTTAAGTGACCATCTTCTGCACACATTAGATGCCTACATGGGATTAAGATCCACACTTACAACCTGTACTTGAGGCAAGGACTGAGGTTGCTTTTTCATCCTCAAGGTGAGGCTGAGGCTTGTTCCTTTCTGTCACCATGTGTCTGGAGAAGGAGTGGTAACTGTAGCACTGCCCAGTTTTCACATACTATGTGACTTGTTAGTTTGTGCACACAAGAAAAAAAAACATCCATTTGTTTGCCCTCTTGAGAAGATGGGGGCTGAAGCTTTCATTTCTCAGTCCTTTTCAGAGTGAGTACCCTTGCCAGCAGCCCAGGAGCAATGGGAACATCTATGCAGCTCTTATTCAGTCTGGACCAAGAACAAGACAAAGAAAGAAGATGCCTGAGCTCCCTCTATGTAAAATAAAGAGTTCCCTAAAGAAATGTACCTGCACTCAGCTCTTTGAACCACTCTACTCATTTTCTGTGATAGAGTTATAAGATGCATAAGCAGTATTTAAAGCAGATCTCTACTGGAAATTTGTTTAGTGTGGTATAGAGTCAGGTAGAGATAATCTTAGTCAATCACCCAGAGTCATGACATCAAGGAGTGGGAACTGAGTCTGAGTCCTTAACCCTTGATGCTTTCCCTTACAGGACTGAACTTATTTAATTTCTTTGGTAAAGTGGTTCAAAGATGAGTTGTATTAATCATCTCTGTTACCAAAAAAGTAGATTCAGGCCCCAGGACAAAAGCCTCTTTATGAAGCAAAAGGTCTTATTAAAATATTAACTAAAGTCCCTAGAAGATCTCTTATAAAGACTACTGTTACTACAACACCAAGTTGCTTTGTCAGAGAAAGGAAGATTAAGGTAGAAAGATCAGGCATAACTTTTTTTCTTTTTTTTTCTTTACAATGTAAATTATGGTTGTTTCTATTATGATTACTTTGTTATAAACTTACAGCTCTCTGCTAGACAAGGGAAAAACCCAAAACACTACCAACACTACAAGAAAAAAACCCAAACCCTTACAGTTAAAATATCTCGTTATGACCTACAGTCTTCCTAAGTACAGTTATGGTACTGTCAGATGGGTGTTGTGCTTTCTGGGCTTATCAATGGTCAGTAATCTTTGTGTTTCCTGTGTCTTAATCCAAGCAAGTGTGCTTTCAACAGACCAGTTCTGAGTTTGTGAAGCAAGACTCAAGTTTTTGAAAGCTGCCCCTGTTTTCAGTCACCCAAAAAATTTGAATATAAAATGGACATCCAAATGCCTTTCTGACAGCTTTGAAAGTCTTAGCTTATGGGGTCTCTGTTGCAATTGCCAGAGTAACAGTCCATGAAGCCTGACAAGTGATTCAAGGAAATTATTGGTAGCCACAATTATGGTTTTGTTTTCATTGGCAAAAGCATTAGTGTAGTAGCATTGCTGTCTTGCCTCAGTTTTTCATCCAGATTGCCAGTAATAAAAAGTATGATTACTTCATTGGAAATGTGCTGCTTGCTGTAATTTCTGTAATCATATCTGTTTTATTTTCTTTTCCTTTTTTTAGTTTTATTTCTCTTATTATACAAATAAAAATTAATCAGAAGATGATGTTTGGCATTTGTAAAGCTTAGACTGCACCTTATATTTGACAAACACCTCAATCAGGGATCTTTTCCTGTTTTGTTTTTTTTTTTTTTTGTTTTACCTCCCATTGCTCACTTATATTAGCATTTGTAAATATTGTCAAAGAAAGAAGAAATATAGTAGAAAACAGTTTCCTGACTACTTTTTAATTTCTTCCTTTTTTCTTCCATACCATCTCCCAATAAAATTTTAGAGCATATATGCCTGACTTCCTTTTCTATATGAAGGGATGTAGTGGTTTGAGTTCGTTCACTAGAGTTTCTGGCTAAATGCCAGCACACTTACTAGATTTAATTCGATTTTGCTGTGAGATAAGGATTGGGAGTAGGTAAAGCAGGCTCAAACTTTAAAGAATATGAAGAAAG
>VZTJ01005309.1:1113426-1400577 GCA_013397795.1 Orthonyx spaldingii
TCTTACCAGAAAGAGAAGCACAGGACTTGCTTCTCTGGCAGCAACACGACAGGAAAAAGGGTTTTTCCTCAGGTGCATCTCTCTTAAATATGGTTTTTTCCCTGGAGGCGGAACAACTTTTAATTGGATTATACACCCATCAATACTCAAAACTAGCTGGTCACTGGCTCTGTTTCCCAGGAAGCAAGGTGCACTGCTTCCTGCACCATAGGTCACTTGCAAGACTGACCCTTCCTGGGTAAACCCACAACAAGGGATTAAATATTACGTTAAATGTAATTTGTAGAAACAGATGGGTAATTATATGCATGATAGATGCTATCTCAGTACCTTTAAAATATATCCTTATATGAATGTTTACTCATGTACAAGTTATTCTCTGTTTAAGAGACACTGGTAAGTAGTAATATATGGTGAGTTGACCTTGGCTGGATGCCAGTTGCTCCCTAAAATAACTCTACCACTCTCCCTCCTTCCCTGGACAGGAGAGAGAAAATATAACAAAAGGCTTGTCAGTTGACGTCAAGATAGGACGAGATCACTCACCAGTTACTGTCATGAGCAAAACAGACTGACTTGGGGAAATTAGTTTAATTTATTACCAATGAAATTAGAGTAGGATAATGAGAAATAAAAAGCAAGTAATAAAAAACCCTTTTCCCCCACCTTTCCTTCTTCCAAGACTCACAAGTTCTCTACTTCCTCCCTTCCTGTTGTGGCACAGCAGGACAGGGAATGGTGGCTGCATTCAGTTCATCACACATTGTCTCTGCTGCTCCTTCCTCTACAGGGAGAGGACTCCTCACGCTCATCCTCTGCTCCAGGGTGGGGTCCCTCCCATGGGAGACAGTTCCCCATCAATTTCTCCAATGCGAGTCCTTCCCACAGGTTCTTCACAAGCTATGCCAGTGGGTCAATTCTATGGGATGCAGTCCTTCAGAACCTCAGGCCTCCCTGCTCCAGTGGGGGTCCCCCATGGGGTCACAAGTCCTTCCAGCAAATCTGCTTTGGTGTGGGCTCCTCTCTACAAGAGCCCACAGGTCCTGCCAGGAACCTGTTCCAATGAGGATTTTCACAAGAGCACAACCTCCTTCGGGCACTGCTGGGGTCCTCCAGGGACTGCTTCGCTCCAGGGACTGCACTGCTCTGCTCTGCTTCCCTATGGACCTCCATGGGCTCCAGAGGCACAGCTGCTTCACCATAATTTGCACCATGGACTGCAGGGGAATCTCTGCTCTGATGCCTGAAGCACCTCCTGCCTCCTGCCAACTCTGCAGAGTTGTTGGTCTTGCATATTCTCTCTCTCGCTCTAGTCGAAGTTGCTCAGATAGTTTTTTTTATTTTCCCCCTTCTTAAGTACAGTATCTTAGAGGCACCACCACTCCTGCTGATGGGGCTCAGCCTTGGCCAGTGGTCAGTCTGTCTTCAAACCAGCTGGCATTGGCTTTCTTGGACCTGGGTGAAGCTTCTGGTAACTCTCCACAGAAGCCACCTCTCCAACTCTCTGCTGCCAAACCCTAGCCACACAAAGCCAGTATATACTAGTACTGAGATTTTTTGTGTGAGAAAAGATTAATTGAAGAAAATATTGAAACCTAATTTTTATTGTATTCAAAGCATATTTTCCTTCTATTTATGTAGCACAGGCACAAGAGCAGTTAAGCTGAGTTTCATTTTGTGACAAGAAACGTAGACAGTGATTATTACTGGGTCTAAAGGAAACAAAAATAGTTATGGTGAAAGAAGACATGAAATATCTTCTGTATTTGGATATGTCTGTCCTGTTAATTTTCATGGCAGTACTAAAGTTAGACTACAGTTGTGTTTTCCTAGTTGTCATACAAAAATATCAGAGAGCATTGATCCCCATCTGACAAAGCTGTCAGAGCAGTTATGACAGTATGCAAGTCGGGGTAACTTATCAATGGTTACAAACTTTCCAGCATTCCTAGTCACATAGAGGAATACAGATATAGGCTGGAAGTGATTATCACTGCTGCTGTTTCCTTAGGTGGCCGTAATTCTGAAAGGTCTTCCAAGAACTGGTTGGAAAGAAAAAGGATCCTTTGCCATTCATGTTGTCTTATCTTTTGCAGCCTAGTACATGAAAGGTTTATGGCAAACAATAAAATATTGAGGATCTGCTTTTATAGATTTGAAAATTTTCTTAAATATTGTAGTTTGCTGCCAGTGATGATGCCTGCTGAGATGGAAGTTCAGATGATAGCACTCTTGAAAACAGAGTTGAGAAGGTGACTTGGCTTTGAAGTGGTGATCCTTTAAATAAAGGCTGAGGGAACAAGTTACCATGCCTGTTAATTTTAGAAATCTGTTGACGAGGGCCAGCTTGTTATCTCTAAGCTCTATGATAGTGTAAAATGGCTTTGTTTTACTACCATCTCTGTGATGTTGTAAATGACTCACAGAGTTAAACCTCTCAGGGCCAATGTAGAAGAATATAAGTTTCTGTTGCTCACACTTCCACTCTTGTTATATATGTGTACTCTTAGAGTGCATTGCATCTTCAGACTCTTTTACAATGCTAATCTAACTCATTACAATATTTAAAGGACAACAATCTCTCTGCATTTCATTTGAACTGAAAATCTGAAGTTGCAGCATTGTCATAGATTAAGCTGTAATAAATAACTGTACTGAAGTATGGCGCCAACTGATTTTTAAGTGCAAAACATTTGTCTGAGAAGTTTTTTCTTCAATGTTATTTTCAAGGCACAGAAATAAATATTGCTGGAAAGATCAAAGTGAATCACCCATGTTTTTCTGTTCAAACAAATATTTGGAAATGCTCATTACTAAGCTATATGTGAATTTGGTCCGGTGCATTAATTTTCAAAAAATATACAGGCATGTTTAATTTAGAGCAACAGCAATCAAACCAGTAGCTATTCTGGTAGTGAAATACAGTCTGGATTAACATCTGTATTTTGGGCTATTCAGTCTATCTATTTCAAGGAATCTCTCAGAGGATAGTGCTCAGATTTTAATTAAACACAAAAATTGCAATTGGTGGAATGAATTTTAATATGTACTTTATTTTGCTTCACCTAATATGTATGTTTGCTTCACCTGAATGTATGCTTAGCTTCAAATATTTTCAGTATTTCATTTATTCTTTGACTTTGACCTAGAAGTTGTAGCACATACTGTAAAAGTTATAATTGATGAATATTGTATACTTTTCAATTACAACTCTTCTTTAAAAAGTACTTAGATATTCTTACCAAATTATTATATACTGTTCTTAAAATATTTACTTTTTTTCAATGGTTGAAGTGATATTCAGGAAAAATTTACATATAAATTACATCTCTGACTTAAAAAATGGCAGAACACACAGGACAAAAAGAAGAAAAAAGTGATTCTTCAAGTTTGCTCTTCTATCGAAGGTGGCTTTCAAATTTGTTATTAACAAGTACTCAACTGTGCAAAAAAAATTTAGATTTTTTTTTATTAGTTTAATTTTTCTCTAACAAGATTCTGACTTGAAAAGGTAGCCAGAGCTTTTGATACACAGGGATACAAGAATAACAGACTTTTGAAGCAATAATTGCAGAATTCTGCCTGATTATTTTTGCTCTCGTTTTTTTTTAGAAGCAATTTTTTCCACCTACCTTTAGTGTGTTTTAAATATGTGCTGAAAACTGTGTGATCATGTGATTAAAGACAACATCATAATGCATATCTTAATGGTTTGTCATAAGCTCAGAAAATTAAATCTGCAGAGGCTGCCTCGACATTTTTCTAAAATTTGCATGTGCATTTTCTTCTAGTTTCTTATCAAGTTTTTAGCTCTTTTTAATTATTATTATTAAGAAGAACATATTACATGTTATGCACTGACCACTGACATGAAATTCTTCCATTTCAACCCCTGTTAGCTGTTAGTGGAGTGTGCAGGGTCTCTGATAGCTGTTGGATACTGTTTGTCCTCCCTTATGTCAGTCATTAGCAGTGTCTAGTGCCTGCAGAGTGCTCTATGGATGGGTTTCACAGCTGTGTGCTGACAGCTGAGGAGCACTGAAACATGCAAGATGTACAGTCCATGACTCTAGGTCATGCAGAGATGTCCATCCCGAGCCAAAGGATGCTTCCTGCGAAACACAGGATTTGACTCTGGAGTTCTAAGTCTTCAGCATTATCTCCTCTCAGTAGACAGTTAAGAATACTTTTGTCAAAATGTCCTACCTCCAGAAACATTGTTCAAAATAGCAAGTTCTTGCCACTGAATACATGCTATGTTCCTTCTGGCTGTCATATGATCTGCTGTTAGTAACCTCGTAACCTCTCTTATGAACTATGGGGTTGAGTGGAAACTTGGAGTGGGAAAGAAAGCTTCCATGTCCTGGATAGTCTTTCATATTAATTATGATTTCAGTTTCCTGAGTCTTCAGCATCTTCAGGGTCCAGGACAGTCCTCAGTGTATTGCAAGCATGCTGGAGGACAGCAGGACTTCAACACCAGCATCTCCTGTGACATCATGAGACGTACAGTATCCAGACCATGTATCCTGCCTTATACTGCACCAAATGTCTCCCTCCTTCATCTCTCTGTGCTGCGCAGGGTGTCGTTTTTCCCTTCCCACTTCTGTACTAGGTTTGTCCACGTCCCATCTGTTGTATCCTTGCAACCCACCTACTCTTAACTCACTTGCTTTCCTAATTTGGCCCCCTTAAAATAAAAAGGCAAAAAGCTCTGCTCCAGGATATGGTTCAGTATTAGAAGTGACAACCTATGATGTCTCCCTCTCCTAGTATCAATTTAGTCTATCTGGACTGCATCATCTGAGCCCTTTTTCATACCTCTCTGTTCTTCTTTTTCTGCTTTTCCCATTCCCTCCCACCATGATCGTTCCCATTCTTCCAGGCCTCCTTCTTTATTTCAGTCCTGCCTCATTTTTGTTCTTACAACCTTCTTTCTTCCCTGTTCCTTGTTCTGCTTTGTGGGTGTCAGGCTGCCTCTTCCTTCATTTGGTATCATTTGGCATGACTGAAAGCAAGTTAAAACAACATTTTATTGCACTGACACAGAAAAAACCCCAAGTGAATTGAAGTCAGGTGGTGCTGTCATCTGTCAGCCTCTTCTGGATATTGCCCTTCTACCTCAGAGACACGTTTGAAGCAGTTCCCGAACTTCACTGTATATAGGCACGTCAGGTAGGGTGTATGTTGTAAAGATCCTGGTACTGTTTCGAGTGGGGTCTGACATTGTCCCTAGGTTGCCAGCTCACGTATGAAAGGAAGATGTGGCTGGTGGAGCAGAAGCCAAGTCAGGAGTCCAACTTTTCCTCATAAATCAACACCCTTGGAGTGAAAAATTCATAATATCTAACCTGATAATGAAGACGGTTTGACTGGTGAGAGCAGTGGTGATTTGGAAGCAAGAGCAGTAATTTCTCATGTGTACTTGTAGTCTCTGGCATGCAATTTTGTTCAATATATGAGATGTGGTTCTTTAAAATATGAAACAAACATGAACTTAAGCTGTTAAACTTCTAATTGCATAATTAGCTTTTGGAGAAAAATGTAACTGTTAGAATGTATTTTCATCTGACTTTACAAACTGTTAGGCAACCTTCCAGTCCCACATTTTGAAATTAAGATTACTTTGCCACTTTCTAAATAAGACAAATGTAAATTTTGGAAAAGTGTGTAATGAATTCTGGTAGTTCCTGTGTCAGTTATGCTGACAGAATGATTAATAAAATCACTATGTGATTTTACATCATACAGTGTTGGATAACATCTTTTGAAAGAGTGCTTCATTCTTGCTCAAATTGAAAATACATCTGTGTGCCTTACTGTACACCTTATCAAAGAACCTCATACTATTTGTTCTATTAATTCTTGACTGTAAAAACCACTGGTTGCACTAAAGAAATGGGAATAACACTGGATTTTCTAAAATATGGCAGTCAGGCCAACAGGGTCTCTTAATGGATGGGAGTGGTAGACATAGCAAGTATTTGTCATGGTCCCTGGCAGTTTCCAAGTCAGAGGGGGAAGTGCTAAATGCTGCTGAGGCCAAGGGAAGTCACAAGGGATGTGTCTATAGTGGGGGGTGAGGCATGTGCTGTGGGGTACCCCTCTGACTGGGGCTTCACTGATATAGGTAGAATTAAGGTTGATTCATGAAGCAGTTACTGAGTTGCTGAGGGTGCTGTTGCTGAAACGGTCCTGACATTGTCGGGGTACCCACCCAATAGCACCAGACACACAGTTCAGTCTCACTGTTGAAGCGATCGGTCTGAATTCTGGGTGAAGAAGATCCTGAGTCCAAAATTTCATCAAGGTGCCCAAGGTCTGTAGTCACAGTCCCCTCCATGAGTCACTCAGGGGTTTAAGCAGCTGTGGAATTACAGAGCAATGGCCACAGGCAATACCGCAGCTGTCACACTATCTGAATATCATGAATTCATTAATCACAAAGTTTGTCATAATGTGATTGTCCCTGATCTAGGGATGTGTAGTTGCCAGCAAGATTGTCAGGACTGCACTTTGACTCCCCATGGAAACAGTTTTTATTTACTGTATAATTAATTGGTAAGTTAAATGGCTGCATAATACAAGGGCTGACATTAAGTTTGATGCTGGTTTTCTGGCAGCCCTTCAGGGCAGTTCTCTTCTTCTCAGTGTTCCCAGCATAATTAAATATCATTCATCCTTTGAAGGACTTCCCAGGTAGGAAGGAAAGAAAAGAGAACAGTGAAAGCAGGGAGGATGCAGGAGAAACAGAGAAGAATGAAAGTCCTTAGCGTGGGGGAAAGGGGAAAGTGGGAACAGGAAAGGGACAGTATTTGGGGCAGGTGGAAGTGGTTAACACAGGACTTTCTCAAGTAGCTGAGAGCAGCTGATGATTTCAAGTGATTCAAAAGCACAAGCAAGTTATGGTATCAGCTGGTGAGTTAGAGTATACTCTGCATATTTAAAAAACACAAGCCTTATCTTTCTGGTACCCTTTTTTGGTAGATATACTTGTAAGCACTAGAAAAATGTTTTAGAAGGATGAATGACCATGTTTTCAGAAGTGGCCATTGCTTTCAGATAGCTCACTTTTAAATGTATAACTTGAAATACACCAGGATAATTTCTCTGGAGTTTATAGCCACAGTTTCTGTTTACTGTACTCTGAATTTTGGATACAACAGTGGATTTTAAACAACATATATGCTTGGTGGGATCTATGAAGTTGTTGGTCCCTTGCAAAAGTGCTAGTCCAAAATTAACTTTCAGTCCCCATATGATAGCATTAGGAAAAAACTACTAGATTCTGAGTGCAATATGTGCATTTTATTCAATTCTGAAAGAATGTAAAAGAAATATACTGCAAGAAGACCATATGATGCTAATTTGTGTCCCTGAAAGTTTGTTCTAGTGGAGTTTACAAGTTCTGATTATGGGACAGTGGTTTACAGAAATTAAAAAGCATTTTGTAGCTTATTTATGGAGTAAATTAAGAATTACAGCTTTGCAGTTTTCATTGAGAATCATTGATGATAAAGAGAGTAGAAATTTACTCTTCACTAAATGTCTATGAGTAATTGAGGCTTATTTCCCTCTCAGCAGGGATAAAAAGGAAGGCAATGGGTGGCACAGGATATATTGAACTAAGAAGTTAAAAATACAGAAGTGAGTGTAGAATGGACCTTAGGGTAACAATCAGAAGGCATTCAAAGAACAAGTCTGTTGATGAGTTTACATCTAAAAGGTAGGTATTTGTAGACAGATAGATTAGATGAGCGATCAGATCTTGGAGCTCGTGGATTTACAGTAGTTAAGTTTCAAGCACAAGGCGCTTGCAATTCCTTTGGGGGTCTGTTTTGCTGCTATTGTCCAATGCTACCTCCGATCAATTATAGTGAATATTACTGGCAACATGTGGCAATCCTGACAAGGATCTGGTAATAATTTTATGATAATGTGCATTTTCTACAGCTTTGCTGTTGTCATCTTTCATATGTCTGTTTAAAGTACCTGATTTTTGCTGCGAGCATAAGTGCTCAGAGCTAAACTGGGGCTGACTGCTGCCACTGCTGAGGGGGATGTGCCACAGAGCAAAACACTGCTGCTTTTGACCTGAAAAGTTTCCGAGCACAATGATCTCCTCAGGGAGCTGCAGCTAAAGACCTGTAGTGCCCCAAGCCCAGAGTTGTATGCCACAACTCTGGCATATATGTCTTTGTGCCTTGCTGGGTGTGATCCAGACCAGGAGGCAGAAGAACCTTTTATTACATCTTGCATTTTCTCATTTTGTTACCTTCTTTTCACTGCTCTGATGGAGCATCATTGAAATGCTGTACCATTTATTTGCAATGCTGTATGTATTCATTAGATGGGCAGAATAAAGTAGATATACAGTGAGTCCGTGGGGGAAAAAAAAATAATCAGGGAATCAATAGCTGGAGAAACACTGCTATTAGGCTGTCAGCTGTATGGCAAAGCAAATTTCAGCCAAGTGACCTAGAAAGACGTACGCTTTATCAAGGAGTCAGCCTGCTTCTCAGGCGATAAAGTATTGCAAGTGAGTGGTCGGTGGTTTTGTGCTGACCTGTGTGCTTGTCTGCCCTGCTGCAAGCAGATTCTCCTCGTGCCCTGCCTCTGCCAAAAACACATACAAGCTCTTACAGCTCACATGCACAGGAAAGAAGTTATTTCACTGGAATAATTTTTATTTAAGTCGGCGTTTTCCATATCTTTCCATAAAACCATCAAGGCTGTTGCTAGTGTGCCAGCAGGTAAGCTGAGGCTGCATTCTGCTGTGCTGACCAGGGTTATAGCTGTCTGAATCACTGAGGTATCATGACTGTCTGTACCCTTCTGCTACCTTCCTTATGTGCCATATGCTCTTTGCTTCATTTACTATCATATATTGTGTTTTCATTATGCTGAGTCCTGACAACTGACATGGATTTTACACACTACTAAAACACTGCTATTACTGTGCTCTTCTTTATATAGGAGTTGATGTAATCATCTCTCTGTTTAAAACTAAATTTTCGAAACAACACTGTAGTATTTAATGCTTTGAAATTAGGCTGCTTTCAAAGCTCTTACATCATACAATCATTAATCCTGAAGCTTTTCCTGAGGGGAAATATTTCAGGTATCTTTAGCAGGATATGGATTCTCCTAGTTCATCACTTCTGTTGGTTGCCTAGCACAATAGCAATTCTTAGATCCTTCAGAAATTCCAACAGAACACACTTTTCACAGAAGTAAAATATTACCAGTAAAAATGCTTTGATGATGTAAGAATTGGAGTCTGCTTTGTCCCCAGCCTACTGCCCAGTGCTTTCAAGATGTCAGTGGGACCTGTAGTCTTCTGAACAGATGCGGTTTTTTCCAAAATATTTGATTGTGCTCAAAAACACAGGAGTGCTTTGCCACACTATTTTTTACTGACCTGCTTTGAGCAGCAGTGGTTTATCTTGAACACTCAGAGGCCTGCTGGAAGGACTAGAATGCAATTAATTAACTAAAAGGAGTATCATGATGAGTAAAGAACAAGATGTTGAATATTCTTTGCATGTGCATCTCCTAGCTTCATAATGTGTGCAATCTGAGTATTCATTTAATGTAATTTTTTTTCTGGGTATTTCATTTTCTCTGTTTCTTCACCTGCCTCCAGAAAGCTCATAATTGAGAAATGTATTGAGGCCCACATGTTCATCAGTTCTATTGAAAGTACATAATTAATTGCAGAAGAAGGGTGTTGCTCTAAGTGCAGATCAACAGCTAGTGGTCAGCACGGTTTTGGAGATACAGCATCAATGGTACAGAGGGACTCAGAATTCACTTTAATGGCTTTGAGGGCCATGCACAGTAGCACTTGAACAGTAAGAGCACTAACTGGTGAAACATTCTTACTCTAAAAAAAAGTGTGTAATCAACAGTGTAATGCACACATATAGACAGATGTATAGGTGCATAGAAACACGTATCTGTGGGCACATGGATCTGGGAAGTTCCAATATCAAAGCAAACCAAAAGGGACAGAACAAATTTTGACATGAAACCATTGCACACTTCTTTCTTTGGCTTTGCAGAACCTGGCTTATTATTTCTGCTCTGACTGGTTAGTGATAACTCCTTGTCAGATTGCATATGTCAGACCTTCAACCCAGGCTCTTTGATCAGCTTATGATGATATTTTTCTCCTCCCCACCTACCCATACGCTTCTGGATATCAGTGAGTCTGTAATATTTTTCTTTTAAATTTGACATTTGAGCATTTTCACATTGACAGTTTGTTTTTATGCTGCAAGAATGGATGTCTTTGCCCCCTTTTTGGCTTTTTGGTTTTTTTAATTACCGCCCCTGACTAGCCTAGCCAGCTTGTTTCTAACAGATTGGTCCCTTATCTGCCAAGAAAGAGGCAATCAAAATTATGCAGAACTTCTCTGTGCAAACTGGATTATCATTACACCAAACTCTAGCTTTCTGTTTTATAAAAGATTTTCTTCCATAGCTGATTTACTTCCACAGCCTTTTGCTTGCTTCCCTCCCTCCCCCTGTCTTTCCAATCTCGTTTGTGGGACAGACAGGCTTGCCGGAGAAAAAAAAATAATCCTGTCCTTCATTGCCCTTTTAAATTAATTCTCTGTTGTCTGCGAATGACTGAAGCAAATAGTACTTATATTAAAATCTGTAGCCCTGTGAGTTCTGATGATTTTAGAAATCTGTTTAATGCACAATCCTGGGAAACCATCATATCATCCTCCTGGGCATCAGCCTTTTACAGGTTTGTTTACTGTTTTTCATAGAGTGGAAACTTAAACAAGGATCAAGTGAAATCCTTAGAAAGTTGGTGATCTCTTCATTAATACACTCACGGCCTTTGGGCTGGCCTACATAATCATCTATTCTACTCATGAGCTCGCAATTTCAGAGACATTTTGTGAAATTTCTAAACCAGGAAGCTGATATTGCTGATATGTTGGGGTTTTGTTCAATTTGGTTTGTTTGTTTGTTTTTCATGGAAGCTTTTAGCTCTGCAGAATGTCCCCTGGTTTATTAGCTTCTGGTAAATTAACAGCAAATATCTCTGATTTTCAGTCTCTCTTATTTTTTATATATTCTTCCTTTGGTTCCTGAATCCTATGTGTGAATGTTTGATTTGCAGGTATTTTTCAGGTTCTTGTCCTTTTAAATTATTTTAAAACTGTACTTCCACATTGTCTTTTCTGGATATCTATTTATACACTTATTCTAGTAGAATTTCACACTGTCTTACCTGAAGCCAGATAGCATGTTTTGGGGTTGTTTGGGGGTTTTGCTTGTTTGTTTGATTGGTTTTTGGGGCAGGTCTGATTGTTGGCTCATGTGCTCTTACTACTGTTTGTGATGATACACCTGTCACTGGACTAAAATAAAATCTTAAAGTGGTCTTACAATGGAAGCATTTTTGTTGCTGTCTATCTTCATGTACTACAGATAAGAAGAGATATTATGATTTTGCTCTTTTTTCTCTTTGCAAAGAGACACTGGAATGAAGCATTACATTCAGGGTAATATCAATTTCCTGGTTGTTTTGTAACAAGATTAAGGGAAGAGGTGGGGGGAGGCCAATCTACCTACTCCAACTAAAGACCACCATTACTGGAAAAGAGCATAACATGGAGAGCAGCAGTTGAGCAAAACAGCAAAGTCTGGTGACCAGTATTGTTAGGAACTTGTTTGATTTTTGGAGAGCTTCCCCATGAAGAAGACCAAAGACAAATGATTTTTCTTATAACATGGGCCTTATGGTATAGGAAATTGCTCTGCCACTCAGTGTTTCACTGATGGAGTATTTCACTTTTTGTCTTGGTTGTATACCCCTTCAGTGCCATGGCACAGAATCACATGCATGACTCCCATGAGCTGTGGTTTGCACGGGCTCGGAAGCTGCTCTGTGATGCTGTTCCCTGATCTGGGCCCTTATGTGTGACTTGGTCACTTGAAGACATAGCTGCACAAAGAAGCTGGCTTACCCCAAGGTGCCATTTGTACCTCACAAAGAAGCAGTGATGTGGCAGCAGCAATAAGGGTTATCCACATCTTTAAACTATTTCCTTTGGTTCCATGAGGTGTAAGGTCTGACTCTTATCTCCTGCCTGGATAACTATTTTGCTATGAGTCTTGAAGGCAGGTGGCTTGGGGACCCTCCTTAAATGTGTATCATAGCTAGTACCATTTGATTCTGTCATTTTCCCCTAGCTGCATCTTTTCAAAAGGCATGACTTTTACATCAGATCAACCAATTGCCAGAAATAAACCGGATCAGCACCTGAGTTATCTGTCCTTAATTAAAATAAAATCCTCAGACCCTGAGTGATTTGAAACATCAAGAACAAAGGAGTCAGAAAAGTTAATTACCAAGAATGGCATGCTTAGAGTTAGATGGGAAACAGATTTTGTGCATGTGTATGTGTTAGTTTTTGGGTTTGTTTTTCTTTTTCTCCCTAATGGAGGTAATAAAGAGGCTAAGATGAAGTTTAGTAGCAGATAGGATGAGTGAGGAAAAGGGGTGAGTGTGAATTTTGTCACTGACATTTTAAGATTGAGATCTAGGAAAAAGGTAACTGACAAGTTACAAAGTGGTAGCATCTCAGTGTAATGTGGTTGATAATTTATACATATACGTTTATAAGTTCTGATCCATAATAAAGTTGGAAAGTTGAAACTGTGAAATTTGGCACTTTCTCCGTGTTAGGTTTTTCTCTTGAGGGATTTTGTTTTAGAAAGTAACTATAAGGTGTAATTATAACTTCAAATTTATTATGCTAGTTTCCACACTCAAATTATTTGTACATTCCAAAGTAAATGGTTTTCACAGAGAATTCTGTATTGAATTATCGGGTTTTAGATTTAATGAAACTTTTATGTTTTGCTTTCAACTTTTGATTTTGGCCATTTATAATTTATCTGCTTTATGATAATTCATGAAGATAATCCACTAAGAAGAACATTCTTTGTAATTAAACTTGGATGGATGGATGGATGGATGGATGGATGGATGGATGGATGGATGGAGGGAGGGAGGGAGGGAGGGAGGGAGGGATGGATGGTGCTTTCTTGCTTCTCAGTGAGATCACTTATGGGATATGTCTGAAATGCAAATGACTTTATCTAAAATACAGATAAACCCAATTTAACTGATGTAGTTACTAGCTACTCCTAACATCTGTGAAAATTATTTCCCTCCAGGCTATTTTAATGTCAGCTTGCTACTTGGGACTAATTGTGAACATGTGATTATCATCACATATTATGTAAAATAAGAAAACAAGGGCAAGGTATACAAGGTAGGTTGACTTGATAGACTGAAATTACTTACTCTTCAATTTTGCTTTGTCACTTTCTCTATTAATATATTTACAATTTATATAAATAACCTGTGTCTGTGTTTCCTTTGGCTTGGTGCTCCAGAGAGAAAAAGGGAGCATAAAATCTTTGTGTGAGAGGAATAATTTTCTTTTCCAGAGGAAAGTAATTCGACTAAAGTGGATAACATTGAAAAGCCAATTTTCTGAAAAGACCGTAGTCTTTTGCAAACAGCCCACAGATATTCTACTTCCATTTAGTATAACGAGTATAAATGGTTGAAACCAAACTAGAGTAATGGTCTGGTTTGGGTTATGTGGACATTTGTCAAACACTATGTTCGAGTGATTCTTCTAAAAGCATGATTCTTCATCTAATATGTGTGCAAATATAGACATGTGATGGTGGAAGAGTGTTCATAGAACTCATTGTTTAATAGCATGAATTGCACCTAGGATGGGGCAACCCTGATTGTGTGTATAGACTGGAGAATGAGATACTGGAAAGGGAAAGGTACCTGGCGGTCCTGTTTGATGTCAAGTTGAACATGAGACAGCAGTGCCCTGGCAGTCAGGAGGGCCAACCGTGTCTTGGCGGGCATCAGGCACAACATCACCAGCTAGGCCAGGGAGGGGATTGTCCTACTCTGTTCTGCACTGGGGACAATTCTCACCTTCAATATCGTATTTTTGGCACCACAGTATAAGAAGTATATAAAGCCATTAGAGAGCATCCAAAGGAGGGCAACAAAGGGGAAACGGTACGAGGCGTGGCTGAGGTCACTTGGTCTGTTCAGCCTGGAAAAGAGGAGATTGAGGAGTGACCTCATTGCAGTTAGGACTTGCTCATGAGAGGAAGAGGAGGGGCAGGCACTGACCTCTTCTCTGTGGTGACCAGTGACAGGCCCCGAGGGAATGGCCTGAAGTTGTGTCAGGGAAGGTTTAGATTGGATATTAAAGAAATATTTTTCACCCAGAGGGTGGTTGAACACTGGATGAGGCTTTCCAGCGAAGTGGTCACAGTACCAAGCCTGACAGAGTTCAAGAAGAGTTTGGACAATGCTCTCAGGGACATGGTGTGATTATTGGGGATGGTGCTGTGCAGGGCTAAGAGTTGGACTTGATGATCCTTGTGGGTCCTTTCCAACTCAAAATGTTCTATGATTCTATGATTCTTTGATTCTATGATTCTATGATTCTATGATTCTATGATCAAGAGCACCACCTCATTGACAGTCAAACCACTTTCTGAATTAACTATAATAAATCAAAATATAAAACCTCTTTGTGTGTTACTTCTAGCCTTCCTGTGCTGTGAGAGTCAAATTTTATGTAGTTCTGACTTGAAAAGCAATTCTCTGAAAATTACATAACAAGGTACCATTTTGCATAATCTTTTTGCCTCTCATAAGTGCACACTTTGCAAGTAAAGCAGTATTATTTTTTTTTTAATGCATTTTTAATTATATACCGGCATATCTGGGACTGAGCACTGAGATTCTGACCATGGGTTGTTTATATTACTAAACGGTTTTCCAGGTGAATCATCTGTTCGGGACCTTCATATTTGCATCAGATCAGAGTTAGCAAGCCATTCTGTTGACTCAGGAATGGAAAGCTTCAGTTTGTGCTGTGTTAGCTTGAGAGGTTTCATAGGACAAAAGTGCAGTTTTCGTTTTTACCTCAGTAGCCCACATGCACAAGTACATGTGAAATGTATTACTATGCTGCACCCTGTTTCTTTAGTGGTATTCCTTTAACAATTCGTAGTGGAAAGTTGTGACCTGCCTTATGGCCAGTTTGCTGCCAGAAACTGGGATGGGATGGTTGCAGCTAATTCCTACCTGAAAAAGGCATCAAGAAGCTATTGGTAGGATGATTGTACTGGAGGAGTTTAGTAATATGACTGCAGAAAATGGGAGGATGATGAGAAAGACAGAGTAAAGACAGATGTCTTTCCAGAATTCATGGGGCTGAACTGTGGTGAACACTGCAGTTTGTTGCTAGAGAGAGCAATCATGATGCTGACTACTTAAGCAGAATGGATGTGTTGAGTAAGGACAACCTTCTCACAGCCAATCAGTTTTTGAAGGTATATAAATGTTGACCTAATACTGATTTCACCAAGAGTTAAATGCTTAAATAACACATCTCTATTATTTAACACACTGATATCTTTGCTGTCTTGTGTGCTACTGTTATCTGCATAGGCATCTAAATGGTAGGAAGAACTGTGCAAATAAAGATACACTGAAGGAGAGTATCCTCATTCATTATAAAAATGACCTTTGGAAAATACATGATGTATTAAAAAAATTGCTGTCAAGGTAATATGACCTACTGCACCCATGCTAGACATCAAGTTAAATAGATATTCTGGTTAAATTGCATTTTAATACCAACATGAATTTTATTCCTACTTCTGTGTATTTGTCAAGCAGTGATGTACAACTGACAGAACTACTCAATGGCAGACAATTTTGTTAAGCGTCAGTGTCCTGGCTAGAATTCTATGTTTTCCATCAATCTTTGTTGTCAGGTTATTATAGATTATCCATGGTTGTTACAAGCTTCTGTTATTTAGTGGTGTGTGGTAGATATGACACAATATCTGATGTGACGGTAGAGATGTGCATTTGTGTTGTGCGTTAAACATCACTACTGCCTGATATTTTGGGTCTCTCAGCATCTGGAATGCAAATGTTGCTATTCAATGTCTTAAATTTATGTGAAACTATCCTAAGTAGGTGTTCATTTGAATGTCATTATTTTAATTGGTCTACATAGACTTCTGTCAAAATTTTTAAGGTTACTGTAATGTTACAGAGGAGCAGTAGGCTGAACGCACTGCTCGTAACCTGTGACTGTAAATGTATTCCTAAGCAATTTCCAAAGATATATTGTGTTGGAAGTTTAGGTGGAAGTATACTATGATTGCCAAAGTACCTGAATTATTGTACTTCCAAATGACCTGTAATTTAATCATTAACTGTTGGGAAGAAAAAGTGGGGAAATCATTTTTTTTACTCATATGAAGATTAAGTTGAATTCTCCCCAGTATGTGTGGTAGTATTTGCAAGTTAAAATGATGTCTTTGATCCCAAACCACAGTTGTTTTAGGAGCATTTCACTCATGTTTTCTTAAGAATTTTTCTGTATTCCTATAAAACATGAAATAGTCACTTCAGCTCATAAACAGGTGTTTGTTGTTGTTTTAACAATATGAAAAATGATAGTTTAATTAGAATACAAAGTGCAAAGAAAGAAACAGAAATGCTACTTTAAATTATTCTTAAGTGAATAGTCTGTGACTTTTACAGCATCCAGTGTACAAGCATGTATAGAAAGCATTTTGTCTGATGCAAATTGTTTGCAAATGGTTCTTTGAAGGCATGTGAGTGATGAGTATCAACTCTAAATTGCTTATCTGCCCTATATGTCTTCAACATGTGGAAAATACATGATTGGTCCCATTCTTAATGGATGCTGTTCTTTTTTTACTCTGTGATTTACCCGTAGACCATTGTGTCAAGCTAATACAAATTCACTTTCAGGGCATATTCCATCTATATGATACAGTCTCCTAAATCCTCAAATTTAAATTTCTACATAAGGCAAGGATTAAGCAGGCTGGTTTTGCAGCCAAAATTTCTGTTTGACCAAGGTAGAGCAGCTGTAGCTCTGGACATGGAAATGTGCTTCACAGACCGGGAAGTGAGTCTAAGACAGAGGTCTCCAAGAATACAACTATTGGGGTTCCCTGTTGACTTAGCTAAAAGTATCAAGCTATTTAATTCTTTACCAATTCTTTACAATTTGACACATCTGAAATATGGAATGTATTTAATTTAAAATATTAGACTTTAATATCTAAAATATTCAGCTGACATCTTATTATTTCATCACTGCATAGCAACACAGACTGTTACTGTGATCTTTTCAGTCTGTTTATTCTGTAGCTGATGGTCCTTAGTGGCTGTAAAGGAGTTGTAATCATGTAAGAAAATTAAGGATTTTTTTTTTTTTTGAAAACTACATGTACTTTTTTTTAGATTGCCCATAATGGCTTCAGTGTGTAAACACGTAATTATGGAGTTTTCTTAAATGCTTACTATTTACTCAATAGGCCGTGAGGGCTACAGAAGGAGCTCTTTATTGCTTTGCAGATCATTGAACTTATAGCCTGCATAATAGCTCCTTTGAAGCCAACATGTGCTGGTTTAATGTGGGTGCTGTGTGGAGTCCACATGCCCACATCCCATTTTAAAGAAAAAATAGTAAAAATGATCTTCTCTTAATAGAAAAAACAGTTGCTTCATGCTATGGGAGACTTCAAATGTTGTTTTGAAGTACAGAAACCCTTACTGATTTAGGCAGATAGGGTTTAGGTTTTTGTTAGGTATTTTGTGACTTTTTTTTAGGCTGTATAACCCAGATCAACATTTTTTGCAACTAAATATGACTAGCTGAATATAGAGCTTCGTGAAAGAAAATATTTACATGATTTAATATTTGGAATGTGAATAAAGCCCTGCAGAGAGACCTTGACAAAGAAGAGAGATGGGCAATCACCAACCATATTTAATGGTTTTTTTTTAATGGAAGTTTAATAAGGGCAAGTGCTGGATTCTGCACCCAGGATGGGGCAGCACTGGTTGTGTGTTTGGACTGGGGAATGAGAGGCTGGAGAGCAGCCCAGTGGAAACGGCCCTGTGGGTCCTGGTCGATGGCAAGTTGAACATGAGTCAGCAGTGCCCTGGCAGGCAGGAGGGTCAGTTGTGTCCTGAGGTGCATCAGGCACAGCATCGTCAGCTGGGCAAGGGAGGGATTGTCCTGCTCCGCGCTGCACTGGGGCGGCCTCACCTTGAGTCCTGTGTGCAGTTTTGGGTGCCACAGTATAAAAAAGACATTAAACTATTAGAGAACATATAAAGGAGGACCATGAATCTGGTGAAGAGTCTGGAGGAGAAGCCTTATGCAGAGTGGCTGAGAACACTGTTCAGCTTGGAGAAGAGGAGGCTGAGAGGAGACCTCATTACGGTCTTTAATATTCTTGTGAGGGGAAGCAGAGCAGCAGGTACTGATTTCTTCACTCTGGTGACCAATGCCAGGACTCAAGGAAACACCAAGAAACTGAGCTGGAGGAGGTTTAGGTTGGATATCAGGAAAAGGTTTTTCTCCCAAAGGGGTTTGGACATTAGAACAGGTTCCCCAGGGAAGTGGTCACAGCACCAAGCCTGACAGAGTTCAAAAAGCATTTGGACAACATTCTCAGGCACATGGTGTGATTCTTGGGGTGTCCTGTGCAGGGCCAGGAGTTGGACTTGATGATCCCTGTGGGTTCCTTCAAACTCAGCATATGCTATGATTTTATGATAAACTTTAGGAAACTGCAGCTCTTAGGCTTTCCAGTGCTGGTAGGGGAAAGATGCCAAGCTGGGGATCAGAAAGGACAGGAATGGTTTTGGGAGGGAGTCTGTTTTGCCTGCGGTTACTTGTAATAGTCAATAGTGTTTACCTTCTGTTTAACTTCCCAGTTTCTGTCCTGGACCTGATCACTGAGATGTCTGACATCCAAACCACTGGGGCCATGTTCTTAATAAGCCTCTTTCACCTCTTTCCAGGCCAGAGGTGAACAGGGAGCAGGCAGGACCAATTTTCTGCAATAATGGGGGAGAGAAATGCTGTATAAATATGCAGAAAAAGCAGGGC
Source organism: Orthonyx spaldingii (assembly GCA_013397795.1). NCBI lineage: Eukaryota > Metazoa > Chordata > Aves > Passeriformes > Orthonychidae > Orthonyx > Orthonyx spaldingii. Next base: position 1,132,461 of record VZTJ01005309.1, read on the forward strand.
ATCGAGAAGAAGGACAATGTTTGAGGCACTTGCCAAAGTGGAGGATGAATCTAGCTAGGAGTCCATGGTGGTTAAGAAAAGCATCTGGCAGGTGATGTGGAGACAAGAGTGGGAGAAATGAAATGCCTTGTTAGTTCTTCAGAAGTCATAGTATTGTAGTTTCTGTTCAGAAGTCAGAGTGTTGTAGTTTCTGTGTTCTCAAATCTGGCAGCAAATAGAAGTTAGTTTAAAGATGTTATTTTTGCAATAAAATGGGAGAAAATGCATGATGTTGTGAAGACCTCAGTAGTGCTCCTGAGCAATGTGGGAGCATATCAAAGCTTCCATTTTCATTGTTTCATTTAGCTTCTCTTATATTTAATTAGCTACATCCAGATACACGAGAAATTATGTCTGAAGAGTAAAAGTGATAAAAATTCTGAGTCTGACAAGACTAATGAGCTAAAACCAGCATATATTCTGGTGACTGAGAAGAGGTTATTGTTCTATTCTTTAATAAAAACTTATGTCTACCAAGTGCCTGAAAGGAAAATCAAACTCCATCACAAAACAAATCTTTTTGCAAGGGAAAAGAGATGGGCCATTTCAATAACTGTTTTGTAAATACCTGAATTTCATGTACAAGTTTAAAGAAATATGTTTCTCAAAAATGAAAAATGCCTGAGTTTGGAGAGTAACTGTGCCTAAATAAGAAAGCTAGCATTCAAGTTGGAGAATTTAATTAAGAGTTCTTAAACTGCAACAATCTGTTAAGATATTTGAGATGAGTGTATTGCAAATGAAGAGTTTACTGTAATTTCATCATGGATGTCAAAGTTAGATACAGCACCGTCAATTGAGAACAACAACACTGTCAGACTTTATGTATGTCTTTCATTTTGTTTTTGCGATGTAGTGTAACGATGTTTTGTTAGCTGACTAATTTGTTGATGTTCCACTGTATACAAAAAGGCCATTAGATGCACCAACATAAGAACCTTTTCTATCAGTCATTCACAGAAGAGTTTATTAAAAGGCAACATTGTAAATATCTGATTGGTTCCTAATCCAGTTTGTAGTTTGTTACTAGTGGCACTAATGGGCATTGACTTGGTAGAGATGAGTAATGTTCTGTCTCTTCTCAGCCCTTGAACAGGCTTTTCCAGAACCATCAAATCAGCCACAGGCTGCACTGATTTTACCTTTTAGTGAAACTGTTGCACTACATCAGGCCCTTGCAGTTTAGAGCTTTGCAGAATTACCTTATTTAAAAGTATATAATGCAATCATCTATGCAAAAAAATATAAAGAAAAGAAATAAAAGAAGACAGTTCTTCCTATATCCAGCTTGGGGTTTTTTCCCCCCTAAAATGAACTGGAAGTCACTGAAAGTGAAAGAGGTAAAAATAATGACATTTTAGTCATCAGAATTCTAAGTCTATATCTCATAGGGACAGGTGGGTAGACAAATTCATATCCTTCAAGACAATACCTACATTCTGAAGAGCATTGTTGCAAAGATTTTGTGAAGGGAGGATGGAGAAAAACCAAAATATCCCTTTCCCTAGGAAGTGGCATGTGAAATAGGGCTGCATATTTAAAGATGACCCATAAAAGTAAAACTACTTACAGGTGCAATGGAGGATGAAAAAGCAAATTGTTCTTTGGAAGTATCTGTCCAGTATGGATTTCTGTCTTATGTTGAGATGAATTGTCCACAAGATAAACCTATTTGTTTCCACTAACCGTAGGCAGCATGGAGTTTCTAGTCCAGATGTAACCAAATTATTTATAGAGTTTTGAAGTCAGATGACACAGATTTCACCACGACTTTGTTAACTGTGAAAGCCCTTGTGCATCACTTTCATTCATTGTATATTGAATGTATTGCTCAGAAATCTCCGTAATCTTGTGCACAGCAACTTTCAGAAGTTAATTCTATTGCTGTTTGTAAGGCAAACAAAAAAAGTCATTGTGCGTTCAGCATGAAGCCTACTGTGTCAATGTAAGCAACATTTCAAAATGCCTCTCAGTAGAACACACATCAGTAGAAAGTGCATGGAAAACCTTTCATCCCAGCAATGTACATTTTGCTAATCTGTTGTTTATTCAAACACTGATTCTTCCTTCAACTGCATGGATAAAATCATACTCTGTACCCCATCTCCCAACTCTGTTAATCCCCTCTTGGTTTTGTAAACACCTCGAATAAAAGAGAGGGAGCTATATTTCCAATATCACTTAAATCAACCCCTCTTTAGAATGGCTGTTTGAGGATTCTCTATTTAAAAATGCAACAACAACCAGAAAACAATGTACAGGAAGCTCATATTCAAAGTCTTCAGGCTGTGCCTAGTTTCAAAATACTTCTGTTTGTGTTCTCCTGTAGTATAAATAAACACCAAAACCACCTCTAAATTCTTCAGCTATGAAGTTTTGTGTCATTTTGCTAAAAGAATTTTTTTTTTGCAGAGGGAAAAACATCTCTTAGACATAATCTTTGCTATCTACAGCTTTAGAAGCAGACAGGTGAAACACCCTTTGCAGTGCACTTCTTCTTAAAACAATGTCGTGGGGAAGGTTCAGTGATCAGGGAGCGCACATGGTCTGAAAAGTGCCAGATCATTGGACAGCACCTGAAGGAGAGCTGAGGCTGGAGCTCTCCTTGGAGCAGGTGATCATCCTAAGCCACAGGGGACCACAGGAAGATGCTGGAGATGTGTAGGTAGAGCAGCACATGTTGGGAGTGAGAGGGATTCAGTCAGACAGACTGATATGGTGGGGAGAAGAACTGTCATTAAGCATGCCAAATGGTCAGAGCTGTGTAAGCTGGAGACATTATTGACATTCCTGCTTCCTGTTCATACTTTTCCCTGCCTCCACCCTGTTTCTCTTCATCCATTTCCTCTCCTACTATAGTTGAGTGGAGAGTGGATTGGAAGAAATAGTTGAGGAGGGCCAGTCAGTTCACAATGAGATGAGAGTCAGTATCACAATGAGTCATTACATTTTATACAAGTGAAATCTGAGAACTTTTCGTCTTCGGGCTGTGCACAAGGATGCGCTGATGTGATTCTGTTTCCATTTTTGCCATGTGCCCAAACTCATGGACTTCTTTATACAGAGTATGCATTCTTATTATACTTTAAGAATTACTGATCATTACTTTATTCTTTATCTGATTCATCCTTGCTTTTCTGGACCTATTGATTTTGAAAATGGCAGCACGCTACTGAGTTCCAGCCATACATCAGATTTGTTTCTCTCTGTTCATGAATTACAATCCTATGACTCACCCAGAGTTGCCAAGAAGATAATTGAATCAAGTCACCATTAGCTTCTGGAGCATAATTCTCATCAGCACATATTGACAGTTTTATGAACTTACTTAAAATGCAAGACAAAGAAATCTGAACCTGTTCACAAAATCGTGAGATTAAACTCAGTCCCAGTAAACTTAAAAAAAACCCCTAAATTTTAATCAGCATCTTCAGATACTTTGAGTCTTGAGAGAAAAGACATGGAGTATAGATTGGTTAAAAAAGAGAAAGAACTGTGCCTCCAGTCACATTTGGAAGGCATTTTGGAATTGCCATTAATGGTGTCATTGTGTCTCACCTGCAAAATTAACAATGCAATTTTCTACACTGGGGAAAAAATAGTGATGAAGACATTGTAAAAAGAATCAGTCCCTTCTCTGAGTACTAGACTTGGAATGAAAAAGGGAGAGGTTTGCAAAATGTTACTTTATAAACTGAACTTCCTGAGTGAATGGTTGTAAATTTCCTGCAATGTGTCCAGCACCACTGACTAGGTAATAAGTTGTGACTTGGGAATATCAGCAGTAAATCTGTACAGACCTTTTCTATCAAAGTGGTTTTTCAGAAAAAAAAAAAAAAAAACAACCCAGTCTTTTGTCAGAATTACATTTTTGGTGAAATTTGTAGAGTGAACCATATACAAGTACCCACACTGTCTTACCAAGATACGTCTTCCCGGGATAGCTTGTGCTGAAATACTTCCATAGGAGATGAAACTCAGGTTAGTGTCTCTGCTGTGCTTAATTTAAAGCTTGGTCTCACAAGGTGAGGTGTCAAGAAGGTGTGCAGGTCTCAAGACTATTTTCTCTTCAGTATTTTTGCCTTAGTTTATTTTAAGATTTTGGGTTAGTTCCTGTGCAGAATGTAGAAAGATTTTGAAACCTTGATATTTTTGTGGAATAAAGCTCTGCTTCTCTTTCATTCTATATTTGCCAGCTGGTGTACAGCAGAGTGATCCCAAAGCTATACATGCAATTTGCCAGTTGAAAAGACAGATTTCAGCAGTCCTTCCCTTCTGTGCCACCTGGAACCTAGGGACGGCATAGTATCTGCCAACACTGTTGTTAATGCTCTTGAAGAGGCACACAATTTGGTAATTGTGTTTTGAGATTGTATGAGACTGAAAGAAGTTGTAAATACTACTGAAGGGAAGAAAGTGATTAATAAAAAGAAGAGCAAGGGGTGATGACATCATTCAATTTAACAGGGGAACAACAGAAATTTACTTTTGATCAATGTACCTGGATTTGTTGTAACATCTTGGCACAGGGATGTGGCAGTTCAGTTCTATACATGGTGTATTGAGGCACTGGCACATGCGAAAATGTTGTTTAATTTATTGGAATGCTTTAACAAGCTTGTTAGGAAATTCCAAAGCTTGGAGTGGGGAGGAGTTGCCAAAGAGTGAAATTTTGACATAAAAACTTGCACAATGTTGCTGAGCAGTGCACAGAACCCTTTCTTCAGCTTTTCCACCTGAGAAATTTGTAAATATTCTGGTGCAGCTGCAGTGTTTTTGTTGAGGTTTGTTTTTTAGTTCTTTTTAAAAAGTGATCTGTGAAAACAGGATAGAAAAGTTAAATGTTGTGGCCTTAATCTTCCACTAGCAATATGTAGAAATGGAACTATTACAATTAACAAGCCACATAAATTTACCACTACTGTGCATTCTAGTCTACATTTTCTTACCAAAATTCCTGTCATTAAACTGGAATGAGTTTTGCCCTTACACTGTTTGAAGTAGGACTTGAGTGACGCATAAGCTTTGTAGTGATTCTCTACAAGATTTCCTTTTGCCTCCAGCAGAGAACAGAGCACAAGTTAGATGATAGATAGATAGACAGACAGACAGATAGATAGATAGATAGACAGATGACCTAAAGAGGAGTGTGTGAAAATGCTATTTTGTAAGTTGTATCTAGAGTTCTTAGTCTCCAGGTTGGCAGAGGTCAGATTGTCATATGTGCAAGACATCTGGGGAAACAACTGGTTGACTTCTGATTGATCATGCCAGAATATATTTCTTTAAGACCCTTAATTCAGTTTAATCTCATCTGTTTTCTCTATCTTTGTTCCAAAGTATCTACAGTAGAATCTATGAAGAAATCAACATCTTTCTTCCTTTTTTTTTTTTTTTTCTTCTTTTTGTATGTCTGGCACATTCAATCATGAATCTTTTTAAAATAAAAACAAATTATCATAATGTTCCAGTAAAAGATGAAAATTTCTATTCTCATCTTCAGTTTTAAACTTTTCATTCCTTTTGCTATGTAGATCTCTGATCTTTTCAAATCTTTCGGAATTTGACAATAGAAGCATTTACCTACAGGGAAAGGAAAAAAACCCAAGCCCTCAAAACTTCAATAAAACTTTACAGAAGGTTCAATTAACATGACCCAAGCTCTCCTTTAATGGGCTGCAGTTAATCCACCCTATCCAAAAGCTATTAGTGTGCCCGGTGTCTGGAAACACCATCTTCTGCTTTTGGGAAGATTGCTGTACCAATCATTAAGCATTTTCTATTGAAAGAAAAGCATTATGTTTTAAAATCTCACAGTTTGAACATGCTGCCAGTAGTCATAGTAGGATTTCACCCTCTTCCTCAACTATCCATCTCTGTAATTAGGACTGGGTTTTAAAACTGAATGACTGGGTTTGGCATTTGTGTCAAATCACAGGAGCTATAAGGTCAAATATCTTTATCCTGCCAGGAAACCTCATATCAAAAACAGTAGAGAGCCATCAAAGTGCTAGTTAGACTGCTCAAATGGGTATTCAGGTGAAATTCTTGAGCCACCTAAAATCACATCTGATGACTGCTGAGCTTAACACTGCTGTGGGAATTATGGCACAGACCTCAGCAAGAAGATCAGATGGGCACTACTACAGCAGCCTCTAGGTCAGAGGCGAAGAGATCTGTTAAAGAAGGCTCTCTCTGGAACAAACACAGACTTCTGAAAAAACACAGGATTACGTGTCCAAACAGATCATGACTATTATAGAGGACACAGCTGGGACAAAGCCTGTACCTTATTACTGATACTGAATATCCTATAAGAAAATGCCGCTCTGTTAAAAGATAATTGGGAGCAAACACTTTAAACTGCTGTATTACTCAGAGCTAAAATGATCTAATGAGATATCATATATATTATGCAAGGAGTTTAATAAAAATCTCATAACAATTTGTGTTACTTTTCAAGAGAATTTTTCCCAAATGGAAGAAAAGATTATCCTCTAATCATTACTAAAAAAAATAAAATTGAAATAAATGCAGGATATGTTCAGGAACTGTGCAGTGTATCATAGACCATTACTATACTAGACTAGTACAAGGAAGAGGTTATGTGTCATATACTTAGAACAGTTACACCTAAGAAAACAAAGGAATGCCTTTCTAGCTCACATTTCAGAGATTTTCATCTGTTCTAGGTAAAACCTGGCTAATATTTGTGCAATGCTCTAAGCATAAGATGGCCTAATGGCTTTAAGCTGAAAGAGAGTAGATTTAGATTGGATTTGAGCAAGAAATTCTTGACTATGAGGGGAGTGAGGCACTAGAAAAAGTTGCTCAGAAAAGCTGTGAATGCCCATCCTGGAAGTGTTCAAGGCCAGGCTGGATGGGGCTCTGAGCATCCTGGATAAGCAGAAGGTCTCCCTACTCATGACCGGGGGGTTGAAATCAGACTATCTTTAAAGTCCCTTCCAAAACAAACCTTGCTATGGTTCTGTGATTCTATGACTAAGGGTCATTTCTGGGAAATACTAAAAAACAGAATGAGATATTAATTTAAAAACAGGCCATAAAAACATTTGCACTAGGAAAATAAGATGGTGAAAATTCTCACCTTGTAAAGATGACAAAGGTGAATTTGACAATGAGCTGCTTCCGATTCCCAAAAATAGTGATCCTTCTCTTAAGAGATTGTACCCTGCATTTTCAGAGTGATTTTATACCACCAAGGAATTAAAAAAGGATCAAGTCCATGAACCATATGGAGAACACTAAAATGACATTATTCTTTAAGACTGTATTTCCTTTTCTCTTTACATATTTCAAATAATTGCTTGGAATTTTTTTTAGGAGCTCAATAAATTAAATATAACCCATCTACACCTTAATGACATAAAAATATGTTACAAACATAACGTGGTAGAAATTCATCTTTTAAATGTCTCTCATCATATTGTCTGAATGCAGCAGTAACGTGAGAGATAAAGTTAGGATGTGTTAGACATTGAATGGTTCAACAGATATTGCATGCATATGCCAAAGAACACATATTCTTCACTTTTTGTGATGTATATATTTTAGTACATACTGTTGAAACAGTTGTAGAAGTTCCAATACACTTTTGTCAGATTTAAAACTTTACTGTGTAGACTTTTCACTGGGAATTTTGTTACTTTTAAAAAAAAAAAAAAGTATGTCCTATTGGTATTTCAGCAGGAGCTGACAAAACGGGCATAAAGTATCAAGCATAAAGCCAAAGTGTTAGAGGGCACCTATGTAGTCAATAATTCTTCCTCCTATCTTCTTGTGAGGCAAAAATGGTACAGAAATGCTAATTATTTTTTCCAGTTTTGAAGTAATTTGTTTTGTCCAATTATGCTGTCCGTTGCACTGACACAGGGTGTCAATTATGTTTCTTGGTTAATTGTTGCTTCAGAATGGACAAGTGGTTAGCATAAAATATATACTTGATCCAGAGACGTGATTTAGCAATAAATGTAAATTCTTTTCAGTGACAGAACAATAAGTATATTTCAAAAGCTACTGTGATGAATACTTTCTATGGCCTTTCCATAGATGCCCCTTCTTTTGGTTCTTGGCAATCTTTTTCAGCACTGACTTAAACACAACTTTAACTACCAAGCAGAACTGGTTCAATTGAAAGCTCCCAGAGCTGTCTGTGAGTGTGTATTTTCTCTGCAAAAATACTATGCTTGAAATCCCTACAGATCCTTTAACTTTTATCCTACTGAAGCAAACAGGAATGATATATTCTGGTTTTCAAGACAAATCAGCAGAATATCTCTGCAGCTCCATACAGACACCTGAGATCATCTCATGGTTTTCTAATACTTACAGCAGGATATAGCTAATTTTTTGGTCCACATTACACTGGAAGTAGATAAATGCAGATGTAGAAACAGAAGTCACTCCACAGCCGTACACTGCTATAACTATGTAAAAAAGCTGCTTTTTTGCCATGCCCATTTAGACTGTTTTCATAGCTGTCACTATCTTCCTTTTTTTACCCCCAGTAACTTCCCTTAGATTCATGCACAGAAATCAGTCTGTACTGTTAATGTTCTCTCCACATCTACGCTCAACTGCTTGTGCATGTATGAATTTGAGAGTTTGACTTTCATAAAATTCTGCTAGTAATGTGCATTAGCAATCCATTAGCCTTAATAATTTGTTTAGCCCAATATGGGTTTCCATTAGCACCCTTATGGAAACTAAAATGGAAAAAATGATTTGCTCATGAAAGACAGAAAAGGAAAGATTCAGAGAGATGAGTTCTTTCATGATCTGTACATCTTTCTGATCAGCCAGCTGAAAAAGCATGTTCATTGAAAAAGTTAGGATCACAGACTACTCATGCTATTTTCTCACAGGACTCTGTAGGTGTTTAATTCTTTGATTCCAAAATGATTTTTCATAGATACTCATGACATGAGGACATTATTGGTAACATGTCAGCCACTAGTTTAATTATTTATACTCTTTCATAGTCAATCACCAAGTAAGTTATGATGGTTGAAGGTGAATCAAAAATTTCCAGTAAGACAAGAATTTATCAGTTTTTCAAAGGGTTTGGATATTTTTACCTTTTCATTCTCAGACAGTGCTTTTTTTTAATTTTTTTTATTTCATAAATATTTTGAGTTTCTTCTCTGTATTCTTACTACTGTTATCTTTTTCTCTGCAGGTTATAACTCTCCATGATATTGCAGACTATTTGTAAGGAGAAAGATTGCAGGGCTGTAACATGATATTGTCAAAGATCTACTGGCACTAGTGCTTTCACCTCTTTTAAGTCATTGTAAATCTCATTTGGCTTTCATTAATGTTCTTAACATCTCTACTGTAGGCTAGAACTAAGAGTCAAGAAAATTGCACTCTAGATGTGGATGTACTGTGGGTCTTGTGGTTGATTATATCATCTACTGCCCTCTATGGCTGTTCATGAGTCTCAGAGAGAAATAATTTTTGCCCAAATTTAGTTAATTTTAAGATGTATAAATTAAAGTGCAGACAAAACTTTGATGTTCTAACTAGTGATTTTCAGTCATTTTGTTGAATATATTATTTTCTGTGTAAGAAGAAATATGTCATGTAAGAAGATGACGTTTTTTAGAATCCTGAGTAAATACATGGTATTAAAAAAAATCAGGAAATATATTCAACTTACTACAAGATTTTACTTATCTCACTTCTGTAATTTTTAGTTTTTTCCTCTTCAGTGAGGATAAATTAGGGAAATTATCAGAGAGCAGTTCGGGTATGGCTTCAAAGAATAATACCAAACATTAGCATCATACGATAAAAATGTCTGGGAAGGGATTGCTACTTTGCTAAAAGAAATAGAAGTAGATACTTCTTGGTCATTAGGCTTTAGTTCCAAGGGAGAGAGAACTATGTAGGTAGTAATGATAGAAACTTTGTCATCTATCTGTTGGTTGCTCTGGGTGTTTTTTTTTGTATTGTGGATTTGGATATCTTTCCCTCCTTGGGGTTTTTTAATGCATACTTTGTGAAATTAATAGCATAATTTAACATACATCCTTGCCTTTATCTCTATGGGGAAGGTGGAACTCACTGGAAATGTTACATAGACAGTGCTGAAATAAAGCAGCTGACACTGGCAGAAACAAAAGCAATCTTTTTTTTTTTTTTTTGGTTTCTTTTTTTTTTCCAGGTGAAATTACTGGTACTGATCACATAAAAGTGATTCACAGTGGGAGATCATTAAAAAGTATCCTGTCACTTGAATCAGACCATGTATTGTAATGCAGATTATATTGATTTGCTGCAAGTTTCACATTAAAACTAGAGTTTCCCCTCAACTGAGCACAAGTACTAAAACTCTTTGAATTATAGTGGCAAGCAGCAGGGTAGTTGGTACAACGTCTCCCTTACCAAAACTTGAGATCATAAGGATATTAGCAGGAGGTTTTCAGACTTCTTTCTGAAAACTTGACAAATTATTAACCAAGTCTGTTTCTACTATTTGCACTACTGCTGCTGGATAGTTTTCTTAAAAAGAGCAGTAAGGTGCTGTGCCTTTATTTTTGTTGTAAAGTAGAATATTATTCATGTTGTTCTTTTCAAAGATTAAGAGATATTATCTCAGGTAGAGGCAAGATGCCCTTTCCCAAGATCTAAATTCAAATCTTCCATGTTATGGTTCCCTGCGATTACCAAGGCTGTAAAAACATTCCTTGTTTTTTTTTGAAAATGTCCTAACTTTATCAGCATTACCTTTGGCAGATAGTGAATCCCACAGCCTTGAAGGATATAAGCAAGAATAAGAAAAGCCATAACAGAAGGCCCATTAGGACTGTAGATGAGGCTGCTGGAAATATTCTCTCAAATCATTTGCTGTGACATTTGAAAGTACCAAATGCGGTAATGAACTTTTCAAAGTTAATCTGATTGGTCTGAGTCATACAAAATAGAGGTTTCCTCCCCTTTAGGTGCTGTGTCTCATTTATGAACTGAAGCCCATGGCAGTACAGCCCATCTTTTTTTTTCATGATGAGTCAGAAGAGGTTTTGGGACTATGTACGGTGGTTAATGTCCTGCTTTGGGGAGCTGAGGGACAAATAACTAAATAAATCTATTTCTGCAAAAGACCAGTAGCAAGAAGCCATCATGATTCAGTTACTAATGTTTCCTTAGGTTGCCCTACTAGTATAAAGGAACCAGATGGTCACAGAAACAATCTCTATGTGCAAGAAGTAGCCCTCAACCAGAGCAGAGAGTGTAGCACTGTGTGAGTCTGTTTACAGCCCCTGAAGTGTGAGATACATCAAAGACTGAGCTTAGAGAAGCAGAGACAATTAAAGAGAGAATGAATCGAGGGCTGTACTGAGCCCCGCTTTGGCAGCCTTTAGCAAGGAGAGGTCAGTTGTTGAGGACCACAGGAAGCAGAGCTTCAGGCAGAGAAGCCTGAACCCCCACTGACTTTTGCTGCTGAGGACAAGATCTCAGCCTGTGTGAGAGTGTTGGAGTACAAAGTATTGGTGATTCAATGCTCATCTTGTCTTGTCAGCTCTTCCTCTGTCACAAAAATCACACATCTGAGAGCTGGGACCCGGAAATGGAATAAGACCAGAATTGCTTAGTAGCTGGTGGTGATACCTTTGAGGATCAACCACCACCACTAAAAACTACTGTACATTTTCATCAGTTTTCAAAGAAAGTGCGTTTAGTGTCTGCTTTGCCTAGATGTATCATTTCAGATCTGTCAGATTCTGTTTCATATTAGATCTGGCTTTGATAATATTATTTCACCATTACTTTCCCTGACTTTTCAACTAAAGAAAAGAAGTGTGTTGTGATTTCAAGCTTGATTTCCTACTCTAGAGCAGGCTTGCTGTGTATTCATGTATTCTTGCTGTTACTGAGTTTAACCCTAGTAGAAGAATAGCCTTTCAGTCTGCATGTCCCTATTGCAGAAGAGATGCAACATGAACAACTGCTTTCCTTCCCTAGGATTACTTTCTCAGCATACTTACCTTCCATCTTGAGGACCCCTATTTATTCATGATGAATCATTCTTTCTCAAAGATTTGTTTCATCTTGGGCAATTTTGCTGTGCCTGTTGTGATGGTACAAAGTTGTAGAGGTGAGATTTTTCTTGTGGTATTTTCTTAATTGGGTTTTGGACTCAGTTTGCTTTCTTCTGTCAAATAAACTTATGTGTAGGGAACATGGTGCAGGCAGTTCAAATCATCCTACAGCCTTAAGTACCAATTTCCGTCAGTTTGTGTCAAAATTCTACCTTTTGTGATTTTGGAAGGATTTCTTAGACTAAAAATGTAGCTAAGCTCTACCCCCATATTGTGCCAAACCTTCAGCTGAATGTGTATTGCTTTGTCCTTACATGGTGGTTTTGCATAATTTTGTGGATTTCTAAAGAGAAGGAGGCAAGATGTCTGACCAGGTACAAGACTGAGAGCCTTTCAGCATTGTTAAATTACTGATATTTCAGTAGAGGTTACTGAACACTGACTGAAAGACAGTTCAAAAGGATGACAGGAAATGCAAAATCTAAATTGCAGACCTTAAGGTAATAGGTTTGTTCTTTACTGGTGTAGATTTTTGTGAGTATAATGACATCCATGAGGTTACATATTTTATAAATCTTTTCATCTGAAGAGCCTTTCCTTTTAAATTATGCAGTTTCCTGGAAACACAAAGAAGAGAGAATTAATACTATTTAAAAATAACTTTTTTTATTTCAGCCTGTCTTCTCATATGTGATATTCTATGTCCCTCTTTGTTTCATATTGGTTTTATTTTCTCTGATGTTCAAAATTGCTAAAGAAATGTTCTAGCTCTTGCCTTTTTTTAGTGTGTTGGTGTCTTTTCCAAATGTTAGATTTTCAGCACACTGTGGGATCATGCCAAAAGTCATCATTGCCTTTTTGAGTGTTAAGATTCCAGATTTGAATTAATTGCTGTTATGTTATTTATTGCTGTCTTTTAGAAGACTTAATAATACATTTATATCATGTCATAGCACTTTTGGAGTAGAGCTAAATTAATGGCAAATTCGTGGGAGAGAGCTAACTGGCATGAGATCTATCTGGCCGGAGAAACCACTGAAGGTATCAGTGTGAGTTACAGCTTAGGGTGGACTGTTCAATGTGGAGTTCATACATAGCAGACTTAGACATGCCGGTAGAACAAACGGCTTTAGGGGGTTTCATTCAGTAATTCTTTGATGTTTAAAAATGACAACTTGATCTGTACAGTTACAAGTTATAAATTAAGTTTTTAATCAATGTAATTTTTTTTTTTTGAGCTCTCAACCCTGATAGTGCTGAACTACATTGAGAAAGAAGCTCATATTATAGATTCAGGTTTTCCTGGAACATATTTCTATCAGCTGGGATCATATTTTCTTCCTTTGCAGACATGTAAATGGAGATTCTTTTCACCCACCAAGTGCTAAAAGCTAATCATCTCACCCCAAGTGGCTCACTCACTTCTTTTACTCAATGGAGAGAAGCAGCTACATCAAGCAATAGCAAACATCTCTCATGGTTGTGATTAAATTAAACACATTTCATATGTGTTCATATGTTTCTTTCATTGATTATAGAAGATTAACTAGACTAAAGCTCAACTAGTCTTAGCTAACCTGTCACTGTTTAATTTAGACAGAATCATTGTGTTCTTGATCTTTACTTCCAAGTTCATAATTTGTCACTGAAGCTTTTCAGAAGAGTTGAACAAATTGCAGGATTGCTTGTTTAAAAAAAAAAAAAAAAAAAAAAAAAATTGACCAGGAATTGAAAAACATTTTCTTAGCTGGGGGTTAGGCAGGCCCAACATTTGAGCTATTCCTTAAAAATGTATGGTTAAGTTCTGGAAGCAGTGTTTGGCCAACAATGTTCTTGAAATTGAAAGAACTTCACCATATTACTGTAAGTTCATGTTACTAAAGCGAGAGAATTGAAAGGAAGGATTAAAGGAAAACCTAAAAACTTAATGCGAGTTAGCTGTTGAGACACCTTAGATTCAAAAGAGATGTAGGGATCCTGTGTAGACTGGAAACACACCAGTAGGAAAGAAGGAAGAGAAGCATCATGCATGACATATCTCGCTTATTAATGACCCTTTAATAAAAGATTCTGGAAGAGATTTTGTAGTTCTTTTATTCTTTCAGGGAGTTAACTGTCAAAGCATGTGAAGATAGGGAGCTTTGTCAAAAGACTCAATACTCAACAATAGTTTTGCTCATGTGATGACCTCCAAAATATTTCTAATTAATAAAGTGAAGTATACAACGTATCAGCTAAGGGTAGAGGCACTATATCTGCTTTCTACAGACGAAGCCGATATTGAGAAAGAAATTAAGCAGCTTGTTGTAGACTTGTACGTATTTTTGAAAAGGTAGAGGTATGATAAGTGTGAAAGTCCTAAATTATTCTGACAGTTAAAAATGATGGACCCTAAGAAATCCAGGCTTGCTTATTTGTTCACTAGCTAAGCTTAGGATGTTCTTTTACTCGGGAGTCATAAAACAATCTGCACATTGATAAATGGGTAGTGCATTTTCACAGTTGCTTTCTATAAATAAACAAGCAAGGTAGCATTAAAATATGGCAATAGCAGTACCAAAGTTTTACAATGACTTATTTTTTTGCATTCCATTGCTCTTTTCTTTCAGTAATTGCATACCACATTGCTTAGTTATATGGAGAGTGAAATCTTTGTTTCTTTTCTATCTTGAGAAGACATCATTGTATTTGGTATTCCACCTGTACTGGAAGGCTGCCTTTCTATCATTAACACAAGAAAGTTTTCCTACTTCTGTCATATCGGAGTTAGTTCTTCAGCTTTTTCCATGCAGAATATATTTTAATATTGCCACCCAACTGCAAAAATGTCCTCACCTTCAATTAAAAAAAAAAGTTTCTTTACACAAGAGAGAAAAGAAAATAAACCTGAACCCCAAAACAAGCTACACACAGAGAACAAACCTAAAACATCAACTGAGCAAAAACATAGAAAGCCATTGTGTTTTAAAAGATTTTCATATTGTAACTTCTGGACTGGCATGTTCTACTGGGGATTTCAGTAGGCAGGCACAATCAAAAATTTAATTGACAGCCAAAGAATCAATCCTGTCAACTTCATTTGTGTTTAAAAGGAGTTGATATAGAAGATCTCTGTGCAACCTTAGGGAATTCTACAACTTCCCTTGTTTGTTATCTACTGTGCAAATACTTTGTAGTTCATCTTCCTTGTCTTGCCAGTGTTGTAATGTTGGTGTCAGTAGTAAGGTCAACCAGAACTGAAAGTTCAAGAGAAAATGTGGGAACAAAAGCCTAAGAATTCCTGCCTAGCAAAGCAATCCAGCATAAGCATATTGGCAGGCTCTGCATGACATGAGTTGGGATGAAGCTTCATGCAACACTGAAGTATGTCTTGTTTGGTGAGTGGCAGTAGTCCTTTATCAACTCAGTTACTGAAAGAGTTTTGAAGTGCAACCCTAAGCATAAAAGCAATGTTAATGTTTTGTGACAAATCTGGAGTTGATAAAATGTTTCTTTACTTTACAGGACACACAAAGAAGCCATGTAAGTGACTATTATTTATCCCAAAGGTCTCAAAAGGTACAGCAATCACATGACAGCAAAAATCAGGAAAATGCCAGATGAAAAAGGCAGAGGCAGTGTCGGCCTCCCTCCAGTATTTCCTATGCTTCCGTACAGTTCTCTGCTGCTTTCTTTTTTTAACCTCTTTTCAGCTTTCCAGTGATATCTCTATACTCATACCTGGTAATTTCTATCAATATTTCCTCATTCTTTTGCTTTCAATATTCCCTGTTTCAGTACAGACAGTACAGATTGCTTACTTTTGGGATGGAACATCAAGCATGACAACTGGCAGAATTTAAACTCTGTCTTTGAACTGCCTCCTTTATGAAGTACATCACCTATGAAAGAGCTAAAGAATATATGAGAGGATACTGATTATTATTATTATTTATTCACTTGTTTTACTATTTCACAGGCACTCTTCTGTACCATTCAGAAAGCAGCTGTCAGACTAAATAAAAATACATGATAAGAAAGCCCTCATCTTTTTAATTGATATTAATCTAGTTGCATCCAGCCGTAAATGCTCACCATTGATGATATGGCAAATAATGTGACTGCAATTAGTTAGCAATTCAATGTGCCTTTCAGAAAACAGTCTCCAAACCTTCCTGGAAATAACTCTCTTCTGCCAAAATGATTTTTTTTTTTTGTTTTGTTTTTTTTTTTGAGACATATGAAACCAGCAGATTTTAGAGTCTCTTCAGATCTGTATTCTGACAATTTTTATGCTCTTTCTGAAGTCAATGCAGAAGCCTTGGTAGGTGAGGCAACAGATGCTATTTTCAAAGGGAAATAAATAGCAGTGCATATAGACAAATATCTTAGCATATAGAAACTCTTCTGGAAACATTACTGAGGATAATGTTTATACACTTGGTTTTTATCTTTTGCCAGTCTGACAAATGGGTTGTCCTGAGGAGTAGTCTGTAGAACTAAGTAACTTGTTTCACATTATCATAAAGGTAATGTTGCCATGATTTAGAGGTAGCCTTCTGTTTGTGTTTCTTTCTTTTTTTTTTTTTTTTAGTATTTTGTGATAAAAAGGAACATTTTATTATAATTATTCACTAAATTGTAAGTCACAAGTGGTAATCAGGCCATTAGTGTAACACATGAGATACATAAATGATTCTGGATTATCCTTTGGTAAAGGGAAGGTTTTCTTCTCTGCTTTTGGCTAAAGATGTCAGATTGACTACACAGGTTATTTTTTGGGCACTAGATCCATTACAGTCAAGATTTAAGTATCCTCAGCCACTGTGCAACCCTACAGAAGTTATTTGATCTGGATGACCACAGTTTATTTGCTGCATATGTTGCTACATTCAGGCGAAAAAAAAAACCACTTGGTAGAATATAGCATCAAAACTAAGATCAAAAGCTACAACTGAGAAGAACATTGAGGTAAGTGGAGTGTGGCTACCTCTGGTTAGTTTTCTTCTGTTTCCCCACCAATCTACCTCCTACCTTTCTGTGGTGCAAACACTCTTGTCATTGCTGTTGACATGATAAGCAACATTTTATCATTTCCAAGCCAGTGTGTCTGGATTTAGATTGTTGGATGACTATCATTACCCTTGTTCCTTTTTTTTCACCTGAGTCACTTTGACTGGTGGGAATCATAGTGAAACATGAAGGCAAAACTGTCATTCAGCTATTGTGGTAGCAGATGGGCCCCTCCCAAGCTCTTACTGAAGGGTCAAAGGAAATTATTCCCTTTGGAATTTTTATTGTACTGTGATTGAGGTGCTAGCAGCAAATGAGATCTTTCCACAAAATGCCTGAGACACCCAGTTCTTTTCAGCACATGTAAAGATGATGCCCAGTTTTACAGCTGGTTCCCTATCTCCCATCAGTTTCTAACAGACCAGCACCAGGCTGCAACTGATTCCCCTGGTGGGTAAGAGCCCAATATATTTTAAGCTGGCAGAGGAGCTTGGCTTCTGGTTATCTCATCACTTTTGTTCATGTTTGAGAAACTTGCCTTGTCCAGCATGCCTCAGGGGCAGTCTGGCCCTGAAGTAACCCCACTGCTGATATTTTATTGCTTCAGTGTCTGGTGTACTTAAAAGTCTGCTCATTTACTGATTCTACATTGACTGAAGGCCATTTCTTCCCTGCTCTCATAAGGGGAAAGTACCATTTGATTATTGATTAATCTCAGTTAATTTACATGTTGGCATTTGACCCTCTACTACAACAAGATGTGAAATTTTTACTGGGAAACTCTTAAGTCTTTTTTCACCAATATGCTTTTGCAGCAGAGTGAATATATTTCACATTTCCAGCACCCTCCAAGGTTTCTTGAGCTCCTAGTTTCTAGTACCTTTAAAATCATGTAATGTGGTTCTGTTGAATCAACTAAACACAATTTAGTCTATGTATTTCTCCTTAGTTGTCATTAACTCCTTGTGATTGTGCATGTAGGATAAGATTTCCCTTGATTTGCTAAATTTATCTTTATGGAGGAGAAGTGAATGACCTTTATTAATGTGGTACTATTGCACATTTTTCCTTTTCAAGAAGTTTCTTTGATAGTAAAGGTACAGGTGTAATATATTACTGTAACTAGGCATAATGAAATATCACTTCAAGAAAAACTTATTTTTAGTTGTCACCTAATGATCCCTACCTTTAGTTTAAGTACTCTCTATGGAATAACATGAGAGTATTTTTGCCTGAAGGCTATTTCTGCTAGGTGTGTGAAAATTATGTGTAATTTATATAAGCTAGCTTCTCTCTTAATAACTGTTTTTGCCTACAGGACTTTCAGCACTTTTACATATTTCTTAAATGTACTGATTCATTTGAAATCCTCTGGAAGTCAGAGATAATTAAAAATATTTGAAAGTGTTTGTTTACTGCAAGGAGCTTTTGAACTGTAGAATGAATACAGTGCTTATGCTAGGAAAAAATCTGATTATGAATCTAATGAGGATTATGTTGCTAAGTGCTTCTAAAAAGCAAGTAGTGGATAGCCACAATATGACTTCTTAACAACAATGGAGGAGTGTAACCAACAGCTTCATTTCTCTGAGTTTTCAGCTGTTGAAAGCAATGAGATGCTTTCCATGTTATGTGTAATACAGTGTCCTTGGGTGGAAAAAAGAAAATATGGAAATGGAAGATATTTTAAATCTAAAAGCATGAGTTTTAACTAAGTCATCAAAACTGCAGCACAAAATTGTCCATAGTGGCTTCATATAGAGTACATTTAAAAGCGTGAAACCTTTGTGCTTTTATTTTTTCTTTTGAGATGCAAATAAAAGCCATTCATTAATTCATTTGGGTTGGTTTTTGTTTAGTTTTGTTTTGGGTTTCTTGAGTATGTTGGGGGAGAGAGAGAGTTGGGTTTTTCCCCCCCTGTAGGAATAGGCAATTGATGTAAAAGAGTTGTTCATTTTGTGAAGCAGAACTCCTTCCCTGTCCCTTAGTGTCCATTCAATGACCTATTTTGTGTTACCTATGTGGACTAAGAGTGTGAGGATAGAAGATACAATGTAAGATTTACATAAGAATGGCTCCTTTTCTGCTAATTTCCCAAGTTTACACAGATGAAAAAAATCACTTTCTGAGGACAAGTGAAAGAACCAGAATGTTGATTTTATTGGAGTGACTGCTCTAGTTGAAGACAAATGTATTTGATTTTTTTTTTTTTTTTTTTGTGGATTCTAGTAGTGTATATTTATTTTAGATTTATTTGACACTTTAAAGAGCACTCATCCAGGGTTGGAAGTGCCTTTGACATTTATCAAAAATGCAACTGTATTCTAAGCAATTGTTGATTTTTTTCCATAATTATAGAGGATAGGACTCAGCAAAGCATGTATATAATGAAAAACACACACTTAAATGCTCTGATGAATAGGACAGCTTGGCTATGACATGGCAGTGAGGAAGAATGAAATGGAAAGGTCATGGTCTCTTCTGTGTTCGAAAGTCAATCTGCCAGGGCAAAGACACCAGAAATTGGATACATTTTACTGTGTGGATGCCGGGCCAGCAGAGCCAGATTTTAACTCTCTCTCAGAACTCCACCACAGAAATGTGAAGAGATACAGGGCAGAAACACATCAACCTGCAACACTGTGACACTATGGTATCTGGTGAAAATGAGAGAACAGAAAGAGGAAGTGAAGACCTAATGTGATTTGTGAGAGCTAAGGAGCTGATCCTGGTCAGGGAGTGGCAAAGACTATCCTTATCCTTACATCAAGCATTGCTCAAACAAATGCAGTGTTAGAGTATTCAAAGGTAAGAAAAGATGTATCACTTAAATATTTTTTTCCTATTTCATTCATTGGGAAGAGACTGTGCACTCCAGTTGAATTGATGGATTCTTGAGACCAGTTTACTGCTTCAATAGCCTTTGTTCCAGTGGTCTTGCTTAGATGAATGACCCTTTAAAAAAAACAGGAGGAAAAAAATTCCCAGTATTATTCTCTGTAGATCTTGTGTTTTCTTAATGACTTACATAATTTTTCCACTACTTTATCCTTTTATTGTATATATGAACATGGGAATTCAGGCCTCTTTCTAAATAAGAAACAAAAGAGTAAATGTACTGTTACAAGTGTCATGTTGCAGCTGTGTGAGGGATTAAAGTGAAGTATAGGATCTCCTTAATTGTAATTTTGAAGGAGAAAACCATAGGTAGCACTGTTTTAAGTGCTTCAAAGCTTAAAAGAGTGACCTGAAGTGCATAAAACTAGCAGCTCTGTATTCACCTCAAGCTTTAGATTATGAAAAGCATGACTGAATTGTCAATAACAATCACTAAATAAAACTTGTCATCTGAAAAGCGAGTGATCCACAGATTAATCTCACACTCGTAAGGTAATGGAGCCTTTCAGCCTATGCTATCTAAACAAGTGCTGGATCCCAGCTCTGACCACTTTTACTCTAGGGGAGGTCAGGGCTGAAGCAGATGGCTTCTGCTGAATAACTGAGCTAAGCACAGGATGTGTTGCAGTGACCCCAAGACTACAGATAAATATGCATCCATGTGGGAGGCTGACATTTGGTTTGGTGTTTCTAACCAGCCTCTGTAGAAAAATAAATAGCTTTACAATTAAAGAAGGGAAAAGAAAAAGAGACAACAGGATTATGCTCTCATTTTGTTGAGAAATTTTAGGTGACAGGATCCTACAGTAGAACTGTAGTCCTCCTTGACGGAAAGGAGCCCTTTTCATTTTTGTATCTTTTTTGAAGGCATGTTTTTTAATACAAAGTTGTACAGGCTTTCAATAATATATTCAGCTTTAGCCCTTTCAAGAAGGAGGAAATAGTGCTATCCTTAGTTTATAACATCTTGGAAAAGAAAGAAGAACCAAAAGCAAGATGTGCCTATCAGGCAT
Source organism: Orthonyx spaldingii (assembly GCA_013397795.1). NCBI lineage: Eukaryota > Metazoa > Chordata > Aves > Passeriformes > Orthonychidae > Orthonyx > Orthonyx spaldingii. Next base: position 1,153,468 of record VZTJ01005309.1, read on the forward strand.
CCTTAATATTATTTTCTGTGGGAATTTTGTGACTGAGGATTGCATCAGAGTTGATCAGTTCCTACTGTATAATTCTACCTTCCTACTCAACATGTGTGCAGAAACACAAAACGATATTGAAATTCCAGCATGATACCTAGAAGTTCATTAAAGTGGAAATAACCAATACCTTTAAAATGATAGTGCAAGTAGTTTGTGTTGATCTGTCACACTTCCAGAAACGTTTCTTAGGAATTAGCATAGTGTATGCCACTATGGACTGAAGTAGACAATAAAGATATACAAGTCACAGTGGGAAAGAAAGAACTAAGTATTGAAAACAATAAAACAAGAAACTAAAGGAACTATATTGTCTTTACTGTCCTCTTAGAACAAAGATTTTCGTAAGGGACAACCACGGATGATATTGAGGATTGGTCATCATCTACTCATCCAAAAATGTAATATGCAAAAGGATTTGAGAAATGAGACTGGAAGCCCTTCAAAGATTCTATAGTTAAAGATCTGAGTGAAAAACAATTATTTGGCCTTCTGAAAAACAGAAGTGCGTTAAAAATAATAATGTCCCAAATTAAGATAAAAATTTTTTAATCTTTTTCAGGAAATCATTGTTCTTGGTTTGAAATAGAATGAAATGATTCTGTAATATGTTTTTCAGTTTTGTGTATTATTGCATAGCTATAGATAAATTCCCCCACCCATCAAATGGTATTTTAAATCAAAAATGGAACTTTTCAGTCTAAGAAATTAGAAGTAAGATTCTAGGTTACTTTCTGGAGTTTTAAATAACAAAAGCTGTCTTCAAAAACAGCCCTTTACTTTGAAAGAAAATGTCTCATAAAGATACTATGTAGCACCCTAGATAGATTTGCAAACTTTAGTTTTTTGGAATGAAGCTTTTCTACTTTCATCTTAAAGGACACATTAGACTAGCTTTATCAGAAAACTCTGCCTCAGGTATTAGTACAACACTTTCATTTGTTAGAAAGCTTAAGGGAACAGGTAACAACTCAAGCAAAGAATCTGAGATTCAGAGAAGTAAATACTGTATATCAAGAAACAAATTCTGAAAACGAATTAGAGAGATAAGAATTCTTGTACTAGAAATTTTATATCTCCGGGCTTTTTCAGTTCAATAAATATAGGCAGATATAACTTCAATAGTATTGATATTAATAAATGGAGACAACTGTATTCAAGTACACTGAAAGCCTGAAAGTCATTCCCCTCCTTAAAGAAGATATTGACAAGAAAGAAGAAAAGTCTGTAATTTTTGCAATACCTTGAAATGTTGAGGAGACTCCAGGCATTGCACTTCCATTGTTCATTTAATGAAATAAGCTATTGCCTACACATTCATTAGAACATAAAATAGAAATAACATCTTAATTGTTATGGAGGGTAGGGACTAAATAGCATAGCAGAAGCTGGAACAAAATGAGAGGTTGACTTAGAAGTTTCACGTTCATGTCAATGCTTATTGCCAGATGGGGTATATTAACACAAAACTATTTCTTAGCCGTGCTTCCGCTTCCTTTATTTTTACCCTTTTTCTTCATCTGTTTGGTTTTGGTTTTTTTTCTGTCAGAGATGTAAGTACTCTTGTAAGGCTGTATCACTTTCCTGCTGACATTATCTGCTGTTGGAAGTTCGCATGAGTGGGAATTATGCATGTTTTCAAGGAGTCTCATTGTATAGTATTTACATGTAGAAGATGTATTCTAATCCCTCCCTGCAAATGTGGCTCTTTAGGTCCTTAAAATAGTCTGTATAATGGACAGCTGCAAGTCCAGAGAGGTATCTATGTAAAAAAAGGAGAGTGGAATTATGCCATGCCATTATATAAAATTGACAATGGCTACTACCCAGTTTTCACAAGGAGTGTGTTTGTGTATATTGCAAAATGGGAAAGTAACTGAGCCCAAGCAGAGGAAGAAGTTTAGAGTGAACAGTCTGAAGTGATTCAGACATTTCCTGTATTTTCTGACAACTTAGTCTCAATTGATTCTTTTATGGAGATCTGGCCACATCTGTTCTTTCAAATGAGCAACTCAAAACCACTAAAGGTGAAAAGCTCTTGAAAGAGAGAAAATTCAAGACTTATTGGTCAAGATGGATTAAAATAAAGGGTTTGACAGCAGATATCTCTTGCCACTCTCAGCCTATTGTAATTGTTGAGTGAATTCTCTCCTGCTGTGATTCCAGCAACTTTCATCAGCTCTCTGAGGTGCAACGAATTCTGCATTGCCTCTTCTGAACCTCTGTGAAAGTATCTTTTTTATCATCAGCTCTGAGGTTTGGCTTGGAGCTTGTTCCCTGCTTATTTTAGGAGCCTCTTAATCGCTGTTTTTGCTCGTGGCCCTTAGTGTACTGTGTGTTCTGTCTACTCTATCCTTCAGTCAAAAACATCCACTTCAGGACAAGCATCTATTCCCATCCAAGAGGCTCCACACCCGTTCTCAGCAGAGGATATGCAGTGAACATGCTGCAACTGGCAAATGCATAAATCAGGATGGGTGCCTTTAATCAGCCTCCCATTGGCCACCACAGCAATGGGTTAATGTGACAACACTGCAGGCAGCTGCACTGTGCATTTGAGAAGCCAGGTGGTACCAGGAGTGAGAGTGGTTGTGAGGAGAACTCTTAAGTGGAATTATAACCTTCTATTCAGCCCAACATTTAAGAAGAGATGGAAAGACAGAGATAATAATAACAAAAAATTAACGCGACAGATCTGACTTTATGAAGGTTTGTTTCCTTTTGTAATATATGAATATAATATCAATTGTTTGTTTTAAAGGGGTTTGGCAGACATTGCTGTGGATTTACTGAGTGTGAGAGGCCAAGCCTCGTGTTTCAAGAAATGGTGGATGATGAATGACTGCTTCCAGGTAAAATCTTCAGCCCTCAGATGACAACAGAAAGGACCAGAATGATGTGCAGAGTCTGTCACTTGGTGATATCTTTTTTATTAAATAAACAGAATAGTTCACCTGTATTTTGAAACACAGCATCTAATAAAATAACTGAAACGCATCTAAGTGTTTCTAAGCTTGATTGCTCATTAACACTGATAAAAGCTTGGGACCAAAAAAAGGAATAAAACACTGAAAAACAGTAGAGCCAACCATTATAGAATAAAGCAAAGTGTGATGAAAAAGAGATTTGGAGTGAACAAATTTACAGTTGACCAAAGCATAACTGCCACCTGTCCTTCAAAGAAAGGAGAGTGCAGCTGCTCAATGATGTTGCATTAGACTAATGTACCAAGGACTACAAGACTAAATGATGACATCTGAGTCATTTGGCATATATAAAATAGACATTGAAATAAGGCACTGTCTTGGAGCAAATATAGTTTTGAAAACAAATGATTCTGGCTCAGCATTTATTCTTGATTAGTTCCTTGTGCCCACCTCTGTTCTCTAGTTGCAGTAGCTGTCATGCTATATGTTATAAAAAGGCACAAGTGTGTGTGCCCCACACATGCTGTGTAGATAAAGCAGAGGCACGTGATTCGCTAAACAGCAAAAGGACTTAGTGACTTAGCAAAAATCAATATGAAAGTGAATGGGTCACTTTTAGCCATTTGACAGTTCTGACTTTGTAAGTAGGTCACAGCATTGGAATATTAGCCTATTACAATGAACTTAATTACATGCAAGAGCAGGATTGTAAGGAAAAGATTTTAGCTGTAACTTCTGGATCTGCATTGAGTTCTATGAGTAGAGAAAAACAGATGATTGATTCCCTTTCTTATTTTCTTTTGTAAAGGAGCCAAAATCATTTTATCCAAAGCTGTTTTATTTGGATGTATAGACTGCAGATACCATTTTATAATGCTTCATCTTAATGGTTAAGTGGAGGGTGTCTCATTGAGTTTATGCATGTGTAGTTGGTTTTGCTTTCTGAAAAGCAAATGGAATTAATTTGAGAGAAAGAAGATGTCACAGAGAGAACCTGACCTGGACTTCACTCAAAACCACAAACCTTGTGGAGAAGATAAAATCTGTGCTTTGAAAGATCTTGCTTTAAAATGCAAAGCTTTCTCCCACGTTGATGTCAGCAATGAAGAGCTTATTTCACAAAGGGTTCTGCTTTTAATTGTAGAGCAGTGCATCAAATTCCAGAAGATAAATGAACATGGAACAAATTTGTACTGGCTCTGTCAATAACTAATCTGACATCAGCATTTTAGCTCTTGGACAAAGGCAGCTTTGAGATCTGGAGAAGATTACAAAAGGGCCTTTTCTTTGTATTTAATTTAAATGTTAAACTTTCTATCAGCTCCAGCTTTGTTATTAATTAAAAAAAAAAAAAAAAAAAGGAAGAAAAAAAAGAAGCTGATGTTTGCTTCTTTTCCAGAATGTGCACACATGCTGTTTTACTGAGACCTTTACAAGCTGCTGTTGATGAGCCATACACTCCTGAGGCTGTTTTATTATTGTTCACCCTTTCTACAGAAACCAAAATACAACAACTTATGCCATGACATTTTGTGACATTTCCAGATATGAACATCTGGGAAGTTTAGTGTGACAGTGACAGCAAAGCTGACAATGATTTTCCAGTGCCCCATACAGCCTGGGCATCTGCAGTCATTGCCTTTTCATTTTATTTTCCTCTCCCTCCCTCCCTCTCTCCTTCTCCTACCTAAATGCTTAATGCAGCCTTTCTCTATTTTGGCCTTGAAGATAGAATAATATCCCACATTTATTTCAAAGCTGTACATAGAACATTGTATATCAAGTGCATCACAAATTGGTTCAGAGCAAAAGGGAAGAGCATTCCAGCTAGCAAGAGGAAGCGCAGCTGCACAAGTTGCTCTAATTGCAGACATTGGGTAGATTTGATCATCAGATGTCTACTCTGCATAAAATCGAAGTTAAGCAGCTAAACATTAATTACTTCTATTATTGCGTTTATATATTGAGATGAAAGGGGAAAAAACCCAACAACCTACACATCTTGGGTAGTAAGCCAAAGCAAGAGAAGGGGGAAAAAAAAGAAAGAAGTAAAGAAAAAAATGCTGAGTAGTTGTTACATTTGAAATGTAAAATATCTCGGTTTTGTGACAAAAGGTAGCATTTTATAAATGACCCAAACTACAACACTAATATGGTTAGTTAATAAAATAATGTAAAACAAATAAAGGTGCATTGAAACTGTCTAAAGGAATTGCCGTGACCTAATGGTGTGAGGCACAAACACTTAGTCAACTTGTTATTATGTCAACTTCATTTTCAACTTATACTATTTATTTGCTTTTTCCTGGTCTCTTAGATATCTACAGAAATTTTGTTTTCTAAGGGACATTCTCTCTGTTGCTTTTAGAGACAATATTGAGTCACATTAATAAGAACAAAAAAGACATAATCTGTCTAGTGTGTTGCAGCATTTTCAACCACAAAATGCTGTTAAAGCCTCAAAAAAATTGTAACAAGGCTTTAAAATTATATAGTATCTTTTAAAGATCATTTCAAGGACAAATAAATAAATAACTCCATATCTTAAAAAATATTCAAATGGAAGATTCAGTATCCATTGAGAGTTTTATGCTGTACAAAGCTGTACTTCAAAGCTGTACAGGGCAACAGCAAAAACATTTGTATGCAATTATTGACAGTGGAGTCACTGTTCCTGGAGGTGTTTAAGAAAAGACTGGATGTGGCACTTAGTGCCATGATCTAGTGGTGTTGGATTGTAGGTTAGACTCAATGATCTCAAAGGCCTTTTCTAACGTAGTTGATGCTGTGATTCTGTGATTTTTGTTTGGATTTACTGCAGTCAAACAGTGTTCTCTGTTTGGCTGTGTTTAGACACAACAACCTTACATTTTATTCTGTAATTAGCAGCCTTGAAATATTCATAGTATTGCTTTAACAAAAAGGGCTAAGATGAATAAAAAGGTAAGGTGCTAAAGGGAACAAGTAATGTTTGGTGAGCATTTTGTTCATGTCCTCTAGGAAAAATTATATTCACTCTTTTTCAGAATTTCTTTATTGGAAGAATAGAAACACTGTATCGAGTCCAGTCCACGTCTCTGTCCCAGACTGGTCAGTATTCCTAGAAAGAGTATCAGCTTTCTTGGATGGAAAATTATCTTCCTAGTCTATATTACCAGGTATCCCCTGAAACACAAGGTTTTATCTTCCTTGAAAAATACTCTTCTTGTGAAAATCTTCCTAACAAACTAATTTATTAGAGTATTTCCTGAAGGCAAATGCTGAAGGAGTGTGATAGCAGACTGCAAAGGCTGTAACTTATCAATTGAAAACCAGATAACTGGCGTACTGGATTCCTTGCTCAGACCAGAGAAGCTAGTCCTCCTGGAGGAAGTTTCCATGCTGCTTTCTGGTGAATGTTTGCCTGGCCAAGAGACAGCAATGACTTCCAGTACATAAATTATTTTCTACTTTCCCCTAGAAATATATATAATGAGTCAGAGAGAATGTCTGGGTTTTATAGACTGCCATTAGCAGTTGTCATTTCAGCCTGAGACAATTCTGATTGAAATAAAGTAATTTCCTGAATATATTAAAATAAAGGAGATTGTTATAATCTTAACAGGAAAATAACATGATGAATCAGATTCCACAAAAGGTTTCTTTTTCACCTCTTCTCCCCTTCCATCTTCCCCCTCTTCTCCCAGCTTTCTCTTCATTGTAAACTCTCACACATCTTCCATTTGCTTTTGAGGACCTTTTGTTTTATTTTGCTTTGCCCCTTTTTATCCTCCTGAAAACCTAAGCGAATTGATAGAGCAAAGCACAAATGCAGTGCCAAGAGCTTACAGAGAGCTTTCCTTAGAAGACAGCAGGCAGTAGACTTGTATTTTCTGCTTCACAGTATGGGGATGCAGCAAATATGACCAGCTGTTCCATGGAGAGTTCTGGCTCAGTGAAACCATTTTGTACAATGATGCACTGGCCTGGCCCCAAACTTTCTGTCTCTTAAGCTCCCTTATGCAGTGTACTGGAGAGCTCAGTTGGCCGAGGGATGCAGTGTCCCACTTCCCCCACCCCAGCCCCAGGCGTCTTCTCTGCAGTTTGAGCCACCTGTGGAGAAGAAATATTCTTTCTGTTGCTTTTGGCCCCAGTGTATCAGTATCAGCAAACACAAGGTTCTTTGTGTCCTCCTCCTTGCCTAGTGGTTGGTTCACAGTGTTGTATCATCTAAAACATCTACTCTGCATTTTTGGCTTGGTTAAGTGACCCCCTGTTCACCCTGACCTTTGCTTCCTCCCCTTACGGCAGGAATAGCAAATTTAGTCCTGTTCACAGCGCCTTTTCCTCTGTTCCTAAGCATTTCTCCTGAAATTTTCACCTTTGTGAACTGGCAACTGCTTTACAACTTCTTTAAAGATGTTAGTGCTCTTACATCTTTTCTCATCTGCGTTCACGGCAAAAATCTGTTCATAGTGGTTTGGGGGGGGGGTATTTTTTTTTTTTTTTCTTTGTTTTGGTTTTTTTTTTTTTTTTGGTTGGTTGGTTTTGGTTTTGGTTTTTTTTTTTTTTTTTTTTTTAATTAACCTCTGAATTAGTTCTCAAATTGTTTCCCAGGTTTTTGTGTGAATGTTGCTACAAAAATTCAGCTGACTTCCATGTGATTCCTGTGCTGTAGGCTGACTGCAGACTAGTTTGTGAATGTACATTGCTGGCAGTTTAAAAAATCCTAATGAATTATTCATGCACCGAATATTACCAGGACCTTGTGTGGGTATTATTGGTACTCATGGGTGGCCAGGCTGTAGTGTCACTGGCACAGGCACTGGTTAAAATCACTTTATTTGCCATGTAAGAAGTTACCATCCAAGGAAGAACCAGGGCTGATGATATACCAGAATTAAATAAGAAAGTAGGAAATCTTGTGAAGTAGGAAATACCTGAAGCACTCTGGTGATGGAATCCCAGGTAATTAGTCTCAAATGGACCATTGAAATTTTCAGGGTTAACCAAAATACAAAGGTTAGAGGATATTTTGGCATCTGATGGAGTCTGAAACAGAGAAGGTTCACTTACCACCTTTTTGCTACCCCTTTAGGATGCTGGGCACAGTACTTTACATGACTTCAACTCGTTAGCTAGTTTCTGTGCCTCACTTTTGAGAGAGACTCCCATAGACTTTTTGATTTACATTGGTTCTCCCTCCCTACCCCAAATAATAAAACCCACACAGAATGTTACTAGAAGTAGGAATTGTGTTGCATTGCTTATAAACCTGCATAGATTAAGACAGTTTTGATAAATAGCTTGAATGTGAGTTTTACAAACAATTTAACAAAATACACCATAAGAACATGGGAATATTACAAAAATCAGGGAAAGTTAAGAAAAATCATCTGTTGTTTCTCAGGCCATAGCACAAATGACAACATGTTAGTTTTGGTTTGTGTGCCTGATCTGTCAATGCTTCTATTAGTGGTTTGAGCTCCCTTACCGAGCTCCTGCTTGGAACTGCACACATACTGTTGCACTCTGATTTTCCCTCTGACATGATGCTGGCTTTCACCCTGAAGCTCAATATTATTTTATGCCATGTGTTAATTTCCTGCATGAATGCCTTATTTACCTTCATTTAGAGTATTCTGCAGGTGGAAACAGAACAGTACTTACTGGCAATATTTTTGGTGGCAAAACACTGAAGGACAGCTCAGGGTCTTGCATAGCTCCAGGGTATCACCACTGTGAAAGCAATTTGTAGGTGTGCATTAAGGAGGAATGGTTTCTTAAATACTGCTGCTTCATAGGACTAACCACAAATACAAAGTTGTGCAATCTCTTCAAAGAGAACAGATCTAATAATTTCTGAGCCAGCCCTATTCAAAAGCCGCTCAAGTCAATGGGAGTCTCCTGGAATTTCAGCTAGTGTTTGACCTGGCTCTCAGGAACATTTCTTTTTGTTTGAAAGTGTCTGGTAAAAAGAACTGAACTCTTGGGGATAAAGTTACAAATTTATGTAGTAATTGAGTAGTGGTCTTTTACTAAATTGTTATTAGGTATCAGGAGTGTTCCAGCTACTTTTTTCTTTCCTTGTAAGATATAATAGTTACTGCACATTGCTGTTTTATGAGCATGATATGTGTATCTATACAATTTATATTAGTTTTCCTATAAATCGGGTGCACTGACTTTAGTAGTTGTAGTTTTAGTGTGTATTCAGCAATGGCAGCTCGATATGCAAATTCATTACGACAACTTTACCCACTGCAACAACCTTTGTAAAAGATCCATTTAGTACTTCACCGTATAGAGGGATCATTCCTTTGCAGAGTTTCTAATTGTTTTCCTTTGTTACTTGGGTAGGTTTTGATTTTCAAAGCTGTCTTCTAGACACTTGCACTGTCTATATGATTTTTCAATTGTCTTAGAGGTTTTCTATTTGCTTTGCTCTGCAGTCACTGGATCCTCTGTTAGTGAGTTTCCAAACAATGGAGCTGGTGCTTTTGAAGTAGTAGGGTCCACATTTCTTCAGTTGCATTTAATGACTAAATACATGGCTAAATTCACTAGGCTGTTTGGACAATGTATGTTGATATTTTTATTTTTCCATTTCCTCCTTCGCTATTCTCTTCAAGGGCTAATAAAACTGCTTTTCTGTGTTTAAAACTGTATTCAGCAATGGAGAGGGTTTAATGTTTATGTCTGTGTGTGTTTATGTGTTTGTGGTATTGGTTGGTTATTAGAAATGAATATTCACATGCATGTGAATGCATGTATGCCATAATTGTGAGAGAGTAAAAAAGGGATGTAGCTAGATGTAAAGTATTTGTTCTTAAGTTTTTATGTTGTGTGCGTCTCTTCACTTCTCCTTCTAGGAGTGCAAAAACATGGTTTCTTTTTGCTTTGAGGGTGAATATCAGGGCTGCTTAAATTGCAGCCACAAAAACTTCTTATTACCTGTTGCGTTTCCAGAGCAAAATGCAAGAAAATTAAAAGCAGAAGGAAATACTTTTGAAATTAAGCTTATACAATAATAGTACAGTAATACATTTGAGCAGCCTAGAACTTACTGACATAAGATACCATATGAGTCAGAAGTTTAGCACAATTTTTATGAACACTCAAGCTTCAGGGCACTTCACTTCTAAATTCAGATATAAGAAGCAGCTTTACCTATTGAAAGATAATTCCATAATTGCCAATTTCATGGTTTCTTGCCCTTTTCTCTGATGCTGGTCACTGTCAGAAAGAGGGTATTGGACTAGATGAATTGGTCTGAATCAGTATGACAATGGCTGTTGTTGTGAGGAAAAGATGATTTCTGCTGGTATCTTACCAATAAGAGCACTTCTAACATGTATGCACTAGACTGAGAAACATTCTGTGAAAACTGACAAATATTGTGTTGATTTTAGAATGCACAACTTTAACATGCAGACTGATTAGCCTGCCTGTTATAGGAGAAAATTAAATAATTCTTTGTACCTTTTAAAAAAAAAAACATGATCCAGAGTTCTACTCAAGCTAATGAAAGTTCAGGGTTAGTAAATAATGTACAATATGGAATGGGTGAAACATTTCAGATGAGCAGCTTATGACCTTTTCAGGAAAACAAACTTGAAACTTCTCCCAGTTTTCAAATTTTTATCACAATGATTTTAGGACTATAACTTGGGCTTCTAGGCCATATAGTAATACAAATAATAAATTGTAATAACACTGGTAAATATTATATTTTTTTCCTATTGTTTACTCCTTTCCTAGCTTCAGTAGTAGCAGAAGGACTGACAGTCCTTTTAAAGTAGTGACTAGTGCACCAGAGATGAGTAGATATGCTTCACGGGAAACTTCCCTGCAGCTGGTTACGCATAGGGCTTTGGCAGCTTTTTTTTTGTATTTTCTCTTTCTTCTGTGAAAACATTCTCCACTAGGTGTTCCAAGTACAAGGAATGTTAGATTTTTGTCTTCTAGTTTTAAACTTTGACTATTTTCCCCAAGTCAAGCATTCCTCATACTGTTGCATTTGCTTACATTTTAAGGATTTATTATATTCCTCTTTGAGTACTTCTACAAAATGGATAGCAAAAGGTAAAAAAGACTCAATATACTTTAAGTAATCTTGTTCTTGATTCCTGCCTCATATCCATTTAAAATTGATCTCCAGGATATCACCAAGGTGTCTATAAACACTAAGCTGCAGAAAGAATGTTTTTAGGGCTGTCCTAAACACATAAGGACAAAGAGACATTCAAACCTTATTTTAGAATACAAGCTGATCCCTCTGGTGTATTTGAATGCAAGATAATTCTTGAAATTTCCAGAAGTTTGTGAGAAAGAAAACCGAATTTTTCAAAATTTTGCATAAGAATATGCATCAAACCTGTAGATTGTTGAACATGCTGCATACTTTTCTGCTGTGGAGAAAACAGCTTTCATTAATGAGGTCTCATTGGAACATGTAAAAATATTTGGAGGGGACCTTGAATTGTCCTTGCAGATTCAAAGGCAGGAAACAACAAAATATACATATACTGTGTGCCATTTTTGGGAACAGAACAGACTGATGCAAACTCCTGCTGAGAGGGAGCCAAGATGATCAGATCCGCTTGGTCATAAAATTTATTCATTGGCAAGCTTGCAGTTTAGAATGTCAAATTATTAGGTCCTTCTGGCATGTTATGATTTCCTTAATTATAATAAGTTTACAGATTTTGTTGATGAGGTCACCACAGGAGCATAGAAAAGAATTTAAATCCCTAATTGCTGAGGGACAGTTAGCAGCAAGAGCACCTTTACAAACAGCTCTAGATGCTGCAGTTATCCTGTTACAGTCAATGGAAATCTGTGTGGTAATGAGCCACTGTCTTCTTGGCTCTGGAGTTCGGAGATCCCAGGAGCAGTGTAGTCATCAGAGGAGGATCTTCTGTTTGGGTGATGCAAATTAGTTCTGCTTGAAAAAGGGCAATGCCCTTCACACTTTGGAGTATTTATTTGCTAATTTTTTCCTTTCAATGTGTATATGACTGCAGCAAAAGAGAACAAAGGAAAAATTAGACATTTCTTCTTTAGGATGGCAGAAGACCCTAGTACCTGCTCAAGGTATTATGAAATACTCAATTTCTTATTGATTTAATCAAGTAACAATCCTGACAAGTCTGTTTTGAGTTATCATTTTGCCATGTATATGGACTTGAATCACTTTACCTTGAAGTACAAGCTATCTTTTCTGATTCTTGGTATTGAGATACTCAGCAACATAGTCTTCAAGGTCAGAGAATGCTGTATGTTGCCTCATACCTGTCCCCAACTGTTTTATCTTCTCCTTAGAATCCACTTTTCCCAGAATCTCTTTCTAGAGGAAGTGAATCTTCTCTGTGTCTACAAGCGGGGAAGAAGTTACTCACGAATAAGGAAGAATTTCTGTTCACAGTGTTTAATGATTTTCCCAAACAAAGGAGGGCTTGAGAGCCCTCCCTACCTTCATTACCCTGTTCTAATTCAGAAAGACCTCCAACAGTTTGTTATATTCTGAAATGATAGTAAATACTTGACAACACCTACAGATCAATTTGCCTTTTTTATATGGCAGTCCTCCTAACTGTGTCTATGCTAGATAAGCAATATTACCTGAAAACATCTTACAGACACAATTTAGACATAGAGTTAGCAGTTCTCTTGTTATTTACTTCCAATACAAAGATTCTAGAAAAGTAAAGACAAAGAGTTTTTTTTATAAAGACCATGGTTTAGGAGATATAAGCCTTCATGATATTGTTGCTTTATATAATTGAGATAAGAACAAAATATCCCTAGAAGGACAGATCTAAACTCTAAGTAGCCTATAATGCTCTTTCCAACACCTTACCTGCATATATCTTGGAAACAGTGCAGTTACAGACCAGCCCTGTAGTGATACTTCCCCAGAATATTCTCAGCCTCCAGGAGCTGACCCTGAGACAAGCTCACTTGGTTAGAGCATGGTGGCAATAACGCCAAGGTTGTGGATTCAATCCCTGGATGGGCCATTCAGTTAAGAATTGGACTTGATGATCCTTGTGAGTCTCCTCCAACTGAGACTATTCTGTGATCTGAGTTATAAGTCAAAGAGAGCTTCTTTATAGTTAAAATCTACAGGGATTTCTTGAACTGGTAAAGGCTTTCCTGGAATTCTTGGAACTTTTGTCATTCGTCTTGTTTTTCTTACCCAGGCCTTGAGTTCTTGCTAAATAATGCATCCCTATAGATCTCATTTGTTTGCTTCATTTCACTAATCATCTGATTAGGGAGACCCTAATCTCAGTGTTTAGATATTTCAGTCTTTTTTTGTAAAAAAAAAAATTAAAACCCTTCTAGATTTTCTGTCAGACTCCTAATTTGTTTGTCATGAAGTTTATCTAAAGATTACCTAAATAGTTTCTGGAGATTATAAAGCTGTGTGTTAAGGTAACTAGGATAGAGCCTCAGGGTGATACAGTTTCATCAAGTTGGAACAAGAGCTTTTCCTACCTCTTTGGGAGTCATCTCACTCACTGACAGATTTATTTAAAGTTGTATGGACTATTAATTAGAGTAGTCTTCCATGATATGTACTCATTCTGTAAGAGTAGTATTTTGCAGTCTATTTTTAGGGTAGATCCAAATCCCCACAGTGTTTAGACGAAGTCTCTGCATTTAAGTCATTAGGCAAGCATTGCAAACTCTGAATGAGAAAGAAAATCTGCTTGCTTATAAAGCACCAGGAGTTCTTGTGCATTTGTTGTCCGTGACTTTATAATAATGCATATCATATTGTGGCTAGCTTTTTTTCCCCTCTGTTACAAACCACAATGAAAATTGTATTCTGCAATGGAGAAAGACCTGAATGTAGCTTTACCTTTCCTCTTCCAGGCACAGAGATCAAGGTGCAACCATTACCAGGTACTGCAGCATATTCACTTACTGACCTTTGAAATCTGGGAGTACTTCATGGAGGCACATCATCCTTGGGATGAAGAGCAGACATGTCAAGAAGCTGTATTCAGCTTTTCTATTAATCACTAAAGTCTATTTTGCTTTCAGTTCTGGGCATTTCTGTAGTGCTTACCAGCTCAGCTACTTTTGTGACTCTTGTGAATGTGTTTACATTTTTCTTGACTTTGAGAGAAGTGTGATTGTTTTCTCAGCCGTGGGACTCACTTATAGCTTCACATACAGAGCAGTAAGCAAAACCAATAATATGTAAATTAACTGCTTGTTTTACCCCAAAGAAACCATATTTGGATGAAATACAATTCCAAGTATTCTAATTTTGCATAATGCTCTGCTGCAGTTATTGGGCGAGTTAAATGGTATAATCTTCAGTACTGATCAGAAGCTCTGGGCAAGGAATGAACATTTTATGGCTTATCCATCAGTGGCTGCCAAAGACCTTGCAAAGAAAAATGAGTTTGTTTGATTAATATATACATTTCTGAAGAATTCTAACCCTCTGAACATATTGTAGTGAACAGGTGAGTGAAATACCAGCTACCACATTAAGATAAATCTGACAACACTGCACCATCTACATTTTTTGTAGAAAATATTTACAGCTTTTCTTTCTAAATAGGCTATATAGAACATCTGTATGAAGAATGGTTTTAAAGTACTCCTGTGCAAATATGGGGCCATGTCTAGCTAGATCCTGATTTCAGAATGACTAGGGTATGTAAGACTAGCTTTCCCATCATTAATAGCAGAATTTAAATATCTCTTTAAAGCCTGTGGATCTGTGGAGGTAACTTTCCAAGCTACCTTCTGCAGCCAGTGCCATTCATGTCAAGACATAGGTACTTTGGGTCTGGGTTTGCTGATGCTACCTACAGCCTCCTAGCAAAACAGGATTCGGTTTCTCTGGATCCAAACAGATCTGTCTTAAGAGCTTTGTCACTATCATTTATAAGAGTGGAACTATCAAAGCAACAATGTGTGGAACAGCTGCACCAAGTGTCTGCACAGTGTGGCAGAGAAGGTCACGCTGCTTGTCCTTACAAGCACCAGCATCAGCTGAGATTAGAGCAGTCGAGTGAATTGTGTTTACAGCTGAGGGTATTGTCCCTTTACTAGGAGGAGTTTCCTGGTTTAGGAATGGTACTCCCCAATTCAGTGCCCCTACACCACTTACTAGAAACAGCAATGAGATAAGAAAACAAACAGTTACAGCAGAAATACTGATGACCGAGAGGGTACAAGAAAATAAACTATTCACATGGGGAAAAAACCCCTGATAATAGACAATGATGAGCAAGGCAAATGCTACATGTACAAGATAACTTTCTACTTGCAGTTCATATATATGAGAGAGATAATCAGATGTTCAGATTTAGATAATCTCCAGTATCCTCACTCCACCGTAATAACAAAAAGTAAGGTTGCAAGAGAGTATTTGATCCCATCGATCAAATCCAATACATCCAATATCTGAACTTCTTAAAAAAAAACCATTTAATAAAACATTTTTCTAAAGAAATGGTCATTTTGTGAGCGTTCTTTAACAGAGAATGCTTTAGAAGATGAGCCTGGTGATTATAACAGCCATTGTCAAGGTGTAAGGAACTCTAACTTACATGGAAGTAGACTAGCTAGAATTTTTAAGAAATTAAACTGTTGTATTGAATTTCAGCATAAAATAGTATGTAATAGAGTAAAAACTATTACTCATTTTCACCTATTAGGTGATTTGCTTTATACAGATAAAGAATCACACTGGAAAAACATTCAGACACTTAAAAAAAATTAATGAAAAGTTTTACCTTCCTAAATCATCATACTCCTGGTTAATTTCATCATTTTCCTATCTTATTTGGATGTATTTCAGAATTTACAGCCATACGAGGTAAGGTAAGGCAGAGAGGTTACTGGAGACAGAAAACTGTTCTAAGTGTGGGCATAGCTAATCAGGAACTCCAGCTCATTCCAAGCGTTTCCTTAGGAAGGATGGTGCAGCTCTGTATCACATTCAGCAGCTGTTATTTTGGAACTGACCATCCAAGATAAGTGGGATAAAATGCCTACTTCCACAGGGATGTGAGGACAAGATCATTTGGAACAAAGATGTATCAACTTTCAAGAGAGGTAAATATTTCAAAAACAAGGAGGGAAAAAAAAAACTGTGTTGAGGTAACCTTGTTGAAAATATTTGGAACAGTGCAGTTGTGTTAAAGACATGAGTCTGATGTTTTAAGAAATGTAGAGACAGATACATGCACATCTCCACTTTCATAGTTCTGTTATCTTCGATTGCAGCTATCAGTTTCCTCAACTGAAAATACATGTTGGTAATTGTAAATCCATGTGTGATATTCCAGTGAAGAAGACAAAGCTGGAAAAACTTAGTGCTATAAATCCACTGACCTGCCTTCAGTCTTATTTTCTGCAACAGAAGGAAATAAGTCTTAAAATTTTACATAAAACTCTCCTGCTGTATATTGCTATTATTCCTGATTCATTAAACACTTTCTTGCTAAAATCAGTCTTGTGGATTTATGCAATGGTTGTTGTAGTATCTGGAGAGAGATATTATTCTTTGAGTCAGTAAGTCCACAAATATAAACTGTAGCCTTGTGGCTCTTCAGTGAGAAGAACATCTGATTACAATAGGTAAAGTAAGTAAGTGATTAGAAGCTTTTCTCCTACTTCAATTTCAGATTAATTTTCCTTGCTTAGTTTTGGTGTGTCTTTACACACCAAATATTATCCTAAGTAATTTGTAGCCAAATGTGACGGTTTTAAAAAATCTTTGTTCAGTGCCAGCAGAGGTTATAAGGGAGTTTTTGGAGGTAGGTGAACTGCTTGTGTGGAGAGTTGTTGCTTGGGTTATTTTGTACAGCTATTAGCTCAGGTGTTTTGAGGAAAATCACTTGATGGTGTAAAGAAGAGCTAGTTCATTCTTGTGAATCTGGAGGGGGAAAAAAGGTATTGTTGACAGGTATTCAAACATTTTCAATTCTTCAGTGATTTAATTCCATCATCATAACAGAAACTTGACTGGTTACCCATCTGAATGAAAACAGAATCTAAAGGCTGTGTGATGCTTCCAGATGGAAATGACTGAAAGCTTCAGCAAACTCAGGTTAGTGAGTTTCTATGGGGAAATGAGAAAGGTGAGATTCTGCATGTATAGAACACTGCCATGGTTATAATGTCATAACTTTATAAAGATGTCTCACTGGCCAAAGGTTTAAAAAAGGGCAGGAAGTTATTCACCTGTGGTAAAGGTGAGTGGTTTGTGTAGGTGGGTGGATTAAATTAAATTCCATTGTGAGTTATTCTTCTATCTGTCTTCTGAAGATCTCTCTTATCATCTCAGGTCTGTTACTCAGAGTGTGTGGGATGATGGCTGGAGTAAAATTGCTTTTTTTATCTGGATGTAGGAGGTTTACCACTGGATGTGGTTATTTTATGTGACTTTTTTATGGTAGAAAGTTGATGCATGGGAACAAAGAGAAACCTGTTGAATCTTAAGGTAAATAGAGGATTAAGGACTTCAGTAGGTGTTATTGTTCAGTGTTGTCTCCCCTATAGTCTTGTAGGGCTGATTTGCCTCAGGGAGACTGTGTTAAATAACCTGGGGTGACAAAACCAAGATGTGAGTGAAAATCCTGAATAGTAATGGTTACTGGGGTTTTATCTTGTTATGGAAGTTGCTGTTTTGTTTGTATTACCTCTTAGTGATAAAGACTAGACTAGTACTCTGATTGCCTGAGTTGGACTAGTACTCTGATCTCTTGAGGCATGGAGATATAGCAGCTGATAGCCCACACTGTACTGAGAAATCTCGAATAATGGTTCTCAAGAGTCTCAATTGAAAGAACTTTGATTCTCAGTTGAGTGGTAGGAAACAGGTGAATATAGGGCAAGAAGAAGTATCAGTGAAGTATTATGTCCTAAAGAAAATGATAAATAATCTATGCAAATGTGCAAGATTAGTGATCTTTTCCTCTTGAAATACAATCTTCTTATGTCTCTCTCTCTCTGTGTATGTCTATGTGTACATAGCATAAGGGTGGCTTGTTTGCTAATATAGGCTTAAAAACCGTCTCCCCTGAAGCCAAGGGAAGAAGCTTCCCTGACTAATAGAATTAAACCTGTGTCATATTGCATGATCTGTGCACACTCAGAATGTGTAAGCACTTTCGCATGAAGGTTTCTGTGATTTTTAATACAGAAGTGACATATTTTCAGGTTTGCTTTCAAACAGTCTGTTGCATATTTAAAATTATACTACATCAATTAATTAAGTTGCCAACTTGTTTTTGCAAGCAGTGTGACTATTTATGGTCAGAGTTTACCTATTGTGAGAAGTCAGACTAGGCTTTGGATAAGCATAGACCAGATTTGTTGGGCGACCCAAATAATTTATGCATATAGAAAAATATGTAAGAAATTATAGAATATCCTGAGTTGGAAGGGACCAACTAGGATCATCATAGTCCCAACTCCTGGCTCTTCAGTGATATCCCCAAGAGTCACACCATGTGCCTGACAGTATTGTCCAAATGCTTATTGAACTCTGTCAGGCTGGCGCTGTGACCACTGCCCTGGGGAGCCTGCTCCAGTGCCCAACCACCCTCTGGATGAAGAACTTTTTTCTACTATCCAACCTAAACCTCCTCTGACAAAACTTCAGGCCATTCCTTCAGGTCACCACAGAGAACAGATCAATTTCTGTCCTTACACTTCCCCTCACAAGAAAATTGTGGACAGCTATGAGATCTCCCCTCAGTCTCCTCTTCTCCACTTGAACAAACCAAATTATCTCAGCTGCTCCTTGTATGGTTTCCCCTCTAGACTCTTCTTCATCTTTGTAGCCCTTCTCTGGATGATCTTTAATAGTTTTACATAACTTTTTATATTGTGGCACTCAAAACTACCCAGAGGACTTGAAATGAGGCTTCCCCAGTGCAGAGCAGAGTGGGACAATCCCCTCCCTTGCCCAGCTGGCAATGCTGTGCCTGATGCCCCCCAGGACACAGGTGTCCCTCCTGGCTTCCAGGGCACTGCTGACTCATGTTCAACTTGCCATCGACCAGGATGTCCAGGGCCCTTTCCACTGGGCTGCTCTCTGGCCTTGTATTCCCCAGTCTGTGTGTACCTCCAGAGTTGCCCTGTCCCAAATGCCAAATCTGGCACTTGTTTTAACTTCTGCTAGCTTGAGTGTGCTTTAACAATAAGGTATGTATTGTTGATGATTCCACTGTAAAAAAATTTCTTCCTTTCAACATGAATTTGTGGATATCCTTTACATCATCTTTGTTTTCTGCAAATGAACTAAAGAAGGGCACAGAATCTTAGTTACCTCAGAAGAAATCTTGTTCTCTGTTACTGGGTGGTTATATCTTCAAGTCCAAGTGAACCATGGGCTAGGTTTAAGTGACAGGAAAGAGGGGAAACGTATATAGTTGGACCTAAGATTTCATAGTGGGAGCAAGAAGAGATCAATATAGAATTCCATCTAGGGAATTCTAATATATGAGGATGTGACCATGATGTTGGTTATTTGATGTAAGATGATAAGATTTTTCATTTTTAAGAAATTGCTCAAAGGCTAGTGCAATAAAAGCTCTTTTTTTTAATGAGGAATCACTGAATGAAATTCCTTGGCCGGTGTTCTGGAGCAGGTAAGTGTAGTTAATCACACTTAGAACCAACGACAATCTTTCTTTCTTGGGTCCAAGCTAGTAAAAATATTCTTGCTAAGGATTTACCAAGTGAACAGTTGTGCACAGATTTATTGAAGCTATGATACTTGTAACATAAAGCAGAGAAATAGAAGCAATGGATTTTGCATTATTGAATTCTATTGACCTAATATGTCCATTGCCAGTGGTCTAGAAGGTGATCTAAAGAAATATTCATATAAAGATCTAAATCAAATAAATATTTCCAGCTTTATGACAAAAAAATGCATTTTCAGGAGGATAAAGAAATGCTTCTGATCAGAGTTTTAGAAACAATGGAATTTCTTTCTTTGGCAGCAGCAAAGATCAATTGAAATTTTTCATCCTGTACACTTCGTCCCTCATTTAACACTCTCAATCAAGAAAAGAGGGTATTTTTTTCCCTCTAAATTAGTTTATTGATGAAGGGAACATGATGATCTTTCTAAAGTGCAAGATAGTGCTAGAAAAAAAAATAGCAGTCAACCACTGAAGAATACCTGTGGAACAAAGAAAATGGGATCAAGTGTGGTTGGAAAGATGGTCTTGGCTAGGAGCTTTGTTCTTTCTATCTTGCTTAGCTTTGTGAAATAGAAGCAGGTCTGCAAAACAGAAATTTACAGCATGATCTATGGTAAAATGGAGGGTACTGCACTTTGAGAAATTGCTTTTGAGTGCTGGAACACAAAATTAAAATGCTAAAAGCCTTCAATATAGGGTTGCTCATCTGCTGATCAGTCATTCTAATGTAGCTCAGCTGAAATCAACTAGTGAAAATCAGTGTTCTGTTAATTTTTTAGATTGGAAGATGACTGCTTTTTTTTGGTTTTATTTTATGTATATTGCAATACTTTTGAGAATGTACTGGTTACAGCTGTAGAACATGTTGCAGAACTCTAGAGTCAGTGCTCAATTTCAAAGATGTATTACACATAAGAAACATTTAAAATTAAAAGGTTTTATTTTGGCCAAGTAAATTACTATAGTGCTATTTAAATCTGTAATAGTGTTTACAATATAAAAGAAAAATCTTTGGGGTTTTTTTGTGCTTCAGGAGGCTTTATGGCAATACATGTTCCAAGATAAAACTGTATTTTTATAGCTAAATTCCCAGAGTGGAAGCTGCCTAACTCTCCGAATTAATACTGTAGCTAAAGAATTATAAGACACAGGAAGAATAAAGTTCTTGGAAAATGAGAATGATTAACAGAGCTACACTTCTTTGAGTGTGCGCAGTCCTTAATCAGCCTTAGGATACATGCACTTTACAGTGTTACTCAGCCCATAATCATATACATTAGTATTTATAATCTGACAATAATGGAAGATTAGCTGTAACTGAGAACCATTCATTTTAATTGTGACTCCATTCAAATGAAGGGATCTACACTTCTGTACTGGACTGTGTTAGGTAGTAGTGTGGGCGGTTTCCCTAATGCTGTGGACGTTGTGGCTTTCTGTTTTCCATCTGATTGCATCATCTTGCTCTTTGCTCCAATTTTTGTACTTTGCTGTAGTTATAAAGTGATCACACACATATAGAGAAAAACAGGTAGCATATTCTTTTTTCTTTTTTTTAAATATCTTTTTACTCTTTGCTTCTTATGTAGGACCAGTTGAATAACTGTTGTCAACACTTTGGTGCAGGCTGGGTGGATGTGCTTTGTGATGTCTGAAAAGAGAAAACCCTTGTGCTTTTTAGGGCTGATCAGAGGTGCCAGAAATACCAGAGAACTGATACTCAAATGTATTTAGGAAGCTAAAACCTAGTAAATATAATTATATGTGCTGAAGCTATTTGTGAAAATCTCAACTTTGTGATTTGAGACATGTTCTCTCCCAAACACTGTGTATGTGTGGTGGAAGAGGAGGGTAAACCATCCTCCTTGATATGAATGGGGAAATTGGCAGAATGGGAGCATCTCTGATAACAACATGGTGAATTGCAGAGGCCATCCATCAACAGATGGAAGCAGAATTAGGGAGGTGGCAGCCAGCAGGAGAAAAGGGCAAGAAAGCAAAACTGCAGGCTCTAATACTTGATGTTTGATGCTTGAATTCCAGCATCAGCTGGAATTCTGTGCATTGTCTTGTTCCAACTCCCTCCTCCAGTTAATTACTTGAGGGCAAGAGACACCCAAAAGCAAATTAGCTCTCAGGACAAAAAATTTAGACAGTGTAGATTGTTTCATTCAAGTCATTGGAAGTGCAAAACAAAACAGAAAATTCTGACAGTTTCAGTGCTGCTGTATTTCCCATATTATCTAGAGCTTCATCCTGTTTCTAGAGTTCCTACTTTATCTGCCTTTCCAGTGACAATTGTGAGAAGAACAGTCACTCAAGATGAAAAATAGGAACATCAATGTTTGTATGATTAAGGCTTTGCGGAACTAGAATTAGTTTCAGCTATAGTATTTGCATTTGCGTGGACTATTTCTATTTAGCAAACAATTAAATCTGTGATGCTCTTGCTGTTTCTGCTTGGAGAGATGCTTGCAAAAGAATGCATGAATGAGATTCCTCATACATTTTTGCCTTGTTTCCTACTTGGTAGTTAAAAATACAAATATCCCTTTGTCTTTTGCTGCTATCACACTATACTCATTCTGTTGCCTGGCTATATGGGAATTTGCAATTGCAGTTTGGAGGAAGTTATGGCCTGTCATGGGCACCAACAGCACCAGATAAAACAGTTTGAAAGACTTGTGGAAAAAAACTTTGAAGTTTCCTCAACATCCCTGACATCAATTTTAATTTCTCATATTTGTTGCCTGTAAGCCCCTTTCTGGCTGAGAAAAAGAGGGTATTGTCTCTCATCAACAGCAGGATTGTTTGCCAGCCCTTTGACTCGACAGGAGAATTTTGAGCTTTTGCAAAATTTGCAATTGAGCAGATGGACAGCACACAGGAGGCCAAAATGACACAAAGGGAGCCCTTGGTTTGTAGAGCACAGTCTGGATCTGTCTCTAGATTATCAGCTTTGTGCCCTCTGCAAACAAGGCTGATACAAAAAAATAGAGTACAGGACTGAGACTGAAAGAAAATACTGTGGTATGTAAGAGCACAAAATGTGGGTCAAGACTTTTAAACATCCTCCCTAGTTCTTCAAAGGGAATAGGGAATGTGAAAATTGGAATACTTATACACAAAAACCTTTGCTGTGCTTTCTTACTCAACACATGCCTTGCAGTTAGCAAACATGCAGATAGCTTTTGAATTATTTCCACCAAAAAATGTCAAGGCACATCACTGTGCCCTTGCAAGACACAGGGCTCCTTTCTAGTACAGCTTCGCTTAAGATTTTCTGAGCAGAAAGCACTAGCATGTGGAATCTAGCTCAGACTTCACACAGTGACCCTGAAAAACTGATTAATGCAAGACCCTTTCCTCTTCAGAATTAGGAATAGAAAAGAAGTTAATTCATGGGAAAGGGAAGGAAAAAGAAAAAAAAAAAAAGAAAAGAAAAAATTAAGGAACACACTGAGGCTTAAGAACTCATTTGGTCATCTCCCTCCTCAAAGGCTTCTTCCTTTGTTGGAGGCTGAGGTATTGACACTTGACCCACAGGACTTTAAAGGACAAACTCATGACAGATTGTTCCCAAAGGATTTCTTTGGTACTGTAGTCAAATAATCATAAAAATTCCTGAGCTGCTGCTGGAAAAGCAGGGACCAGGGTAGGAAGTAGGCTGAAAAAAGAGAAAAGCTAATAGTAAAAAGGAGTCTGATTCTTTCCCCTTAGGACAAGACGTGTAGATAAATTCAGAAGTCCTTGAAGGAAAACTCTGAAATGTCAATGATGTGGCATTGAAAAAAACCCATCCAACCAAATCCACTGATTTTACTAAAGCATTGCTCTTCTGCTGTAATGTACTAAAAATAAATCTAAAAAGTAAGGATTAAAATGACAGTATGTTATATCTCTCCCTAGCAGTAACTCCCCACTTGATATTCTTCTGGAGATAAGACATTAGCAGTGGCCTTGGCAGTGACGTTTTAACCCTGACCCTCGGTGATCTGATTTCTGTAGCTCTAGAAAGTCAAGGTCCATGGAGAAATATATATGTCAAAAGGAAAACAAAAAGTTTAATGTAACAGTAAAAGAATATCTAAACCAAGATATTTTCTTTCTTTCAACCCAATCATGTAACGCATGATTACTGAGACACCAGGCAGATATTAACCCCAAGGGGACAGAGACTGGGAAATTCAGTCATCCTTTTTCCCCTTTTCAGTTTTATGGAGAGGCTCCCCAGGAGGAGAAATTTTCCTGCTTTAAGTCAACATGAAATGTCATTTTTACTCAGCAAAAGGAAAGCATGCCCAAAACTGAAATGAGATTGCCTACACAGAAATTAATGAGCTTTGTTTTAACATGATATGCAAAAGAGACTTTACCAGTGAGATAACTTACTATTATGACATCATCAATTGAATCAGATCTGGCAGTAAAATTTCTAGATCACATGTAGAGGGCACCCAAGTCTGTGCCCAGAGAACTCAAAAAAAGATTAATCTCAACTAATTCTAGATAGCTACAATGTGGATATTTGTCTGCAACAGCTGATTTATTAAAAGTTTAGACAATGAAAATAAATAAATTAATTGGAATACAATTTGATGTATTTGATTGATGTATTTTTAATTTGTATTTTATATCTGTATTTTATTGTATTTTTATTGTATTTGACTGCAATTTGATTAAATGAATTATTGCCAGATAGTACCTGTTTCGCTCCCTGATGTCAAAAAACCCCCCCAAAGCAGCAAACTAACCCAAAACCTAGGGTGAGCATCTTAAATGTAGTCAACTACAATAACTTACAAAATAGGTTTTTTAAATTGATGTGTTTCTGAGATTAAAGTCAGTTATGTTCCTTACTGATGCAGAGTAAAAGGTAGCTGATCCCAAGTTTGTTTTGAAGAACATAAACTTTCAATTTGGGCACTACAAGGACAGGCATTCAAGGTTCAGCATGGGTGGAATTCAAAATCTGTGCCCTGAAGTACTTGCAGAGTTAGACAGCAGTCCTATCAATGCACACCCAAATTGGTACTTTATGTTGTTGGGATTTAATGGATGTCTTACTTTTTTGGTCAGCAAAATTTATTTAAGAGCTTCCTTCCCAAGTTACTTGAGCTGAGTCTCCATAGACTTATCGTTACATTTTCCAAGCCTGTTTCATTCTGAGAAATATTCGGTAATGCTTTCCCTGGCCTCTTGATATCATGGCCACATGTTTGTCAAGCAGGTGTTTGTGTGCTGGAAATACTAATTTAAATTGATTACTAAATCACTTCTCCTTCACAGAATATTGGGTACAAGTGTGTTACTGTAGCAGGAAATTAGTCAACATTTGGTTTGAAGAACCTGAAGTACTGTTTCAACGTGTAGTGCTAAATCCTCAACAGCAGTAATACTGCATTACTTGGCACTTGGAACCTTTGGGTCAGGGCCAATGCCTGATTGTGATCTGTACAATACATTCGACATCCTAGAAGTTATAGGAAACAAAGCGACTGCATGATTTATAATTCTTCCTAAAAGTATTTGTGAAAGCTTTGTAAAGTGCTACAGCAATTAAAATAGCCTGTAGGTTTACTAGTTGAAATTAAGTTTGTGTGAACTAGGGTTCTATTCCAAACTCCTGGTTTGTTGCTCATAAACTTCTGTAATATTTTCCTCCTTGTTCTTTTTCCAGTCATCTTTATTGCCTGAATGTGGTTCTGGTCGTGTTTTATTGTGGACTTTTAGCAACAATAACAGTTCTACTATTTTTTAGTGTATGAAAGCTAAGGGAAAGAGGCTTTCCTCTTCAGTGAGTCTTTGGATTTGTGCTTAAATGTTCCTCTGTGTGCTTAAATGTCAGTGAGGTGGGAGATAAAAAGCTGAAATAGCCCCTACTGTGGAAAAACAGATTTTTTTTTTGGGGGGGGGGTGAAAACTGGATTTAGTTTGGGCAAATGAGGAGGAAACTGCAAAAATACACACATGCAGTTTTTGTATATTTAAAAAAACCATTTTAATGTGATTTTTATCATAGAATACACTCAAATAACTGTGGATATTAACCAAGGACTTTGCAATGAAAAAGCTGTCATTTTTATATCCTAAATAGCACACATAAATACTAAGCAATAACTTTTTGCTTACAGCATTTCCATAGCTCTTATTTTATCAGTGTCAAATAGATCACTACATTTTCAATATGTAACTGTTCCACATTAACCCTGAATGTAATCAGGCAACTCAACTTTGTACAAGAGGGAAGGCTAATATCCATGACAACATATCTAATTTTTATGTGAATTTGCATGTACGTAGTTCTTTTTGTGCTAGAAAGCAAACTTTATTTAATTTTTGTAGTCTTCAAATGCAACTTTTTGTTAGATTTTCCCCCAGAAAAATATTGCCGGTTTCACAGCATCTCTAAATCATAGAGTGGCTTGGGTTGGAAGGAACCTTGGAGATCATCCAGTCCCACCCCCCTGTGGTAGTGTGCTGGCCACCAGGGACATCCTGGCCTGGCCTGGCCACTCACCGCTCTGCATTCCACTTATCCCTCCCCTGTTCACCCAGGACTGGCCACATGTCACGGGCTCGTCATTTGTCTATTAGCTGGGCTCTCGCCCTGCCCACCAGGAGGAGAGGGATAAAAGAGGGAGGCGAGAAGGGGGCAGGGATCTGGCCACGTTTCCACTACTCATCTCGTGATCCGGCTCTTCCTTGCTGAGGGAAGAATAAAAGGACTCTGATAAACACAACTTGTACGTCTGTCTTTACCGGCTAGGAGCCCACTGAGGAAACAGGAGAGCAACACCCCCCCACCATTGCAGGAACACTTTTCACTAGATCAGGTTGCTTGGAGCCCCAAGCAACCTGGCCTTAAACACTTCCAGGGGCCAGGGGTGAGGAATCTACAGCTTGTCTGGGCAACCTCTTCTAGTGCCTCACCACCCTCACAGTAAAGAATTCCTTCCTAATACCTAACCTAAACCTGTGCTCCATTTGAATCCTCCATTCCCCCTTGTCCTGTCACAAAATGCTCTTGTAAATAGTCTCTATCTTTATTGTAGCCTTCCTTCAGATACTGGAAGGAATTAGGTCACCCTATAACCTTTTCTTTTCCAGACAGAACAGCCCCAACTCTTTCCTCATAGGAGAGGTGCTTCATCCCCTTGATGGACTTGGTGGCCCCAATTCTGGACTCTCCAACAGGTCTATGTCCTTCCTGTGCTGAGGACCCCAGAGCTGGACACAGCACTCTGGGTGGAGTCTCATGAGAGCAGAGTGGAGAAGCAGAATCACTCCCTTGACCTGCTGGTCATTCTGCTTTTGATGCGGCCCAGGATATGGTTGGCTTTTTGGGCTGATGGAAACAAGGATATAGAAATCCATATGATTGATGTGAATTCAATCCCTGTACCAATGTTCTTAAAATTTTAGCTCTTTGGTGTCACGGGAATTGTAGTAGAAAGGTTAGTTAGTTGTAGAAATGAATATAGTACTATTAGAAGATACACACTGATGTTCTGGGCGCTGGTGGGTTTTTTCTTGTGCAGCACATTGATGAAAGATTTATTTGTTATGTACTTAAAAATCTGTGTTATGGAAAGTTAGAGTTTCAAAATGAGTTTTGTACAACCATGGTTAATGTTCTGTGTTTGAGACTCCTGGTCTGTGATCAATGGTGTGTTTTTGAAATGGAGACATGAAAGCTGAATTAGTGAAAGAAGCATTGTTTATCATCTCTGTCTTGGGCTTCTGATTCCGTCCTGCGATTTCTGATAGCGCCTATGACAGTACCATGATTGGTTCTTTTTAAAATGCAATAAATTTCTATAAATCACATTAATAATTGCGTTCAATGTAAAAAAAAAACTAATTACAATGGTAAATGCCTTTTTATCTGTTACCAGATCTTTCATTATTAAGTTTGTTTGTTTTTCAAGAATGGGAGAAGGCAGGGCAATGGAAGTGGAAAAGGCCCAAAATATTCTGTAGAAGGAGATGGGCATGTCATATGGCAACATCCATCTTTATTGACCTACAACTGAATACCCCTTGCCTCTCATTAACTTCAAGAGGAAATTGAAACATTTCCAAATGCCACCAGAAACAAAGAATATGAATTGGTTGATACAGTATTTTGAAGAATAGAGTGCGAAGCTGTTAATGAGCTTTAGTGGCTGCCTTCTCTAAAAAGACAAGTTGCTTTAATCAGAAAGGTCATGCATGTCAGATAGCATTATTGTTTCCTGTGTTCGCTTGACTCTACTTCAGTCTGGGGGAATTAAGATTTCAATGAACATTATTAATAGTTAAGACACATGTCTGGAGATGTGGGTGCTTCTGCATTCAGCTCTGCCGAAATTTCACTTTTGATTTATTGGCATTGCTGTTAAGTACTGGTTAAATACAGCCAGCTTATATGTGTCACTGAAACCCCTAGAGTCATGCACGTGTTAAATTTATAGCACAGAAAATACCTTAGAGATCAGTGAAGCACAGCTAGTTCCACCTTGGACTTGAACTCTAGGAGGACTTTTATCATCCCTAAGGTTTAAGTAATGTAGTCATATTTCTAAGGTACATTGGAAAGAGAATGGAAGAGTTGTGATTCACTTAGGTTGAGACTCAGTTAATTTGCGAGTTATCTGTAGATAGCAATTCCCTGCAGGTGGTCAGGTTGTCCTAGAGTTTGTACTTGTTTAGTGTTTCAGAGGATTAGATAGGCACTTGTTTGGAGGGGGTACTCCAAAGACACTGTAAATACAGACTTTACTCCATTTTTTTCATCCTGTTAAATTCATAATTTTTTCAGATTTGTAAGCTCTGTTAGGGCTAGCCAGTATTAGTCACTGCACAAAAAAGTGATTGGAAATATTAAAGAAATAATGAAAATTTTTTTTAAAAAGTGTTTTGAATGGTTTTTCATAATGGAATCTCCCAAATAACAGAAAGCTGCATGTGGGGTAATTCAAGATAATATTTTAATTGTTTGTCATATTTGGGAGGTTTTTTTTATGGTTATAGTTTTGTTATATATGTGCATGCAGGAGATGGATATGTTCATCCATTAGGAGCTCACAAAACTGATTTTGGCCCCAAACTGGAAAAACCTGTGAAGTGGGAGAAAAGCCCCACCACTGTTAATTGTTCCTGAAAGTGTTTGGGGAATTGTATCCTGGTGAGTGTTTCACCAGTGCAGGCAGACTACCTTCCTGCAAACTCCTCTAGCCAGAGCAGGAAGATATCCGTCAGGTTCCACAGGAATCCCTGTCCTAGCAGAAATGGTAGTGTTGCTGTCTGAGTTCTCTTGACCTGCAGTGAGGCTAAACTGTGTGAAAAGTCCTTTATCACAGTTTGAGTGGAAAAGAAGGACAGTCATCTTGTGTCTGTTATTTCTGCATAGGTGCTGAGAAGAAAAAGGAACAGAAAAATGAAGTGAAAATATATATAGCTCATTGTTACTACTATAAACCTTTTTTATTGGACTGAGGTCAAGATTCTGCTACAGGAAAGGTTGATAAAGGCTAATATGAGAAATTATTTTTTTCAGAAATTACATGGCAATCTTGCCATATTGTTTCTTTTCATTGTCTGGGAAAGGCTGTACTTTGTGGTTTTTTTGGTTTTTTCCCTAATATATACATTGTCTATGTTTTGTCCACTTTGGTTCACTTCAGTGAAAACAGGGTGTCTTTGCTTTTTTATTATTTTTTTTTAATCCCAAAGTCTATTCTGCTCCCCCACCTAAGTTCTTTCTTTAAGTGCAGTGAAAGTTGGTTGTTTTTAACTCAACTTTTGAAACCCAGGTTACAGAATTCAGTTTGGTGGTTTAGAAAATGAGATGAATGTCCTGATACTCAAGTTTAGAACAGGATAAGCACAGATGCGTAGGAGGAGTGTATAAATGCACACTAAGAGCTTATTAGGCTACATAAAAATTATGTAGTTGTTACCTGTGGGAACTATTGTGCCAAAGTGAGGTGTGCATCTAGAAATCACTGAACTTCTATTCAACATCCCTTTTTAAATAAAAAAAAAAACCCACATCAGTCATCTCTTTCTTGCTGTAGCATCTGTCTGTGCAAAGGCTATGGACAATACTTTTCGGAGGTAGGGCTGTCCCAGCAAGATCAGTTGAGCAGGCCAGAAGTACAGCATCTTTTCCATCAAGGACTATGATATCCTACAGAAAGGTCACTAATCTTTTCCAGGTATGAACTCTTGCCCACATCCATTTTAAGGTATTCTCAAATATTTTTGGATACACAGCAAAGATGATTCTCCTCCTTTTAAAATTCTCTTATCTGAGCAGTTTGCAGCTCTAATGAAGGTCTATATTCTCTATACAAATTTTCATCTCTTTTCAGCTTCCCCAAGAAGGATGGGGAAGTAACTGTGCAGCCACTAATTACTAAGATATTAAAATAGACTTTGTGATAAGAAAACAACCTCAATACTGCTTTTTCAAGCCAAGACTGATAAAGAAGCTTGCAACAAATACTCCTTTTTGGACAGCCAAGAGGTAACACCATAATTGAATGTGCTACTATCTCAACACAAGGGCAGCTATATGATGAGACAACTCTGATTATGCTGAAACGCCAACAGGGTTTTAGCATCTGCCAGCTCATTCCTGTTTGTGATGTGAAAAATATCTTCAGCAAAGGAAACCTACAAATACTTGCATTAACAGTACCCAAGTCTCTATCTCCCTAATTGATTTTTAATGCTGAAGAAGAGGAGCCACACCAGCAAGGAGGGCTATAGGATAATTTTTGGAAGGTAAAACTTTATATTATACTGGCAGAGCAAAAACTTGAAGTTTCCTAGTATAAATGCTTTAGATCATGAAGGAAAAAGGAAATAATCATAAACTTCTTCCTCATGATATCCTATGCAAGAGTGGCCTGGCTTAAATGCTTAAGGAAGGAGAAGACTGAAGCTTAGAAATAGTACAGCTTTTCTTTTATGAAGAGAAAAGAAATAATCGTAAACCTCTTCCTCATGATATCATGCAAGTGTGGCCTGGTTTAAATGCTTAATGAAGGAGAAGACTGAAGATTAAAAATAGTAAAACTTCTTTTTTTTTCTTTTGCCTTTACTTGTGCTGTATTTTATAGAGGTATGATGATTAAATGAGAGCATACTATCCAATAGCATTTCAAACTGTTGCAAGAGAGGTGCCAAAATGTCAGTCTTAAGTTTCTGTAGCCTTCTATTGTGGCAAGACAGAGAGGAGCAAAAGCAGCATTTTACAGGTTGCCTAAGAACATCCCTCAGGGCACCTGAGGTGCTGCAAGTCACATTAGACTTGTCCCAGAAATCAAAACTCTGAACTTGAATGGGTGTTAGCACAAGCATCAATCTTGTACATGTAGAACAGAAGAAGGAATGTGATAATTTAAAATATAATTGTACTCTCATGTCCTCTGTCTTCAGTGCAGCTGTTATTAATAATACATAGGTGCTTATTGTATTCAACTGTGATCCGCTAGATTCAAAGCTTAAATGGTTGCCTTTTTAGGTTTCCTCTGATGTCTGTAATTGTCTGTGTTGTACAAGTTGTGTTTTATTACAGTAAAAAAGTGATGATAACAATGATAGCAACAATAATAATTTTTCAAATTAAAGGCTTAATAATATTTACTACCCAATCAGCCTTAAGCTGCATTTGCATCCATCATGTTGCTCTTATCCCTCTGACACGTCCAGAGCAACCTTAGTGCAATGTGTACCAAGGTTGCTGCTGGAGACCTGAGTGTTGGAAGCTGTTGGTGCTTTGCTTGCCCTCTAGTGGCTTTGGAAGGGCTGGGAGTGGCCGAGGGGTTACAATGCTGGCTGACATCCCTAATCCTAGGGGTGTTCAACCAATGAAGAGACAAACCCAAGCGGTTTTGTTAGCAGAGCATCTTCTTTCTGCCTTGTGTTTGAAATTGGAATCTGCCAGGTACAGTTTGAATGCAAAAAGCTTTCTTCTCTTGCATGCATCCAAGAAAATTCTTTGACTGCAAGGGGGAAAGCTGTTCTTCCAAATGAAGTTACTGTTTGCAGGGATGTTCAACCCTTTAGAGACAGAAAATTGCCATTGAAAGAGATATGAACATTGCCTCATTCTTTTGTTACTAGAAAACTTCTTTAATTTTATAACTGACAAATTTTTTTTGACATTTTTGCTTCTGTGATTTCTGTAGAATAATGTCAATTGCAATTCATTAGCTGTCTTTTAATTCAAAAACATGATGAAAATGCAATTGCATCTCAGCAAATTTCCTTAGCTGAGTCACAGAAGAAACAAACATTTGTTGATTTGCCTTGACATAGTATCCTTTTTCTCTAAATTGTATTTTGATACGATTGATAGCTATAAGTATCTTTTGCCACCCACAATTAAAACTTTCTGTGTACAGTGAGATGGTTATACTCCAATTTCTAGAAAAATTATCAAAATGCCAATTCAAATTATGCAGGAAAGTCAGCTGCAGGAAAATGCCTTCCATTCATTGCCCTTTGGCACTAGATGCAATTTGTCACTGCTACATATACTGCTACCTATTGTTATCCTTCACTTTTTCTTTTTTTTTTTTTTTTGTAAGTTCATTCCTTAGAAAATTGACTATGTGGAGATTGTCCTAACTCAGACTGTGGTTCGTGCATGTGCAAGACATACTCTTAAGGAGCTTTCTTCAAATAAGTATGTCTTAATTTCAAGATGTTTTCAGCCCATTCTCTCTCTGCAAATACAAAACCTGTAAGCTGTGCGAAGCTTGCTTGTAGTCACTCAGGTTGTTTTTTTAGGGTGGGTGGTATGATTGTGTCTGTATTCAAAATCATTTCTTGATCTTTGGAATAAGAACATATATTTCATTAAAATGTTTACATATTTTCGGGTGCTGCCTTTGCAGCAGGTAACAGCTAGCATTCTCAAGTATTTGTGTTTATGTGTATGCAGAGATCAGGAGATGAGGTGCTCGGATGAACATTTGCAATGAGCAGTTTGCATGCAGTCACCTGTTCAAGTCAGCCAGGAGTTTTTTGGGTAGCTTCCCTTGTGCCAATAATTCCTTGAATATTTGTAACCAGGATGGGTAGTGACAGCAGACTGTCTACATTCACCTGGCAAAGAACTGTTGCACCTTGGTTAGTCACCAACAAGATACTACCTGGTTCTCCTGAACCTTGAAATCTTCAGTTACCTGTCAGCTTCTATGCTACCATGAGGCTATACAGGAGTAGCTCCTTTGGATAACTTGTTCTAGCAAGGGGAATTAATTTATATCCTGAGTAAAGGCTGGATTGTTACTAGTGCATACACAAACAAAGCAATATTCTACACTTTCTTTTTAGTTGTTTTCATCAGATCACTTCTCCTTCTGAGTGGTAGGTGACATTTACCTGTGAAATCAAGTGTTATCACAAACCCAGCTTCTCCAGTAATCTGGGGAACTAATATGGAAATTCAATGGATTTGCATGTTTTGTTTTGTTTTCTAAGGCTATTGTATGCTTGATTCATGAATAAAAATTCATTTACATGCTACACTGTTAAATTAGTTTTTGGAAAGAACAGAAATAAAAGTGTGGAAAAATGCTTTATGGTATTGCATATCTTGAAGCTGTTTTGCCTCAGCAGTATAGTACTTCATTTTGTCCCTGTTTTTCCAACAAAATTTGTCTTTTGTTGCATAAGACATAATGCTCAGTAAGACTTAATATTGAGAAGAGTGAAGAGATCGGTATGTAGAAAATGAAAAGCCTACTAGTGTCGGGGTTGCTCAGCCCACCCCGGAACGCTGGTGGGATAACTCAGCTGTGTGACACCACCCCCTGGAAAACGAAGTGGTTTCTCCCTGTGTAACCTTACCTGGATATGTTGATTGCAACCTGTCCCCTTACCTTATCATTTGCTCTCTCTGTATCCCCCCGCCTCCCTCTCCTCCCCTGTGCCCATTGCCCCCTGGCCAGACACTTTAACAAGGGTCTCCCAAGGCAATTCGACCTCTTTCGCCGCTGGACCCCTTCAGGAATAAAGTGCTCTGGAACTCCATGCGACTGAGCCCTCTGATTCACCCTGGTAACGCGCGGGCCATCAACCTGGGGGAGGTGGATACTCGCCAGAACACTGGCTGGGGTAGAGGACAGAATTATCTGCTCCAGTACCCAGCAGTACTGGCCAGTGGGGTCTTTCGGAGTCTCCAAGACCCTCCTGGTGAAAGCAGAAGTTCCACCCACCCCACACCCCCCCAGGGACAGTGTTATACTAGACTTCTTCATAATGGCTTTTTTACCACTCCTGTCATCATCTGAGGAATATTTTTCCTCAGAAAAAAAAGTCTTTTTCCGCTTAGTTAAAGGGAGATGCCTCTTGGAAAGTTTTATTGCCAGCCCAAGCAGCCCTTTTCATTTCTGTATTTGCACTATTGGCAGCATCTGCTTGGCTGCATAAGGGTTGGCATGTCTGCATGAGATGTAACTGCATATTCATTACTGTGTTGAAGTATTCTTGAACAGTCAGATCATTGGAAAAATACTTCTTGTCTCTGAAGATCCCGGTACAGGGACTTCTCTGTTCTAGGCAAATGTATGGAAAAGCATGCATTTGCTAATAGTAAAAAATGTATAGCAGAACTCCTAACCCAGTTTACTAACTTCAAGCAAGTAGTTTCCATAAAATGTTGCATATGGCATCCTGGCCTGTATCAAATCGTGTAGCCATCAGGACTAGAGAAGTGATTGTCCTCTAGGACTTGGCACTGGTGAAGATGCACCTTGAATATTGTGCCCAGTTCTGGACCCCTCACTATAAGAAGAACATTGAGGTGCTGGAATGAGTACAGAGAAGGGCAACAGAGCTGGTGAAGAGTCTGGAGAGTAAGTCCTATGAGGAGCAGTTAAGGGAGCTGGGCTTGTTAAGCTGGAGAAAAGGAGGCTCAGGGGTGACCTTATCACTCTCTACAACTGCCTGAAAGGAGGCTGTAGCTGGGTGGGGACCGGTCTCTTCTCCTGTACAACTAATGACAGGACAAGAAGAAATGGTCTCAAAGGGTGCCAGGGAAAGTTCAGGTTGGACATCGTGAAGAATTTCTTCACTGAAAGGATTGTCAAGCATTGGAACAGGCTGCCCAGGGAAGTAGTGAAGTCACCATCCCTGAATATGTTCAAGAAACTGGCCATGGCACTTAACACTTTTTTTTGGTTGACATGGTTCCAGTCAAAGGTTGTACTTGATGGTCTTGGAGGTCTTTTCTAACCTTAATGATTCTATATAAACCCACTGTACTGAAACTTTGAAGTTGGCATATGGTTCGCTGATATCCATGTACAATTTATGTGGTTTTTTTATATGGTACAAATGTCATTCTGTTAGATTCATTCTTCTGCTTAATAGTTGACCTCTTTAATGTCAGTAATAGACACATGAATAGAATTATGGTGATCCTAGGGTATGTACATCTTTTCATAGCAAATCAACTCTAACTGACAACAGAACCTCCAATCACAATGACAAGAGGAAGGGGAGGATAGACTGAGTCTGTTTGGAATAGATACCCCAGCCATTAAAATATGCACACAGTTCTAGAAACTGATGCTCTGTCAAAGGAGAGCCTTGGAAGGAGGGCATGGATGAGTGTGGAGAGACCGCTTAGAATCAAGTAATGGTTTATGGGGAATGCCAAACTGCACTTAGCTGTCAAAACTCATCATTTCATCCTGCAGTGGACAGCACTACTAGAGTTTGCACTTGTGGGGGGGATAGCAATTGTGCTCTTTCCTTAGAAGAAACATAGGAAAGCATCACATCCAGTGAAAGTGAGCCTTACAGGATGCATATGACTGTTATCCTGTTTATAAATAAAATACAACTTAGAAGAAGGTAACCTGTTAGTTATTACTCAAATACAAGGAAAAGTTGTGCTGGAGATGCTCAGAGGGATGGTCAGAAGGAGTAAGTTCAGCACGTGAGGTGAATCTCTCTAGTTTGCCCATTTGTTGCAGTTTATATTAGTAGGAAGAAGGCAGCCTACTGTGATTGATATCTTCCATCTTCCCTGGGAAGTCTTCAGCAGATAACACACAGGTGTAAACCAAGAAAGGAGATGACTGGTAAACGACATTAAAGGCTTCCAAGGCTGCTGCTTGGACATCAAAACTCTTAGAGGCTTTTCAACCAGGGCGTCTGGCAGACAATGGATAATGAACACCTTTCCTGTAGAAACAAGTTATTTCTTCATGCTGCCCTGGAGCTCCCTTTCATACCTTGCTAGCATTACCATCATACGTTGCTACTGCAAAGCAGCAGCTTTGAAGGTAAATGGGCAAGAAGCCTAGTTAAGTTACCAAAAAAACCCCCAAAAAAACTCAAACTCAAAAAACCCCCAAGGAGGACTGTCACTGCAATACCTACTGAGTAGTGTGATTTGGAGGGAGGAAGGTCCTA
This sequence comes from Orthonyx spaldingii, assembly GCA_013397795.1. Taxonomy (NCBI): domain Eukaryota; kingdom Metazoa; phylum Chordata; class Aves; order Passeriformes; family Orthonychidae; genus Orthonyx; species Orthonyx spaldingii. The sequence continues at coordinate 1,189,532 of VZTJ01005309.1, forward strand.
CTTGTGTTGTATCCAGTAGTCTGTGTACAGAATTCAGATGCATAAATAACACTTTGTTATAATGAATATTAGTTAATGTATATATTGATAGATGGAGAATTTACTGAGAAGTAAAATATTTATCTAAAATATTTCAAGTGGACCATGAAATTAAGTACAACATATGGTCAGCCCTGTGGGAAGTTCTCTTGACCCTTTAGGTAAAACCTAAAGTGTCTGTTATTTTTGTAGCAATTTACATGGCATGGCACCTGCCTGCTTTACAAGTCTGAAATAATTTTAAATATTTCTCTGAACAAGTTTCTTTTGATTTTTATAGCTTTGGCCACAGTGTGTGTTCTGAGAACAATGAAGTAGAGAAGTAGATAGAATTCTCTTTTTGTAAGTGGTCTCCACAAACTGTTATTAAAAATGCTTAACAGAATGGCTTTTAATATTTTTTTTTGCTTTACAGGGAAAAATAGATTTTATCTATGGCTATATATTTACATCACATCTTAAAATAAAATCTGCATGCTAAGATGGGTTTCTTGTTTGTGTTTTACTGCTAGGATTGAGAGTTTAGTCACTTTTAAGACTTGAAAGCATTTCAGTTTGTGGGATGTAAATAATGTTAGTGTTTTCACACTCACTATATTTAAATAGGTTTAACAGCCACACCATCAAAACTGCAGATACTTACTAATGAGGCTTCACATAAGATGGGTTCTTTTAAATTCTTTAATAAAAAATTATCTTTGTCTATCATCTGATTCTGTATTACCAGGGAAGTCTTGTTTCCCTCAAGAAAGAAGATATGGGGTTTGAGCATTTGTTTTGATACGTTAAACTAAATTCTCCAGTCATCAGAGTTAGTTCAGGACTTAGCACCTCACAGGAGCAGTTAACATAAACCAAAGGAGAGAGGTGAAGATGAGGGGTCTTATTTTGATCTTTTCTTTTAACATAACAAATGAACAAGACTTCCAAGAAGTGGAAAACCAATGCTGAAGTAACTTGGAGCTGGAATGTTCATAGAAAGTGTTAGCTGCTAGTCTGAGCCATTAACAGTTAGCCAGATTGAAAATCTGCATCATGCAGAAATCCTATTTGAAGTGCATGAAAAATCTTGTAGGCACAAAGTTTGAAAACCTGCAAACCAAAACAGCAACCTCTTCCTGATGGTAGTGGAATTCATTAGGGAAGTACTACTATATCTACATTTCCTTCACACTTATTTAGAAGGCAGCAGCTTGCTAGTTTGTTTTTTGTCCTCTTACCCATTGTTGGGTAAGATTTGAAGTGTAATTCAATGTGATTTAAAAACCAAAATCAACAACAAAGGCTTCCTAGAAAATAGCTATAGAATTGATGCTGGCATTTGTTGTCCTCTCCAAATGTCAAGATATTCAATAATTGACACCCTGAGAAATCAAAAAGTATAAACTGGGGAAAAATAGCAGGAGACATAGTTTCTGCAAGGCATTAAGGATAGACCCACAAAAAAGGCCTAACTGAGGTGGGAACATAAACATCCTCTGAACACAGTGTCTGCAACAGCTTTTGAGATCCAGCTAGTACGTATGAGCTCTAGCAAGCCATTAGCTGAAAGGACAACTGCATGTATTTTTAATGTGCCTCATTTGGATCCTTCACATCCTGACCAGTGTTTGTGACTCCTTGAAAACACTTTGTAAAGCTATTATGGTATTTTGTTTGAGAACATTATTTCTGTTTGGAGAGAAGCCACTGAATCAAATGAAAATGTTTTTCAGACCTTTTTAATATGTTAAAGGTAATGGAAGGAGTCCAAACTGGCATCTTTAAAAAGTATGCAGATACCTCTGCATGAGCCTTACCTCGAAAATAATGTCTTTCACAATGCAGTTTGCAGATGTGTATGTATATGCAGATGTAAACATTCAGAGGTTTTTTGCTGAATGCCTTTGTCGTTGACATAAAGTTATTGTAGAAGACTTTGAAGTGGTGGGACTGGGTGGGAACATAAGTACAACCCATTTTTTTACCATCTCTGTACATCTTTAGAAATGAAAAAATAGCAATGTCTGAGTACATTTGTAGTAGTATGACTGAATCTCAATCCTACTGAAATAAATAGAATTTATAAAGATTACAGTAGTATCAGGATTTGACTTTTAATTATCAGTACTTAAAGTTTGTTCACAAAATACTTTCCCTGTATAGGTCAGTAATTGCTTGCTGCCTCAAAAGTCTTTGTTCAATTATATCTAGGAGAGAAGAGTTCCCTAGAGCAATTAATATGTGATGAACTGTTTTATAGAAGCTGACCAGTGTTGCCAAGGATTTCACTTATGCTGTCAGGTCTGATTTTTAAAAGGGATCAGAATCCAGTGTGATAATCATGTTAATATTTGGTGTTGAAATGGAGCTGAACATATCTGAGAATCTTGACCCAGGTTTGAGTTGCAAACTGTCTTGTGAATTGTACAGGTGAGAAAACTACCAAGTAAGAGGAATGATCTTTGGAAACTAATGAAATGAAACATTCACTAAGAAGCAAAAATGTCTCTACTGACCAGTTAAAAGGTTTTACTTAAAAGTAATCTTTTTCTGATTGAAGTTAAGAACATAGAAAAATTCTTCACAAGTGAAAATATTTTCTATGTCTAGCATTTAGTTGAATAATATTCTTATTTTCATAAAGACGAGAGACATGAAATCCCATCCTGATAAAGTGAAAGGGAATCTCTTTAAGGTTTTGTAGGATACTGGGATTTTTTGCTTTCTGTCTTCAGCTTGGGCCTTGTTGAAAAACAGAGGGAGGAGAGTGCTTGTTTTTTTGTTTTGTTTTGTTTTTTAAAGCTTTTATTTCCTGGAATGTGTAAGATAAGGAGAAAACAAACTTGTCTGAAAGATAAAATATAAAATTGCTTTTGGTCTATTCCAATAACAGCTTTCTTTTCCAGGAAATTTCATGCTCTTGAATGTTGACTCAATGAAACCTAAACATGTATGGATATCTGCATATTCACTCAAATGGCTCGAGTGGTTACTCAGGTACTAAATTAAAAGAGGAACATAAAATATTCCAGGCTGGAAGGTTAAAATATTAATGAATCATGAGTTTCAACATCATGAGAGGTCTAAAAATATCTGTTATATATATTTTATTCAGGTTCTGTTAACAGGATTTTTGGTAGAAAGTCAATTTCTCTCTAGCCTTTGGTGCTCTCAAAGTAACTATGAACATACATGTAATTATATGTCATCATCACAAAGCAACATCATGCTTAAACTGATAAAGAATCTTTGCTTTAAGTTCCTGTTCCAAATATGTGAGTAATTGTGGAAACTTCCACAGTATAAAATGTACTTGGATGTGATGAGTTGGACATGTAGTGTTGAAACTTTTGTTATTACTTAGGGTTTTGTTTTTGCAAGAAGCACAATTGTTGTGAGAGAACAGAGGAATAACACTAAGGATATCTGTTGGAAAGGGTTGACAGCCCCTGCAGTTTTATACTGAATATGAATTCACAAACCTACTGCAGATGAGAAGGTGCATTCTGTTGGATTATAAATAGACTGTAGCTAGTTTTGAAATGCATCCATTTTGTTCTGAGCTACTAGAAAAGTCCTACAGATAGGCAGCTACAGTGAGAGCTTTAATGTTGGTAATAAAGAGAAAATGACAGGAGTTTTATTTGGAGTCTTCTGACAGCTGTAGAAGAAAAAGAAATCCATATGTTGTTGTGGCGCCTTTTTTTTTTTTTTTGCCCCTGCAAAGAGTGAAGGAGGAGATTAAAAACCTTTCTATTCTCAGGAAACAGATCCTTGTTCCCAGAGAAATGTGCTTGGTGTGACTGGAAATGCGTACAGTTCTTGAGCCCTTTTCTTCCCTCTTCCTTTCTTGTGGTGAGATGCAGCAATCCCAGTGTAGTCCAGAAGAAGCCAGGTGCTGTTCTTTCTTGCTGTCTAAGGGAGGTGGGATGGCAAGACCTACACTTTTGCTTTTGTCAGCAGAGCACTCAAGTACCTCAAGATGGTATTCACCTGAACACAGTGGACAATGCAGCAATTTTGTGATGCCAGCAGTAAAGTCAGTGCTATGTGCTGTCCAGCCTGAATTAGTAAACTTTGTCTTGTAGGGGCTGGATAGGATGACTCAGATCCAAGGGTTAGCGGAGTCTCGGTTTAGAGTGTCTGTGGAGTTGAGATCGAAATACTATTTAACAGTGTAGCCCTGTTCTAGGTGGAGCAGAAGTGTATCAAATTAAGGCATGTTACTATTTGTATTAAATAATAATTCTGTGTAATCTCCCCTGATTACCACCTGAAGCAGAAGAGTGTTTCTTCATTCTCCTTCAAGTACATATTTTAATGACCGAATAAAGAGTCTGTTCTTCTAATACATATCTCAAATGTGGGAAGTTTTGAATTCAGATTGTCATTTTTAGCTTTCTAGAGTGTGATTGAAACAGTCCCATCAGCAAACATGAGAAATGGTAATGTGTGTGTTTTGCTGCTAAACAAAATCAGAGCGCAGCCCTGTTGATTCTCCAAGTAATTTGATGTTGCATCAGGAGACAGATGGCAATGATAAACCAGCAGAGAGCTGAGAGTCTTGAGCTTGTGTCAGCAGCATGTTGGTCTCCAGTTTTGGACTCTGTCTAACCATGAACTATTTTTAGAGGGACCATAGGGATGAAAGTCAATGCAATTATTGCCTTTGCCTGGAGTGCAGAGGTCTTCAGCATTTGCACAATCTATTTTCTACAATATAATGAGTTTCCTCAACAACCATACATGAGGGCTTGCACACTCTGGGATTTGTCTTTGCACAGTCAAGAGAAAAATGAACACAATATACAGTCTGATATTGCAGATAGTTGCCAATGGAACAGAGAAGGAATCAGTTTGCACAAATCTGGTGGCCAGCCAAGGTCCTTCAGTTGATGTGGAGGACTTCCAAGTAGCAGGTGAGCTGGTGTATTCCTAGGTCGACACTGCCTGACAAACTGTGAATCTTGTGGGCTTTCTGCAATGATGATATAATCACTTAGGCATAAAGTAAAAACAGGCATGTGTTTAATCTGTAAAAAGGAAAGACTAGTCATGTTCCTTCTAGGAATGTACATACTGTTCAACTGATTCCATGAGAGCTATTCACCCCTTGACATGATCCTTTTTATAGCTTCTGTGCTGCAATGGGTTTCCATCATAAGGTAACTAAACAAACTATTTAATTTGCTATAAATTCTCTTGTGTTCATTTGTTCCTTTTTGTTTGTCCAAAGAAAACTGCAAAATTTGCAGTTCTCTGGGTCATAAAATCTCACATCAGTATATGAATCTGGTTATTGGCATTGTTACAAACAAACTAACATGAAACATTACAAAATTTAACACCAAACTAAAACTAGAAATGATCATCTGTATTCTTTCACCTCACACTGCATTCTGAGCAATTTTCTTCCTCAAAATTTCAGGCACTGTTTTTTTTCCAAGAAGTCAGATCTCCATTCTTTCTGGGTGTTTATCAGTCTCTCTTCTGGTGCCTGTCTCTCTGCCTGTCTTGTTCATGACGGATGCCAGTGCTGTGAATTTTTTAAGGCAACTGCAGTCATTGTAGTTGATGAAATATTTTGGGACAATATCAGCTCTCTTATACTAAAGCAACAGTATGGTCTTCAATTTTATCTCAAAACACTGAAAACAAAAACATAGTATTATTGCAAAATATGTTACCAGGCTGTACTAAAGGTTATATTAGCTTGAGAGCATGTTTCTTGTGAGTATTACCCCAAATTAACATTTTCTTTTACATACCCATCTTCCAGTGTGACTATTCTAATATCGTTGTGCCACTGCTGAGTGTAGTGCATTTATATAACAACCTCCCTTTTTGAGTTTACTTTGGAAATTAGACAAAAACCCCTAAATTATATGTAAATCAAGCACATTTGGTTATTGAGATACAATAAGCATAGACCATAATGATACCACTTTTATGGCCACTTTTCAAAGTACACTTCATCTCTTTGATCCCTTTGTTCTAATGCTCAGAATAAATGTTAGCCACTGAATGAGATTCTATAATGCCACATGTAAAATTTTTTTTTAATCAAGGACCTAAGAATCTTGTTCCATTGAACAGAAATAGGAACAATTAGACAAGGAGGACTGGAGCTCTAAGATTTTTTTTTCGGCTGTTACAATAATTAATTGCAGTGGGACATCAACAAATTTCTATTGTGCAGTTTGCAAAGAACTCCATTGTCACTCAAAACAAGTACTGAATCCATAAATTTACAGTACAATACTAACATATCATGATGATATATATTTTTTCTGTAAAAATGTTTGCTTAGCTTTAGAAAACCTCTCCTTCTAGGAAAAAATCCCCTGTTTTGGTGGTCTTTCTTTGATAGCATGCACAGCAAAATATTTAAAAGGAGGTGTATGTCCAGGTGAGATTGAGAGTTAACAATTCTGTAGTAAGATTTTTTACTGGGATCTTGGGGCTTGAACCTTAGAGACTTTCTATGTTTTCCAAGCACTGGATGGTGCAAAATCCAACTACTCTGACTACTTGGAGTATTTCTCTTCTCAGTGTGTGACTTTTGAAGAATATTTTGTATTTCCTGTAGTTTCCTCTCCCCTGCATGCATTTCCTTTTTGCTTGTACAAGTGAAGCAACAGTTGACTTGACTCCACTCAAGAAATATTTTTTGCCTTTTCAAGCAATTTCTCATCACATCTGTAGAAAAACTTCAGGAAGGGGTCTGTAAAATAGAGAAAAGCCATACCAAAATTGTAAGTGTGGAGTAACTTGTTTTAATATGCTGCATCAGAAATAGAATTTAAATTAAAGGCTGGCTTACAGATGCATTTTCTCTTAGCATCTATCATGTGCTATTTGTCTGTTACGTCTGTACAGATGCATATTTCTTAGTTAGGTAGTATACTTAGTTTTATTTTAGTGGTGTTAATTCTCAAATTATCTCTATTTAAAACTGAAAGACATCTCTTTGAAGAAGTTTCCATTCTTTATTTTACACTTCTGCTCACACTTTTCCGTTCAGTCCAGCCCCCGACCAAGCAAATCTAACATGTTAGCACAAGACTGATGAATGTTTCTCTTAGATTATAGATTCTTTTGTGTCCTGTTTCCCTTCTTTTAAAGATGGAAAATTGAGATATGAAGAAAGGTTAAGCTGTTGGTCAGCAGGGAAAAATACAGAGCAATGCTGCACTGAATTTTGCATGGTAATGTTGCATGATTTGACAGTGTTGTTACCTATTAGGTAGTGAAGGCATCATCAACAGCCTTTGATAAAAAGGCTTGAATCTGTTTTTCTTTTTTTTTCCATTCTCTCCATTCATTGACCCAAACATGCCCAACAGAATGTTGTTTACCCTTTCTTTGGCTTAGGAAAAGTGTAACAGCTTCAAAGTAAAGTGAAGCTCTCCTCAAGTACTTGTTGATAGCAACTCATAAATTTTCATATGCTTATCTACTCCTGAGCATGCTTATCTTTAAACGTGTAAATTGGTTAAAGTGATGCTTCCTTTCAAGAAGGCTATTTCTGTAATTTGTCAATTTTATACTGTTTATTGTTAACTTTTATCATCTGTCCTCTGCCTTTGCCTCATAACCTGTTGTGATTCCTATCATTACTATGACTAGCCCAGGAACGCATGTCTTCCCTGAATATTTTTACATGGTTTATGAGTTTGTAAAGACTGAGGGGTTTAACTTCCTTTGCTTGCTTTGTATTTTATCTGATAGAATTCATATGTGAGGAAAAAGCTAGGTGATCCAATCTGTTCACTGACTCTTCTTTGTGCTCTGGTATCAGAGGATAGTTTTATGCTGGCTGTATTAATGTACAATTAACCTGACTGTACTTATCCAAAAACCAATTGTGATATTTTTAACCTATAATGCTTGTATATTGTAATCGCTGAGTTATCTGAGGCCATAACAGAAATGCCTGATCAAAGAATTAAGAATGTGTTCAGGAATTCTCTTTGTATTTTTAAGTAATAGGAATGTTCTTTTTATTTTTAAGTTATCGATGCTTCTGCTAGAAAGCGCCCAGCCAGAACTTCCTTACAAGAAATGGCTGGTACTTAGAAGGAGGATCTGATTTATGTTGGGAAGCAAATTTTGTGTGGAGTCACTAAAGAAGAGTAATGAAAATCCCTTCACTTTCTCCAACCCCTGCTGTGCTTTCTGTGAAGTTAAGAGCAATAAAATATTTTAAAGCTGTCCTCAGACACCCTCATTTGCCTTGGAAAGCTTTTATTGGTAAGTGCCTGCTGGCGGATACTGTAGTTTTGCGGGCTGAGTTCACTGTACCATAGTAGACTGAACAGCACCCTGCATGTATGATATATCACCTTGATACTAGTCAGCCTGTCTCATAAGCTGAAGCGTTTTACTGGTTGATTTCATAGTTCATTAAAAGACTTGCATTTTCCTCCAACATCTGAGTGGCAAATAAAAATACCACTGAGTTGCAGAGACTGTGCTGTTAAGTAATTCTAGCCTAACTGGCCATGCCTCTAGTAAGTAGTAAAATTGTTAACTGTGACAGCACCATTATTAGTAACATCTCATTCATCTTGCATCCCCATTCCTTGAATTGAACTGTTTTTTCTTAGGCCTATTATTTAACATTATTTTAAAATTATTCCCTAAAAAAGAAAAAAGAATGGCTTTAATTCATCTTCTTATGAAAAGTTCTGATGCCCTGTCTTCAAACAATTATGTCCTCAAAATTTAGACAGAAAATATAGCTGCATTTTTTACTTATTTCCGAAAGGGATTCTTATGCAAGGCTTGATTTACCTTGATTAACACAGCAATTCACCACACATTTCAAAAAATGTTGCTAGTATTTGTAGCTGAAAATAGAGATACCTTGAAATTCCCTACTGTTTAAAACACTGTTCAGGCTGCAAATCCTGTTTAATTTTTGGAGATACAATAAGATTTAATTTGAAATAGGTTTTGATAATAAATAACCAGTGAAGTTATTCAGTGTTAAAGCTGTGTTTAATCTTTCATTTTTTTATCACTTCCTTGGCTAATACCTTTTTATTATAATACATTTTAAATACATTTTTATCCAAGTAGTGTGATGCTTATGAGGTGAATAAAATTTCCTCCTTTTTCCTGGAAATGCTTAGGATTAAACTCAAATGGTGTAGGCAAAATGTTGTCTTAATGATATTAACTAAAATCAGTCAATGCAAAAGCCTGAAAACACAAGTGTAACAGTATAAAGCAGGCCTTTTAGTTTTGTTTTTCAAGTAAGAATAAGGGGGATTTAGTTTTATTTTTTGTTGTCTTCCTTGGAAAAACACCTAAAATGGCTTCTAGAGATCATAAAAACAACTGTTTCTGGTATAACATTATAGAATTAAATAGCAAGGATATTTTTTCTTCTTTGTAGCAATTCTACTTCTCCGTCTAGCACTTATAAAAGATTAACCAGGAGCATGGTTACAGTGTTTGCCACGGACCATGCCTGTAGTAAATGCTATTTCACTTTAAGGTTTTGAAGATTTCTTCTGCAAATATGGAGGATCTTTGTTCCTGTTTCAAGAACAAGCCATTGACCATCCCTGGAGATTGTGCAAGGCACACAAGTTATAGCGTGACTCTGAGTCCAGCAAAGTTTGAGTTTTTTACACATTCTCAGGGAAGTAATTTGTTATGTCCTAGGCCTACTGTCCTTTCTGAACTTATTCCTTTTACACTAAACAAAAACAGTTTGGTAGAAGCAGGTGTATACATGAACTGAGGAAGACATTGCTAGCAGGTTAGGACATAGTGGCAGAATATGCGGTGGTAATTCCTCTGCTCAGCCACCCTCACATCAACCCCAAAAAGGAAACAAAAAACCAAAAAACCCCATCCAAAAACAAAGCCAAAACCCCCCAACCTGCTAACAAAACAAAAATCCACTTAACAGATAAAAATTAGGATATTCATTTTGAGGTTTAAAAGGAATGGAAGAAATAAGCGGACACCCCTTAAGTCTTGTAGTCTTGTTTCCCAATATTTTCCTTTTTTTTTTTTTTTTTTTTTCTGGGTTGTTGTTTTGTTTTAGAGAGAGTATAGAAACATCTTTATTAGAAACACAAGCTATCATGACACTAGGCACATTTTAGTTGGCCATTCATTTTCAGAGGAACCAGCCCTTCCACTGCATATATGACTGCTGTATAAATAAGGTAGCCTGATCAGCTGCCAGATGCCAGGAAGATTTGATGCAGTAAGGACTGGGTGTGTTTTAGGACCAAGCACAGTAATGCTTCACTTGCCTTTGAGTCGTATCTGTACATGCATGGGAAGCAGTAGTGATTAGGAGCCAAAAAAACCCACTTGAACTCTTTGCTTTTGCTTCCTTAACATTGGTTTGCTTAGTAATTTCTACTCCACAAACTTTCACGAGGCAAAAAAGTGAGATTGACACAACCACCCTGCTATCTATGCATAGTAGTTTTTGAAATCCAGCCCATTAGAAAGACTAGGGAAATATTGGGAAATACGCTTTACAACAGGTTAATCTGAGTAGTGTATCAGATTTTTCTGGGGAAAACACAGTGACAACCAATGAAACAATTTCTGCAGGAATTATAAATTGACTTAGGGTAGGAGTTGAAGCACATTTCCTAAGTGAATGTAAAAACAGGTATGAGAGAAACATGTAGAGTTCTATAGGAGAATTAGCAGCAGGGTAACTTCAGCTTTTTTTTTTTTTTTTTTTCCCCAATGTTTACAGTGCTATGGACAGATTGTGTGAAGCAAAGCTTTACTGAGTGTGTTAAGGCTGGATACAGAAATGTCCCTTTAGATCCTGTAATGTTTTTAAGATTAAACAACTCTTTAAAATGTATAAGACCCAGCCTGGCAAGGATTGCATCTGGGTACTTGAGGTAGTGGCAGGATCATGGTGCTCTTGTGAGATCTGAAAGAAGAAAGCCAGAAGGAAGCCAGCATCCAACCAGAACATCACAGCAGAAAAATAAAATAGCGAACTACCATAAGCTTTATTGCTTAAAAAAGGTAACACAACATAGAGATTCTGTAAGTAATTGGCAGGCATGCATGGTTACAATGGTTAAATAGTTAAAAAATATGGGCAATGCATTGTTTCTTAGAAGTTCTTGGACCATTTTTTGTTTCTTCCTACTGTTGCATATAATGAACTTGTTTTTTTAGGTTAGGTACGAAAATATGTTTTTAAAGTATCCAGAAATGACACTGTAAATGATTCAAAAGTCTGGGTAGAATTAGAGATTTTGTGTTCGTGTTTATCTTTAAATGCTGTGTTGAAATATGTGGATTTTGTGATGGAGGATGAAACATCTTGTCATAACACCTTTTCATAGACTGCAATTGTCTCATGAAATTCCCTGTTGCTTCAGTGTATGCTGGATCAGGCTCACAGTACATAAAATTGGAAAATGATCCATAAAAGCAGTCAAACACATAAGTTTTCTTTTTAAAAAGAAAAAAAAAACTTTTAAAAAAGCTGATTTTTTTTTTTCTCATTTTTGCTCTTCTGAGGTAGCTTGGTAGTTTTGGGTTTTTTAACTTCAGTATTAAAAAGGCATTAGCATACATTCCTTGGAATAAACAACTTAGAAAAAATTGCCTGCAAAAATTGCTACCCTGTCCTATTTTTATTATATAGCGTGCTACTTCCACTTTAATTCATCTAATTTTATTACTACATTGACTATTAAAAGAAAAGTAGGTTTTCATGGTGCCATCCTGATTCATTTAAGTGCATCTCATAGTTCACTGTCAATATAGAAAACTTAAAGCTGTTCCTGGGGTTATTCTGTCTTTTCATATGTTCTTAAAATAGTCTATCTGCACTTAAGAGTTTTTCTTCTACAGCTCAGTTGGAGCCACCTGCCTAGGAGATAAAGTGCATTTCCTTAGGCTCAAAGTCAGCTTCTGATAGACTGCAGCCAGACCTCATTTCTTATAATTTTTTCAACTTAATTTTTCCTGATGTTTCTCCATATCACGATTTTTCTCATTAACTCCTCTCCTAATGGTACCACACCACCTGAAGTGCTTCAACACTTCATTTCTACTTGGGCTGTGTATTGTGGTTCAGTGATGCAGATTCATTCCCATTCATCACTAGCAGAGCATAATGCCTTCCTGAACAAATCCCCTACTTTCCTAATGTACCAAATTACTGAAACCAATTTTGGCTGCCTCTTCACATTTTTTTAGGCTGATCAGTGACTCTTGAAAACTCTTTTTGGCTTTATGGAGCAGCAGACCTTCCTGCCTGTCTTATTTTATACAGGCAAACTAAACTGCAAAGGAGCAACCCAGGTGCCTCAGCAGGGGTATCAGAGGAATACGCAACATATAATCTAAGACATCAACAGAGACTGGGCAGATAGGCTGTGGAGACACTCCAAAACCTGCAGCTGGAGAACACTCAGGGTACTTCAAGGCATTAGACATAAGTTTTTAGGCTCTCAAATGACTCCCCAGAACTCCTGCTCTGAATGAAATTGTTATTGAAGTTAAAAGAAACTGAAACCACTCAGTCTAAAATACACATTTGATTTTTTTTTAAATTCAGTTATTTTAATGATCATAGTTGCAATGTCTTTTCTAATTGCAATGTATAAACTTGAAAAAATGTGTATGTGTATGGTTAGGTCTTCTGAAAAATCACAAGACGTATTTGAGATATGGTGAAAGAATTTAAGGCACAAAATGTCAGAAAAGAGCCCACTGGTTCCAGTTAACATGGAAGAAAAACTTTTCATGCCATCTTTCTTTCTGAATATGCTGTGGTCCTGCACTGGAGGGAGGTAAAGAATTATTATTAAAATATACACACTCATACACTTTAAGCCTTACTTCTCTTTAAACTCCCTTCAGCTTGAGGAGTTAAATAGCACTGTACCATTCTTAGAGAATTTAATTTTCTGGTCTTTGTACTGCTAGACTATTTTAATTTCCTGATAGTACCAAAATACAGACACTTTGAAATTTCAGGTTTCATTTTCTTGAAATTGTGAAAGTATTTTTTGTAGAATCCAGGCTTTCAGAGGGTGTCTTTTTTTTTCATGAAAGAAGATCCTAATCTTGAAGGGAGAGGAGTGGGGGAATGAATATTGACTTGTATTAATGTTGGAAATAAAGTAAAGCTGAAGCATAATTTTCTTTCAGTGAAGCAATGAAAATGAGAAGAGATGTTTAAAAAATGCTAATGAAGGACTCAATTATGAAGAAACTGCAGAACTCAAAGCACCCAGGAAATTGCCACTTATTCATATTGCAGTGAAACACATTTGGTCCAATTTGGGTTTTGGTTTTTTTTTTTTTTTCCCATGAGCCAAAGACATCATTAGTTCAACTATTTCATAGCCTTGACTCCCACACACAGCTGCACTGGTATTTGGGGTTGGATGTGCAGGAATAAGCATCATTGTGGCAAATATCTCATCTTTGCCAAGCATAGTTAAAAAAAGAGAAGAACCTGGTGTAGCTCAGGAGTACAGGGAAAATAACAAAAAAAGTACAAGGAAAATAACAAAAGTTGGATGCACAGTGCCTTCTGTGCTGAAGGTTTTGTTTAAGAGTACTGCCTACCCTTATATGTTGTTTCATCTGCTCTGCTCAATGGAGAGATTACACAAAAAAAGTGAAGCTTTATGCTTCTTGAAGTAAGGTTTTTGTTAGTATAGTGGCATTTCTCTGTTGGGAAAAACCCGGTAACAATGACAATTAGCTGATACCTCTGAGTATTTTCACATCCTAGTTTGAAATAAAACAGCGTTTAAAAAGGATGAAGCTACTAATGATAACTCTAGGTATGTTCATGGTATATTCTTGATGAGAGCAGAGCTCTTGTCCTTTTTTGTTTGATATGGTTCCAGGCAAAGACATCTGAAGAAATTTGGCTAATTTAGCGACCAGTGTTACCTCACACTAGTTCCATTTATGAACTAGATGAAGAGCTGTTTGCTAGTGACTGTCATTAATGACAAACACAAGCCCACAGAAGAAAGAAACTTCTAAATTATTAACTACCTGATCAGCAACTCAGTTGGGAATTTCACTGGGTCATGAATGCTGACAGGTTGTCAGGGAAACAGGAATAACTTAACCAACTGCCTAGGTTGGAAGATGAAATCTTTTTACATAGTTTTGATGTCTAATAGCTGAGCTGCATTTGCAAATGGAAAACGCAGTAATGCTTGTCATTCAATACGGGCAACTTGAAGAATCACAGAAGGTTTGGGGTTGGAAGTAACCTCTGGAGACCATCTAGTCCAAACCCCTGCTCAAGCAGGTTGACCTAGAGCAGGTTGCACAGGATCACATCAAGGCAAAGTTTGAATATCTCCAGAAAAGGAGACTCCACAACCAATCTTTGCAGCTTTAGACAATTTAGGTTTTAATTTAGAATCTTGATCTATGGGTTTCTGGTTTGATTCATGAGAAACTCCTTGGATTTTCATAATTCTCCTCCTCCCCCATCTTTTTTTCTGTTCTAAGCAGTCATTAAAACCATATATGAATATTCCTTTGATATCTTGGCAATTTAGCTTCCCAAGTATGGTAAGCCAAAATTCAAAGCAGTTCAGGTGTGACTGTTTCTGCTTAGACTTTTATTTAGTCTGGCTCCTTTGTGAGCCATATGCCCTTCAGGACCAGTAATAGGTAATTCCAATAGCTGAAGCAGTTTCCTTTTGTTCTACATCATAAAACAACCACCTGGAAAAGCAAGCTGAGAATCATAGGCAGGAGAAAAAAAGCTGTGTTTGACTGGGAGTTAAAGTAAGATTCAGTCTATGATTTTGAGAGATGGGGTTGTGATTGGCAGGAGGACTTTCCTGCCTTCCTTAGCACTTCCTTAGGCTGCAGAAAGTTGTTGAATGGATTCTATGGCTCTGAAACTGTCAAAACTCTCAGTGACTTGCTCATTAGAATGATTGCTGGCCCATAAAGCTTACCTGTTGTCCTGAGTATTAGCTTATCTGGCAACCATCCTGCTGGAAGAGGGCTAAAACAACTGTTACAAAAGAATATTTGTATTTCAAAACTTTATCTGCTAGAAAAACTGGTCACTCTTCACCTATTTTTTTCCTCCCTCTTAGTGTGTATGCTAGCACTGGTTAGCAAAAGTAGGCAAAAGTTTTTCACTCACTGGATCATAGAAGTAAGGATGCCTGGTTTACTGTAGTGCCACTCATTTGACCTGTGACTGGACATGTAGAGAGTAAGACAGTATATGACCATCAGTGACTATAAACCAGTATTCACCAAATGTTAAAGCATCTATTATTTAGCAACCAATCTCTTGAAGTTTTTGTGTTAAATAAGACCAATTGTGCCATTGAACATTTACTAATACAATTATAGTTCTCAAATTTCAGAGTAACCTAGATTTTCTGGGACAGTTTGCAAGAAAAACAACTGATGGGAAGGCTGGAATCAAAGGCTATAGAATAACCTTTGACCAGAGAAACATCAAAGATGAGGCTTTAAAATTTTATTTGTCTTCAGAATTTCAAATTTAACCATGTTACATTTACACAGTAGGCTCTTATGTTATCTGTAGCCAGGTTTTCCTGAATTGTCATCATTTTAGATAGAAAAATTATCAAGGTCTATTTTCTCTTCCTTATTCTTTTACAAAATTTTGTACCAGTCTGATAATCTTGGAGTGGACAGATTAAAATACGTGGGGAAAGTATGTGCTTAGTGCTGATCTTTACCATTCAAATGTACAATAGAGAAAAGTATACATTGCTGTTATGACTATTCCAAGTCACTGCTTCTCTTTTCTCACTCTTTTATGTACTTCCTTTACAGTGCTTGAATGGTTGAGCTTGCCATCAGCATCATTCTGCTGTGTTCCTAGGTCTTAGTGTTGCCCTAAGAGTGGAGAACAACTTGACTTGTTTCACTCACCTGGTTGTCTAGAGCCACTCTATGCTTATTGGAAGGACACAAGCACAAGGAAGCAGTTTGTTCCATCCCACAATGTAAATACCTGCTTTTGGTGCAAGTCTGCTGGCTTCATGGAAAGGCACATTTCCTTCTATCAGCTCAGATAGCTGAAGTGTTTAAATCTATTTCTGGGCAGGTTAAATGCACCAAAATGACAAAGTGTAGGTAAAATTATAGCTTTTATTTGGATAGGAAAATAAAACATTTCTCAATCAGACTTTCTCAGATTCTAAAGAATTTTCTTGTGGGTAAGAAAGCTTGAATAAAATTAATATTCCAGACAGCAATCTACTCTTTTTTGTACAGAAGTTTCCTTTGGTATGTATTGTGGTATGTGCATTACTGGATCCACCTTCAGCTGGGTTTCTTTTTTGTTTAGTTTTTGGGGTTTTGCTTGTTTGCTGGTTTATGTTCTAAACAAAGTTACGCTGCCCACAGTTACTAGAGAAAATTCCACTTTCTTGCCTAGACTTCTAGAATCGTCATCTTCTAGAAAAAAAGTACTTCCTCGCTTTTCTTTGTTAAATGTAGGAGTAACTTCCCTCCTACATTTATTAAAATATTTTAAAAAAATCTCTTTTAGCTTTTATTTTTGTTTGGTTCTTTTACAAGCAAACATTTTACAAATGCAATGCAAATAAAATAAAATCTGTTTTACTAACACTGCCTGTTAGTAAAATGGGGAAGCAAAGCTATACCTCATAGTATTCAGGATCATCAAATTCATTTTTTCCCTATTTCAAAGTAGTGGTGTTTAACTGCTAATGAAAGTATTATAAAGATTGGCTTCTGAAGTGGGGGGGGGCGGATAAAGCTTTCATTTTTTTTCCTCTCATATTCTCTCTGCCATCAGTTTATCGTTCAGGAACACAACCATTTTGCTCTTCAGGACCAATTTAATTTGATGCACTATCACAGTGCACTCAAATTATCGAAGCATCATTCTCGTCCTCAAATATGGTATTGAAGTGAGAATACTGATCTGCTTGCATTTCATGGATAACTTGAAAATACTGAGCTACAAAACTGCAGATGAAATTGCTCAGTTTCTTCTTGTAGGTGATTATCTTTTTTCCTTTCCTACCATGTATTAAAGTATTATTTCCCTGTAGGTTGATTGTTTTCCCTCTTGCTATCTAGTCAAAAGTTTCAATTTGTTATTCTCAATAGTGATCACTTAAACTGAGGGCACTGGAGCTTTCACAGCTGAAGAACTGCTTTAATACAATATACAGTTAGAGGAAGCTACAAAAGCCTGTCATACAATGGGGACTCAAAGAAGAATGCAAATATATTTATTGGTGAATTTTAATGGCACCTCTTTTGCTAAATGAAGATCAAATTGTCAAATGAACTTTGATTTCTTTTTTTTTTTTTCAAAGTAGTACTATCACT
Source organism: Orthonyx spaldingii (assembly GCA_013397795.1). Classification (NCBI taxonomy): domain Eukaryota; kingdom Metazoa; phylum Chordata; class Aves; order Passeriformes; family Orthonychidae; genus Orthonyx; species Orthonyx spaldingii. Next base: position 1,206,905 of record VZTJ01005309.1, read on the forward strand.
GAAATATAGCACATGCCATTCATACCAGCCCATAACTCTGATAACCTTCACTCTCATAACCTAAACAACAAAACTGTGGATTAAAGAGGAGCTAGGCTATGTATGTATGCGAGAACAAAGGGATCATCATCTTCTGATGTTTTCCTGAAATCTTCATGATTGTCTACTCCCTCAAGTTTTCCATGCTCTTCAGAGGTATTCCTTGGCACCTATTGTGACTCAGGGGGTAACCTAGTGTAACTGGGTAACAATGAGTTATTTTAATACACACACAATATCATTTGATACTTCAGCTTGCCTCCAGTAGTGTCTAAATGGTGAAATGCTTTTGCTCTGTGTAAAATAACGATGTGCATGACTTCAGTGCACTTCATATTTTGTTTTTAGTACTCAACCTCTAAAGAACAGCACCTCATTAGAAAGAGCAGAACTCAGTATCTAATTAGAATTAGTGATTTTCAAAGCAGATAAACACCTACTAAGGATCAGGAACTACAGAGGTCTGCAGGCAACTTAATACCATTAATATACTCACATATGCAGTCAAGTATAAGTGCTCTTGTGTCAATTGCTAATGTCTCTGAGTGTGTCTCTCTGAACCGCTTGGTGGTTTTGATTGGTTGGGATGTGTGCCCAAAACCAATGATATTTTCTGACAGAAAAAAAGTTAAAATGGCTTATTGTCCATCAGTGGTGGCTTATATCCTTTTTGTTGTGTCAACTGATACCAACTACTCAAGAGTAACTTGAGTAACAGAAAAACTTGGTAATAGAAAGAAATGGTTAAATAAAGGAAATCTTTAAACAGTAATTGAAAAAGTCATTTTATATGCATTATTAGACCTTGGTGGATGATGCTTAGGGAAGAATTTTCACATTTGTTTCTGTTTAGACATTTGCTGCAAAAGAAGGAAAAGATACTGTGATACAATAAAAACTGATGATTGTAGGTCTTACAAGGTCTGCATAAAAAGCCTGACGTGTAATTAGGTAAAGCACAAGAATGCTTTGCATAAAGCACAAAAAACAAATTCTGTGTCTGAATTTTGTGTGATAAAGACCAAGAAGTTGCACAGATAAAGAGAGATAACATGAGAAAGGAATGTTTTCTGTGCCATCCTTTAGTAGTTACTAGTGTTTACAATCCAACAAACTTTGTATGAACAGGCAGTATCACTTTTCTAATACTGAAAAAGGAAATGGTGCTATTGGTTCATAGCTCAAAAGCTGAGTCATCAGCAGCTGGAAGATTTCAAGGGAAAGCAGTGTTGTCTGGCAAATATTTGGATTAGAGGCATCATTGGTACCTTGATCCATGTGCGCTTACTACAAAAAAGGCTCCCAAGAGCTTTTTTTTGTACTTATAAAACTGCTGAAAATACTTTTATTTCTATTTCATAGTGCTTAGGCAAAATAGAGAAATAGGAATTTTACCAGTTTTATGAGTTATAATTTCCATATTTATAGATTAAACTCAATAATAATGTATTTATATCATCAGCAGCATTTAATTTTTGTCTGCCTAGCATAGTAAAATACTCAAGCTTGACGTGTTTAATATCTTTTCCTTATGACTAATTAGCAAAGCGACAACATTCAGTTATTTCAGTTTTACGCAGGGAACTGGCATTGTGGCAAAATGGTCATTTATCATTTATATGGGTAGTTGAGGAGGCTGTTTCTTCATCTTATAATACTTTCAAATTACATATTGCATCATATTAATAACGTGTTACACTGCTATTCTTACAGCTACTTTTGGGCAGTCAGGAGGCAGCCCAGTTTACAGTCCATATACTGTTTGATCTTTGACATATGCTGAATGGCTGCTTCTCTTCCTGGAGCTAATTTGGAGGGTTAAAGAGATCAAGATCTTTGCCATCATTTGTTTTACTATGTTAAAGGATAAGTAAGTGAATAAAATTGTGCTCTGGTAGTTTTCAATTCAGATCCCTATGAAAGTGACATGTTCCTTACTTCTGTCAAACTTTGGAAGTTTTTCTTTATCTGCAAGAGTTCCTTAGCTGCACTATACATCTAGGCCAATAGTAGGAAGTTTTTGGACTGTGGCCTGTAACAAAATTAGCTGGTTCTTTTCCTCTTTGAGTTTTTTCTCACTTTCTTTTATAGAAAATACTATTGTGTAATTTTTAAATACTTTGTGAAAACTTTTTGACTTCCAGTGAGAAAAAGGATTTCTACTTTTGACTAAAGTGGCATTTCCTGGTGCTGTGTGTGTATTTACTTTTTTTATTTTTTGTTTTGTCTTTGAAGTTCTGAGAGGGCTCAGCAACCTTCAGAGACTGAGGATGCATCCTACTGGGCAGTTGTGCTTGCTTTTAAATTCAAATAGTTAAGGGGGTTTTTGTTTGTTTATTTATTTGCTTTTTCCCCTAGAGGATGACATTCATGGTTACATTCTGCTGTCTTTAGAAAAGCTTCAGTTGGCCTTCAGTTTGGCTCTAGTGCATTCAGCCAAACTCTTTAGCATCTGAGAGGACAGCCTCAGGATATCTGAGAACACCTCTGTAAAATATGGTTTTCCTCCTAATCTCCCTTTTCCTCTGTAGAACCCCTTCAGGAAGCTTCTTATATCTGTAATTAACTAAATAAGACAAAGTGGAGTTGTTTTGCCATGCCATACAAAATGAAAGTACTCTTTTAGGGCCTAGAGCCTTATTCCATGGATCCACATTAAATGACAAGGCACTGGCCCATGGGTTTTCTCTGTTCAACAGACAGCCAGACTTGGTTCGTGGTGGTGGTTGGTAGCAGTGAGATATGGACTCATGAAAATATACTATAGTGCTAATGGTTTATTGCAATATTGTCACAAAGGTTAAATAATATTGGCAATGAAATTCATACTTTGGGTTATATCTGTTTGGACTTCTGTGAAATGAATCAAGTTCTACTTTTTCTTATCACACATGTTTGTTCTTGTCTGAACAACTGCTGCAAACCTCAGGCACAAGAGCTTAATTCTGTACTGATAGAAAACAGGAATGGTAACCTAGTAACTTTTGTTTCATTCAGAGGCTTAAAAATGAGGCTAAGTGGTTCTTTTATGGTAGTAGTGATTATAGTGTTTCACTTATTCTTTTTAAATTGCATTTAGCTCACTTTTAAGAAATCAGAATGGATATAATGCAATTTTCAAAATAACTAAACCAAGATAAGGGTTGCTACACAAGCTCTTTTTCTTTTTTGCCTGATTCTCCCCATCCAATATGTAAATAGTATGTAAAACACTTTAACATCATCATGAAAATCCCGTGTGTGCCTATGTTCTGTTTCTCTCATTGCAAATGCAATAGAAGACAATATTTAGCCAGTGAGTGCTCTCCTTTCTCTAGATATCTAGATACACACAAGGAATATGAACCCTTTTGAATACTTGAGTTTGGGTATTTTTTTCCCCTTTGCCCATTGCTTGTTAGACATGAAATTTTCATAAAGATTAATTTTTTTTTAAATTTACGTAACTAAATTAACATCATCTAGAGGGGAATTAATAGTATTAAATAGAAGGTCTAATATGTTAAAGTATAGCAACTCATCTGTGCTTTGGAGCTCATGCCTGTTGTATTTATGAATGATGACCTATGAGTAGAGCTCATGTGGTACTTCCCAACAGATTGTCGTGATTTAGGAATGGTACTCCCCAGTTTAATGGTCCCACTAAGACTCTCCAAACCACCACTTGCTTGCTCCCCCACTTGCCCCTCCCCCTGCAGTGGGTTGGAGAGAAGAAATGGAGGCACAAAAGGTAAAGGTCACGGGTTGAAATAAGAACAATTTGCTGGAAACAGTAATGAAATAAAATGAACAGGGACAGCAACAGTATTGATGACAGAGGGAACAACAAAGGAACAATGTACACCAAAATCGCCCAAAAACTGATAGCTGCCTCTGCCAGGCTCACTGGAGCAGAGGGAACCCCTTCTCTCTGACAATGATGTGAGGTGGGATAGAATAACGTCCAAGCCATGCACCCTCCTGCAAAAATGAACCCTGTCCTGGCCAGAACCAGGACACTGATAAACCAAAAAATCATTTCATAAATACAAGAAAATACCTTTTTTAAAGACATATTTTGGCCACTCAGGCATTATCTATCTTATTTAGAAATGCTGAAAGGTAAATTGTCCTTCCTGCCCTGATATGTTAGTTACATTAGAAATACTGCTTTTGTGGTCTGTAAAGCACCATAAGATTAATAGATTTTCATTACAGTATAATTCTAAAAGTGATTAGAGAACTCTAAGGAAACTTCATTGCATGGTTAAAATAACTTTGATTTATCTGTGTGCTTATAAACTTGCTGGGAAAAGTCTGCTTATAGGTAAATAACTTGCCTTTCTAGGCTTGAATGAATAATAGAAGCGGCTGTGACTGTGAATAAAATTAAACAAAGATGTTCATTAACACATGGAAGACAGGGAGCAAAAGTAATTCATCTAGGTCATAAAGGAGATAACCATATGTGGAGAACAGTAAGAATGCTAAGACCAGTAGTGTCATTTTACTTGTGAGACAAGTAATGTCATAAAAACTAGCAGAGCATTAAGTTTATGGACATGAGAAATATTCAGTTTAAAGCAGTGTGAGATGTTTCATTTATGGAGGGAACAAACTCTTAAAAAGGCTGTGAAATCTTGATGAAACAATATTTTGGTAAAATAATCCAACACTGAACCATGGTAATGTGAATTGCTACAAGATGGACCTAGTGATGTAACAGTAGTTTTAAAAGAGAGAGACTTAAATTTTATCTTCTAGGTATTATACAAAGATAGTAAATTTTCCAGTAACTTTAGACTTTATTGATATTATCCACATTTTGCTTATTGGTTTGATGATAGCCCAGACAACAGTAAAGGAAAATAGATTATGCCTATTAGGCAGCCTTTGTGTCCTTAAAAATAAAACAAAAACAAACAAAAACACTACACCAAAACCACAAACAAACAAATCTAAAACCCTTTAAAATTATAGTTGTGAGGGTTTTTATACTAGACATTACTATCATTCTTCAATAGAAATTACACATATCACTTCACTGTAGATTGAATGTTATTCTGGGCAGTAAAAATATTTTTGAATGAAGATCTACTATTAAATTTTCATAAGTGGACCTTATTTTCTAGGTCCTGCTGAGCTTTGAGTCCAACCAGTTCTGGCAAATAGCTGGGAAACATGCATACTTTAAGGGTTTTGGTAGGGGTTGAGCTTTTTAATATATTTTTAATGATTCTGTAGTACTGTCTGTGCATTTTTGAATTTACTAATTCTTAGAAGTTTGGGACAATGGCAGTGATTAATATGTTTGTGTAATTGTAATTTCTGTTTGAGTCTAGGAAAAGAGAGCATACCATGTCTCTTTTTGAGAGGTACATCTGAGTATGTGAGATTATTTTTAAGAAGGAATCTTAAATATTAATCATCAAGAGGAGAACACAAAAGAATTGGTTTCTGTCAAAGGTATTAAAGATTTTTTTTTTTCATATTTGAATTATGTTCAGAAGACATGATGCTGGTTAGTTTTATGAAATCTCTAAAGCCTAGAGATTTTATTTCTGCATGACTATGTAGTGAAACTTCAGGTTTTACTTCATACCAATACATTGAATCTACTGGATGAAATGGAAATACAGCAATGGCTTCCAGGTCATTAAGCAGAGAGTACTAAATGTATTAACAGTAAATTATGCTATTCTGTCCTCATTTTCCAAGCAGATCACTCTTGAGTGGTGTCATCTTGAGTATTCCACAAGCATAGCTGCTGCCAGGCTTTGGGCTCTGTACATTTGTAATATTCAGGTGACAATGAACAACCAAAGGTTTTTTTATTCTACACAATGAGTGTGGTAAAGGAGGTTTGTGTGCATGTACAAAACAGCTGCTGAGGTGGGCTTCTCAGCTACTAACACAGATAAACAAATTTAAGTATGACTCATCTAGTGAAGGTGTAGGACCCCTGACTAAGCATGCTGTACAAAGCAGCAGGGCTGCTGACATGAGAAATAGAAGCAGGTAATTTCATACATTTTTTAAAATCTGAAATACAGAATATTTCATTCTCCTTGCAAATGTCTATAAACTGCACAGGTGAAAGAATCTTTGTAAGGGGTAGATGTCAATAGTAATAGCAACACCAGCAACATAGGTGTAATTCTGTGCCTGTAGGGGAATTCTCTTTGAAACAGCAAGCTAATACATGGCTGTACTTCATTCAGTGGCAGTATTTCCACTGGCTTTAGTGGTTTCTGGATGCAGCCGTCTATATTTGCCTTAAGCTCTGCATTGAATTAATTTCCAATTTTTCTAATTATCTTAACTGTCTTCATTTCAGAAGGGCAGTTCACCTTGGACCTCATGAAGTAATAGTTTTGTTATGGATCAAATTAACATTTCCTGTCACATAGCTTGCTTGCTGAAAAAGAAGAAGATCTTCTAGGATGAATAGGATCAAGTGTCCATCTAACCTACTTTATAGGCAGAAATCTCCTATCCTCAGGCACATTGCAGTTCTTACTTCTGGACCTTAATTGTTTCCCTTTGTATTGGCATGGTATATTTAAGCCACATGCATTTAGTATTTCTCAGTTTGCAATTCATGTGCCATGTAGAAATTGACATTTAAATATTGAAAACCTTGCATAGCTTCTCTCACATGAAGTTCAGCTGGGTAGTCAGCAGATCCATATGGATTCCTATAAAGAACATTGATCATACTTCTTCGTACAGAATAAGCTCAGTTTGTTGTGGATTCAGAAAGTGCATTTGGGTGAAAAGGTAAAGGACTGCAAATGTATAACAAGCCATTTGTGTGTGTCTGCAATTCATATAGAAAATATTTGTGATCAGTTTGTCAGACAGCTTTTGCACCTGGGGTCTCATGGCTTCTTGCATTGCATGAGGCTTGTTCAACCCCATGGTCGGGGCTGGGTGACAGTACTGCTGACACCCCAGAAAAGCACATTTGTAGTCCTGTTGCCTTTATCTGAGGTAACCTGTCTTCTCCAGGTTATGTACAGTTAGGATCTGTCCCTGTGTGTGTGTTGGGCTGAAAGAAACATTAGAATATCCTGCTGCTTGCAAAATTTTAATCTATTAAAGACATAATACAGAGTTTTCTTTTTCTTTCAGCTCAGAATGTGCTATGTGTAACACAGGCAAATAATAACTGTGTATCATTAATCATTAATAGGCCAGTAGCAAAACACAGGATCAACTTAATCCTTTTGGACATTGATGAGTGCACGCTGCCACTTTAAATAATGGCATAAAAGGCACCATTGCTACCCAGTATGGATTTACCATAGTAAATGAGTTTGAGTTACTGTATATATTTTGCACTCCATACCCTGTTATCAATAATAGTCCTCATGCCTCACAAAGGGCAACATGAGCAGGAAAAGAATAATTGCCATTCTGCATGGAGGCAGTTTATTGATGATGTGGACAGAAGTAATATTTTTAGCCTGCTGGGTGTCCATCTGTAAGCAGTTTCCTGGAGCTGCCACTTCTCCTTTCTCTGGAAACTGTTATGGCTTTTTATGTCCAATGAAAATAATGAGATCCATCTATCAAACAGAGAACAAACAATAAACTCTATACCTTCCAATTAATTTGTTTTCACCTCTGTTTACCAATGTGCATGCAGTTAACTATCCATCGTATTATATGCATGTGAAGAGTACATTTCTCAAAAGGTTGAATCTATTAACCCTTTTGCTAGCAAAATATATCTGCATGCCCTCCAGCTAAACAGAAGACTTGAAAAAAAAAATCAATCCTTTTGAAGTGCCAGAACATAACAACATAGTGTGCTATAAAATCATACCATCCAATCTAAAGTCTGTATCCTCTGTCATGTTCATAACTTATAGTCCATAAAAAATCTTTTCATGGCAAAAAAAATAATGCATTTCAGTCAAAATCTGCAGCAGTGAGTAATTTCAGGATATTGTATGTTTACATTAAACGTAGAGATTCCTAAAAAATGCATGGAGCTGGTACTTGAAGCCGGAGTGGTTTCTCACCGCATTATAGTAATTTATTTTGTCCTAGCTGTATTTCCCTCTCCTAGATGGATTTCCACTGTTTGTGCAAAGGGATTTTCAAACACTGGCATTGGCTGTACCACATGATGATCAATCTGTATACTCCTTTTGGCCATTGATGTGGTAATTGTGTTGTTTTTATTGGTGTGTTTTATGGTTTTGTTTTTTTTTTCAGAACATTGCTCTGTTATGGGGCTTTCCTTTTGTCTCTACAGTGTTTCCATTTGTATCATTAAGAAACACTTGAATCTGGGTATTATTCATCTCCTTGAACAGGTTTGTGTGCTATTTCCATGTGTAAAACATGTGAGTTCAGTTTATCAGGACACAGATGGCACATCAAAAAAACCTAAGCCAACTAGACAGAAACACAGGTTTGTCTACCACCACACAAGAGTACACACACAGACACAAAACAACTCCGAGGAAATCAGCTTCAAGGTGCCAATTAGTTCATGCCTAAAAGCCTCAAACCAGGAAGATGGCTCAGAACAATGGAGTCATCCTTCTGAGATTATGTCTGAGGAAATTCTTAGTGCTGGAAAAGCTAGAAGAGGAGTCATGCTTGAGCTCTTGGTAATCTGGCTGGCTAACTACGAATAGCATTGTATGAATGTCTTAAGCACTGTATCATTGCCATTAGACACTGAAATACAGTAAAATTCCACTGGGGAAGAACTTGCTTGCTTTTTAAAAAAGAGAGGAATCTGTTGTGAAGGAAAGGGTTAACAGACTTCAGAATTCATGTGGCAAATGGAAAAACAAGATGAGAAAGAAATAAAGCCAAGAAGAAAATGTCTTTCTATGTATTTCTCTCTAAATCAAATCAATTTCTAGCTGCCCGAAGTTAAACAATTGGTAGATGACATTTTATGCAGATGAATCAATGTGTTCCCAATTATAGTTGTATATACAATATCTAACATGCAGTCAGCATCTTAACTAGTATTTTTTGTGAAGCTGCTCTGAACTCACCCACAAATATGTCATGGAGAGAAGTTTGTACTTTTTGAGTAAGTGTGAATTAGAGAGGCAGATGTATAACCTGGGAAAACTTGTAGATTAATCTTTCTTAAAAATGGATGTATTCAGCGTTGGCTATGCTGATCAGGATTGTTCTTCATGCTACAAGCCATCATCAGCATAATAATAATTCAGAAATGAGCCCAGGTTCTCTAAGAGATTATGTGTCTAACTGGTCCTGGCCTCAGCTGTTGGAATGTTGCATCTTTAAGGAAGGAATGTCTGATCCGGTGCTCTTCTGTTGTTTCTGTCTTGATACTGGGCATATACTCATCTAGTGTAAATTGGCACAGCTACATTCAATTTAATGCTTCTTTAATGATCTACATTTATAAAAACAACAAAAAACCAAACCAAAAAACCCCAACCAAATTAAAAAAACAACCCTCTACAGCACACAACACGTATTAGTCATTAATATGTTATTGAATGTCTGATTTATGAAAAGTTCTGCACTTACCTGCATTTTTGGCTTCTTCCTTCCGATCTGGTTGTATGACTGTGGTTTTAACTTCTATCATTTACTAATGGATTGGTCACTACTCTCACTCTGCCTTCTTCTCTGAGCAACAACTATATATATAAAGTTGCTACAACAGTCCTGGACCCAAGTGTAGTTCATTCCATCTAAATTTCAGCACAGCTCCTTTAAAAGGAATAATCCATATAAAGTCCTTTCCAGCAGGATTACACTTATTTCAGTAGGGCTGGAATAGTTTGATGATGTTAATGTATACATACCACTTCACTGTGCCGTGTCCTATGCTTTGCAATGTATGTAATGTACCACAGAGGATTTTAACGTTCATTGCTATTGTTTTTGTAATATCTCCCTGGGTAAAGGTTGCTAGTAACACAAAGTGCATGAATACTCTAGACTAACAAAAGGCTATTAAGCTCACTAAGACTGCCATGGAAAATTATATTTTCAGACAATAGCTTTGGAGGTTCCAAGTACTCGGATCCTAGCGTTTCAGTGTCAAATGGGGGGATGTAATTTACTGAATTTGCTTGTATAAATTTTATATCATGTGTGAATTCTCATAAAATGAATGCCAGAAAGTAAACATTGATGGGACTCTTTTGCTCGTATAAAAGACTACAGCTGAATTAGGTAAATTTTGTTGAAAATCTTGTTCAAACAAAAAGGATTTGAAGACCCAAGTGGTAGCTGAAAAAACTCAAACTTTACTGAAGCCTACAGAAGATACATGAATTTGTACTTTCCTGGAGTATGGACTACCTTTTATAAAGGCTTAGAATATGACCTGGTGAAATAAGACTTTGGCTTAAAGATATTTCTATAAGATCAATCTTTCTCATATGGTCAGCCTCTTTAAAGCCAAAGTGTTTAAGAATTTGATTCTCTTACTATTTATAGTTCACTTCAGACCATGGGCCATCAAGTAATGACAAGAATTTTTTCTTGAGTTACTCTGAACTGACTTTGGTTGCCAAGATATTAAAGGGTTTATGGCACTTGATGAAATTTTACTCATAATGTTTTATATCCACTACTCAAGAGTCTGTCTAAACTTGCATGTATTTACTGTTGAGAGGTAAAATTGTGAGCACTAGATATATGTTGCCACAAAGAAAAGCATATTTAGTGTGATTTGGTTGTTTGTTTGTTTGTTTGTTTTTTTAATTCAAGATAATTTAAAGAAATAGTGCCTAATAGGACAGAAGTGCTTCACTGCTGCCTAGAGACAGTATGTAAAAGCATAATATTTGTGTGAGGGTTCTCTGAGGGGAGAAATGCATTAGTTTGAGGAATCGATGCTTGTTTCTGCGAGATTGTTATGGTAAAGGCTTTGTAGAGAATTTTAATATATGTCACATACTTTCCAAAAGAAGGCAAACTGTGATCGACTAGAATAGCTTGGTGTCTCCAGGTACTGTAATATTGTGCTGCGGTTTTTTTGTTTTTTTTTGTTTTTGTTTGCTTTTTTTCCCCAAGTGCTTCAGATATTTTGTAATTGAATAATATGGCTGATAATCTTCACCAAGTAAACGTGTAAAAGGAAGGTTTTCAAACAGAATGCAGACCCTTCAAACTGTGCAAGAGATAAACTGCTGGGACACAGTCCACTAAGGCACTTACAGATGCTGTTTTATAACCCTAGCAGTTCCCTCATCTTGTGTTTTAGGTATGAAATCACTTGCAGCAGGAAGACTACTTGGGTACTTAACTTTATTAACATGCCTAAGTTGTTTGCTAGGTTGGGATAAGTTTAAGGAACCAAGCCCAAAAAAGTGCTTTTTTTAGGGAGAGAGTTCTTCACCTTGGGAGGGAGATGTGACCATTGATTATTGGTCTTCAAAATGAAGTAGAAATTTTCTGTGGATGCTACAGCAAGAGGTTTTGTAGGAAAAACAGATGAAATGGTAAAAAATGGATGCATTAATGTACCCGCTGTTTTTATTTTCATTTGATCCTTGTATAGTTTTAATTAGTTGCTCTAAAGGATACCTTAAAAATGTCATGAATGATCCTTAAGCAATATCTATCCACTATTGCATGATTAATACATTTCTAAACTAGAAGATTAGATGTGGTATTCAATGTGTGATGAACTGTGAATTGTCAAGAGAGAGAGCCTTTTAATATTTAAAATGCAAAAAAGAGCATAATTTTGTTATGAATAATATTCAGATCTGTTTCAGATAATATCATGGTATATTAAGAAAAAATAGAAGTACAACCATCTTCAGTGACTATTTCTTTTCAAGTTTGTTTCTTGGAAATGGAAAATATTAATCTGTTGGAGAAATTCTTTCATTGAAAAAATAGATTCTTCTATGAAGATGGAATCTGATTCTTATCTCCATTTTAGTGATGGTAATTGCAAAATGCCTTACCCAAGTGTGGACTGTCAAGAGACACTGGAGAGCCATGGTCCACAGCATATTGGCAGGAAACTGAGGAAATTTAGTGAAAAACACAATAATTAGATAAAAAGTTTTGCTTAGTGAAGAAAAGCTCAACATTTTGTAAAAATACGTAGATATGTAGGAAGTATGACTTTTAGGAGACGGGAAAAAAGTTCAGGCATCAGATAAGATGGTAACAAGATAAGCATTGCATGATGAAAGAAAATCTGTAAAGTGCCATGTCTGTAGTCTTTTGTAGTCCTTTGTGTTTCCATGTAGGTTGATACTAATATGTCGGGGAAACAAAATCCAAAGTAGAGAGTACTTGTAAAGGAAAAAAAAAAAAATTCTTTAAACCTATTACTAACCCTAGTACTATGTATATGACTTAATAAACCAGGTCAGTATGGAATTAAGCTTTGTTACACACCTACATATATCTACTTCTGAGTTTACATATTAAATCTCTTTTCAAACCATATAAAAAATCATAAAGTGCAAGTGTTCACGAAAGGATAGGTGAACATATGTAAGTATAGAACCTGAAATTCACACTTTGCTGATACAACTTCATCAGGTAGACAAGCCCTGGCTACCTTTGTAGTAGATGCAAAAATGACATGGTGGAACAAGTTTGTAGCTGTAATTTTATCACCATTTAAGCAATAGAGGTTATTTTCAAACCAGTCCAAGCTGATACAGAATGGTTAGCTCTAAGAAAAAGTCACAGGAGAAATAAAGATGCTTAGCAGACAAGTGGAAAGTAAGAGGTAGTAACTGCACAGACAAAAGAACATGCATTTTGTTAAGGACATTAGAAGCAGGAGGGCAATAAGAAGTGCTGGTTAACAGCTCTGCAGTGTCCTCACTTTTTGTACTTCATCATTACATTTTGGAGTAGCCAAGACTGTACCTTACTGGTGATGATTCACCAGTGTATCAAAAGAAATTGGTCACAAAGAATGAAGAAAGTAAAGTGTTATAAAAATCAGCCCCTAATGACAGTTTTCTGCCATACCTAAGTGGTCAGAAAGTGCTACATGTTGCACATATGTTTTAAAAAATTTTTTAGACATTAACACTTAACCTAGGAATTTGGTTATTTTAAAGTTTACTTCTGTATTTCTGAAGGTGTTAGGGGAAAAAACAAGCCAAAACATGAACTTAATAAGAGGAGAGTTAAGTTCTTGAGAAATGAAACTATGATGTATAAAAATTGCTCAGTTCAGGTTAATTTAAGGCAAGTATATTTATCCAAGGTACACTAAAAAGAAATTATGATGTGAGTATGAACAATATTGGCTACAATAATTTCTGTCACGGAGAGCAGAACCAAAACAATTCTGTACTTAAAGTTGAAAACACAAGTGTATAACTTCTTGTGAGGGAGATCAGGTCTAGTTTCTGCAGCTGTTGTCCACAAATGTTAAAATAAACAGTGCTTGGTTTGTGTGCATAATATTTGCATTCTTGAAAGAACACAGAAATCAAATTTTTCCTTTAGAAGTGTTAAACTTGGTTGCTTGGTTAACAAAAGTGAATGCCCCTCCTATTCCCAGTGGGGCTCAGGCTCCTGCTAGTCACCTCTTAAAGTAATTAGTTTCTCACATTTACAGCTGAGACGTCATCTGAGTTGAATTTATCCTTACAACATCCCTGTTGAGATCTGGTGATCCAGACCTGAGTTTTGCCCGAATCATTTTAAATGTTGTTGATCTGCAGGACCCCTGAGAGACTAATCCTCCCTTCCTGCACAGAGGAATCACACTGCTTTTCTTGCCTGTTAGGTTTTATGCATGAGAAATAGGATAAATTTTACCCATAGGGCTTGCCTTTTTACTTTTCAGAAAAGATGAAAACTTGTTACTGAGCATATTTTAAAGTCATTCTTGTATCCTTTTTCTAAGGTCTATTTTTCCTGTACAAAGCAAGGGGCAATAAAAATTTTCCTTTGTAAGAACGAATGCTGTAGATGTGAAATGGTGCCAATAATGTCAGTGTTGTGTTATAGGGCTTTGAAAAATGAAATAATATACTCAAAGCAATTAACAAACATCAGATTTTCATTCTAGATCCTGAATGTGATTAGAAACTGTAAATGAATAATTCTTCATTCCAGCTATTCTGGGAGCAGGTTTTCATGCACCATAGCCATACTAAGCATAACTTTACTGCTATTTATTTGCACAACCCATCAAAACAGCATTTTGATTAATAGGCTTTACTCTGTTAGAGAATCACACAGTTATAAGCTACGTGTCTCTTTATTAAAACAGAGAAGTCTAAATCTCTAATGTATGGTAAAAGCCGCAGTGATTCTCTTTGAACCAAAAAAAAGTCTTTGGACAAAATTCTTATTAGATTGTATTTAGCAATAATGTTTCAAGGTGCATTTTGGTACTTGGTTTCACAGAATAGACAGTTTTTATCTGTATAGTGTTCAGCAGTAATTGCAAGACGAGCTAAAGTTTATTGCCTTCCAATTCTCTAGCGTAGTGTTTTCACTCATTTAAAAGTAGTTTGTTTATTGTTTGGGGTTTTTTGTTTTGTTTTGTTTTTATCTGTTTCAAACCCTACTAAAAGAAAAAAGAAAATCTTCTGGCTTTTTTTTTTTTCATGGTGAAGAGTCTCTGCTGACAGTACATTGAAGAAATGGTATTTATTAGGAAAGTGAGGAATGTAGCAGTTTTACCAAAAAAAAATCAATCATGTACAAGCTCTTGGCATTGCCTGAGATATTTCAGGTTTTAGTGCTAATCTACTGGGAACCCTTGTCATTAATCACTAGTCACACCCAAATGATGAAGTCATGGTAGTTTTTCGTGCTGTTTTCTGTCCTGTTGATTATGTGATACTTAAACTACCAAAAGCTATTTTCCCATTTAAAGTAGTGCTGTCAGTTTGGAGAAGGGAATTAAAGGTTTTACACAATTTTTCTCCATGTACTTTTTCTTCATGTTAACTGTATAAAAGAGCTTTTGTGTGAATGTGCTTCTAGGGCTTTAATCATTCATGTGCTTTCTTGGAAGCAGCAGCCTCTCACTTGATCATGTATTATCCAAGTGACATTAAGTAATTTCCATATTAACTTTCCCATTTGCTTACAATAGTTTTATGAATGACTGTTGTGTTGATTCTCCCCTACTTCTCCTTTCCCTTCTTCCAACCCTTCTTTATGCACAGAGGTTAACTGAGAGCCTGCTTCCTAATACACTTGTGCTGCTCGTAGAAAGCTAGGGCTTCCCTTGTCATGGAAGCTAAAGTTTTATGCCATTAACTGTTTCTGCTCATTGATAGATGCAATGAGAATTACAAATATGTTGGGACATCTGCTTCCCTTTATGCTTTGTACTAGGTCTTTATTCTTCGTTGTTTCCTTTGTCATCTGTTGCATCACTACAAATAGAAAAGATGTGCCATACAAATGGAAAAAAAAATTCTTTAGATATGTAAAGTCATAGAAGAAGGGGTGATTTATGCTCATCTAGTCAATCATTCTGTCCCTGGAAAGCATCACATCTTCATCCATCTTACTGACAAGATCTTGAAAGCTTCTGGTGTTGGATTTGGAGACTGTATAACATTTCCAAGCAATCTGGTATGGTACTTCAGTGTGTCAGTAGGACATACACACACGTATCTATCTATCTATCTATCTATCTATCTATCTATCTATCTATCTATCTATCTATCTATGTGAGTATGATCATACATCCAGGCAACTTAAAACTTCTTCCCAGCATTTAAAGGCCCCCTTGCTGCTTGTCTGCAGTGGATTGAGAGAGCAGTTAATTCTCCTGATTGATGCAGACTTTTCACATGTTTAAAACTGTTGTTATATCTCCAATTGACGTTTTAAGAACTGGCCAGCCCCTCTTCTTCATGTAATTTTATCACAAAGATAGAAACACCAGCACATACTAGGTTTCAAAATGTGAGGTTTGTTTGTATTTTAATTATTATTAAAACAAATCTGGGAGGAGTGGCCAATCCCCCAGAGGGCTGTGAAGTCCTTCAGAAGGACCTTGACAGGTTGGATAGATGACTAGATAAGAACTGTTTGAAATTCAGTAAAGGCAAATGCGGGGTCCTACACCTTAGGAGGAGTAACCCCATGCACCAGTACAGGCTGGGGGATTACCTTCTGGGAAACAACTCTGGAGAGAATGACGTGGAGGTCCAGTGACAACAAGCTGTCCATGAGCCAGCACTGTGCCCTTGTGGCCAAGAAGGCCAATGGTATCCTGGGGTGCACTAAAAGAGCATTCCCAGCATGTCGAGGAAGGCAATCCTGCCCCTCTACTCAGCCCTGGAACAGGCTGCCCCTATAGCTTGTGGAGTCTCTGTCTCCACAACTGGAGATATTCAGGAAAAGCCAGGACACAAACCTGTGTAATGTGCTCTAGGATGACACTGCCTGAGCAGGAAGGTTGGACCAGAGGACACATTGTGGTTCCTTCCAACCTGACCTATTCTATGATTATTTTAGTACTGGTTATCTAAAAACAGTGCTATGTTATAATATTTTGTTTATTATTTAAGTATTGACAAGCTAGTTGCAAAATTTTACTTCAAAAGTAACAATATACAGGTTAATCTCATTGATCAAAGATCTTGGGATTTCTTTAAGAGATTCTGCTTGACTCAGTTATTGTAATTATATTTGCAAAAATTAGAAATTTAGCACAGAGAATAATTATGTGTTTCTTGGCATTTATTTATGCCTACACAAATACATACAACATGGTGAATATTGCTTAATTTTCATATTGACTTGGACAATTAGTGAGTCTGAAAAGAGAGAAACATAACCTATGTCCTCCCTTCTCCAAAAGTAATTTACATTATTAAGTGCTGGCTCCTTGTTCCAGTGGTGTCTTGAGCAAGTACAACAGATGAGGCACCACGTACCTTGTGGATGTGGAGTTTCTGAGCTCATTTTCAGCACTTGGTTTCCTTATCAGACCCCTGCTCCTCCGGGGCTTCCTGGCTCCCCTCTGTCTGGGAGCCAACAGCACTAGTCAGAGTGAGGGGGTGTCAGTGGTACTGGGGAACCACATCTGGGAGGTGGAGGAACAGAGTACAGGCACATCACTGCTATGTTGGTACACCTCAGCACCCACCTCCCCCCAGATGACATCTTTTCAATGTATGAAGAATTATTCTTTAGAGGTTTGCCTTTCTTATGCTAATCAACAGAGCTGATGTTATATTCTCCCCTTTTTGCTTTTATCATCATCCACGTAGCTTATTTTCCTCTAGCATCAAACTTTCTCCAGCCTTATTTCTTCTCTCACACAGACAAAGCAAAAGCTGCAATTATTTACAGTGTGAGAGGAGGAGAGAGGAAGCACATTAATTATAAATCATTTTAAATTTGCTATTCATTAAAGGTGGAGTATGAAGAGCTCTGGCCCCCATCCACTCAGCATGGCCAGAAAACAACAGACCTGTTTAGTCAGAACTAGTGCCAGCTATCCCAATCTCTTACAGCAGACATGTTCTGCAGGGACCACCTGAAAGATGAGGTCTGCCTTTCCCTGAACCTGCACAATTTGTGACTTTGCTGCTGGAAAAGTCAGTATCCCTTCTAGTTCTTACATTGAGGCTTTTTTCTTTCTAGGGGACTGGGTCATGACTGTCAGTGTGTTTTGCCTAGATCAGAGAACCCCTCAGTGTAGCTTTTGGAGTGGTAGTCTGGGGAGTGGTGGCCAGGAGACAGACATTGGAATATTTTTTTATAGGGTATTAAGGCTGCCAGTGGGATTGCTCAGTGAAACTGGTAGGTAGGGGGAAGAAATTAGCACATGTTCTTAGACTATATGCTATCAAATTAAATTATAGAAGGCCAAATGAGTAATTTTCTGAAATAGGCAATGTGTAATGAACACGTGTGGAAGGGAAAACATGTGAGTACTACCAAGGCTGTGGTTAAGATACGAACCAAGGAGCACAGTGATAGGAATGGTTACTGAAAATATTTATTAAGAGCAGGTGGAAGAAATACTACAAACTTACAAGCAGGCAAATTTCCTTGTATTGGGTTTGTGTGGCAAGGTTCTGGTAGTGGGAGGGCTACAGAGTTGGATTCTGTGAGAAGCTGCCAGAAGCTTCTCCTGTGATTGACAGAAACAATATCAACAAGCTCCAAGATGGACCCACGGCTGGTCAAGGCTGAGCCTGTCAGCAACAGCTAGAGTTCTTCAGGGTCAGGGAAGAAGGAGGGGGAGGAGGGGCTCCAGACACCGGAGCAGAGATTGCCCTGCTGCCTGTAGTGCAGACCATGGTGAGTCACCTGTGCCCCTGCAGCCCATGGAGGTCCATGGTGGAGCAGAGATCCACCTGCAGCCCATGGAAGACTCCACACCAGATCAAGTGGATGCCCGAAGAAGGCTGTGACCCATGAGAAGTCTGTGGGTCAGGATCTGTGGGCCCATGAAGAGAGGACTCCACACAGGAGCAAGTTTGCTGGGAAGACTTGTGATCCCATGAAGAGCCTACAGTGGAGCAGTTTGTGAAAAACTGCTGCCCCTGGGAATGACTCACACTGAAGAAGCTGGTGGAGGACTGTCTCATCTGTTAGGGACCCCATGCTGGAGTGAGAGAAGCGTGTGAGGAGTCCTCCCACTGAGGAGGAAGGAGTGCCAGAGACAACACGTGATTGACTGTAACCCCCATTCCCATCCCCCTGCATGGCTGGTGGGGAGCAAGTATTGAATTGGTAGTGAGGTTGAACCTAGGAAAAAAGAAGAGCTGGAGGCAAGTTGTTTTATGATTTAGTTTTTATTTCTTATTTTCCTACTCACATTTGATTGGTAATAAATTAATTTCCCCACGTTGAGTCGCTATTTCCCATGATGATAACTGCTGAGTGATCTTTCCCTGTCCTTGTCTTGTCCCGTGAATCTTTCTTTATACTTTTCTCTCCCCTGTCCAGCTGAGGAGGGCAGTGATAAGCAGCTTTGGTGTTCACCTGGCATCCAGCCAAGGTGAAACCACCACAATTCTGTAGCATATGGAATAAAATTAAGAATATACAGCTTGCATGTGTAAGAAGCATAGGTGGATTGAACTGAACAGCTGTTTTCCAGCTGGGCTTCACACGAACCCCAAAAGATATTAAGAAAGATATAGCAGAAATTATCATGATCCTTGGCATATGCAGTATGCTTATATCTAGATAGTTGTGTGGGCTTGTGCAAAAAATCAAAGGCTTGCATGCCATTTTGAGGGAAAATGCCAGGAACCTGTGCCCTTTCAGCAGCTTTCTTAGACTGGATCCTGGTTCTGGCAGCAGCTGGTGGCAGGGGCAGGGAGATGTCTGCCAGCCCTGCACCCCTGTGTGAGCACATGCTGTGTAGTCAAATTGCAACCTTGAAACATGAAAATGCATGATAACAGCTCTAGTGTTACTAATGCTGGCGATCACTGTGACACTCTGGTTCCTTTTTCCCACCTTTAGGTCTGTGCCAAAATGAGGTTTAATTGTTGTATTTGCTTTGGAGTAGTCTTTCAACAGCAATATGCCAGAATCCAGGCTACCAATGCCTATCCAGTTTTCCAAGCCTTGTCTTAAATGATCCTTTTCTGTCCCAGACTTTCATGTGGGTGATGATGAGGGATGGTCAGGGCCATGCTCTGTAGCAGTTAAAACTAATTTTTAAATTACTTGAATTTGCAACATTTCATCTCTAAAGAAGCTTAGAAATTAATACAGGGACAGGTGCAGTCTCCCAAATTCAGCTGTGTTCACTGCAGACAATACCCCCCAACTGCTGATTGATGTTGAGTGCCTAACTTTTACCACCCTTAGAGCTCTACAGTTCAAAATTAGCTGATCTGGTTCATTTGTGTCTGCTGATAAAGTAAATGAGGTCTGCTGGTGAGATTTCTCCCTGCAGAGTTGTGAGGTGCATAAAGGACCTCTAGACAGGAGATAAACATGCAAGCACACATTCTCCCTCTTTAGTCCACATGCACTTATGATCTCCCACTTAGATGTGGCTCTTGGTAAGCAGGGATTTCTTGTTGTATAGCTGAGGAATGCTACACATTTGTGCCATGTGGTTCTGACACTGGTCCTTTTTGCACTGCCTGGAATGTGTGTAGAAACCTTTGGGAAAAGCAGTGTAAAATGGGGAACATCTCAATGCTGAGGCATACTGGTACCACTCTCACTGAATGAGTTCTATGAAAATGAATTTCTGTGGTATATTCATTACAAGAGCCTACTTCGCAACTGTACTTTAATTCTCCTCTCTTCCTGTCAACAAGAACAAAATACATAAATAATGCTCTGGAAAATGGAGCAGCGGATACTGTGGGAGTTTTAAGCCTAGATATCTAGTGCAGGAAGAGAGCTTTGCAACCTGAACAGTGCACCACGCTTTTCTAGATGGGTCCCTGTAGTGTCATAATAGGAAAAGAGTGGCCTGCAGTAGACAGCGGGAGTTTTCCATGAGGTTTAAGTACTGCAACCTGCAACTAGTGCTATTTTTAGAATGCTGTTGACCTCAGTGAGAACATTTGCACGCTTTAAGTACAGAATACTCTTAAGAATTTTGCAAGAGAAAAATGGTAGAATGCTCAGCATCTAGTAATTTCAAATCTTGGATCGATACTAATATTATACAAATTCTTTTGTTTGGTTTGAGTATTTTGAGTTCCAGCCTTTTTCTTTGAGAATATGAACGGGAAGTAGTTCTCAGCCTATAGTTTGGGAATTGTACATTTGTTTTAATAATGTGAGTGCTGAGGTGCAAAAGGACTCATTTGGAAAAGAGTAAAATGATGGGGGAAGTCAGAGTATTTTCTTAATTAAAGTCAGGTTTTATGGTGCATACATGTAGTTAGAAAACAGCTAATTCTCAGCTGACAAGATTAGAATTTCTATAGGAAAACGTGCATTAGAGAGTGTATTAGACTGTAGTTTTGCAGCATCTTATTTTAAAACTAAATTGCTAATGCTGGTCATCTTATAAATACTGTTAGAGAATTGGTGTAAAAGTATTATTGTTACTATTTTCTTTCTTTTAGATGGGAACCTAAATAGAACAAATTATCAGCCATAGTCCCCATTAGAGACAGTGAAAGTGGGGGAGGTTACTATTTTCATGTACCAAATGAGCTTTAAAGCTTACTATATTAGTTCTCATTTTAGCTAGTTCATTTAGACCTGGAAGTTATTTATGCCAACACACTATTGATCTTACAAGTATGTAGTGGTGCTTTCTGGCAGGAACCTCAGGACCAAAAGCTGGAACATTCTCTTCCATTGTAAAGGAAAGGACTTCCGATGGTTTTAGATAAAATTTGAAAATCTGATAAGATGATAAATGTGAATACATTGTATTTTATAACTAATTTTACTGGAAACATCAGTTGTACAGAAGTGTATTGACAGAAATCACTAACTGTCTGTGCTGATAGAAAACAAGTTATAAAATTTTTAAATGTCATGAAATTCAAGGCAGAAATCTAATTGACAGCCAACAGCAGAAACTTTGGTTTTAAAACACAGCTATAAATTCTGAAGAAAATTAATATATATGGAAACAAACTTGTTTACTACAGGAACAAATGCAGAGATGTTGTCTCGCAAGAGTTGTCCATTAATGCCAGTTTTTTATCAGTTCTACATTCAGTTTCCACAAACTAACCATAGATAAGTGAAAATAGTAAATTTTCACCATCCAAAACTATCCAAGTTTTAAAAGAAACTATTAGAAAGAAACTACATTTTTAAAGGTGGTATTTAAATCATGTTCTCTAAAGGTTTTGTTAAATCAGGACTTTTAAGTTACAATTTTGCCTATGCGGGCAAAACCAACAAATCTCTTCCACAGTGGATGTTACCAATTAAAACTGATTTAATATAACAATTCAAAACTACTTATGAGGCAGGTGAAGCTTCTCCCTCCCACTGCCTCAATCTTACACCTTGTGGACTTCCCCCTTGTTTGCTCTGGAACTTATCATTGGCTTTACTGGGTGCAATTCAGTTCACAAATTTTTTTCAGTTTTCCTGTTCAATATTATTACAAGATGATCTTTAAAGTTTTGTTTCAACACAAACCATTCTGTGATTATATGAAATTCTGAATTTTAAGAAGCTGTATTTTGGGGGGTTGCCTTTACTTGTTCCGTCTACCTTTCTTTATTCTTCTATCCTTTCTTTGCTGCTAGTGTATATAGGTGCCTAACTGTAAGTGCTGCTGTCTGCAGTACAACTCCTTGGTCTTCTGATGCATCTCTGAACTTGAGACACCAGCCTATATTCCTTGTGTAGGCTTCCTTGACCTGCTTTTGCTGTTCTGTCCCTTGAGCTGCTGTGTTTTAATCTGTTGAGCATAAATAGCAGTTGGAAGAATATCTCTGAGTTTTGAGACTCCTTCCTGAGGAACGTAAGTTCTGTGTAGTATCCCTTTCCATGGAAGGATTTCATGAGACACTGATCTGGCAATAGCTCACACATTGCTCAGCTGACTGAATGACTGGCTGCCAACAGAAGAAAGAAATTTTTCTTCCCACTCTTGTCTGAGCTATCCTACCCAGTGGGCTGTGCAGGTCCCAAAGGAAAAGCAGCAGAAATTCACCCAAGGAAATGTGGCAAATTTTGAGGGTAGATGGATATATAGAATTCAAGCACTTTATTAAAAAACATAGATAAAAGCAAGTCTCAGTAAACAATACAACTTGTTGAGATATACGTGTATAAGGAGTAGAGTGGGGACAAAAAGGCAGGTGAAAACCAGGCACAGTAGGTTTCTGTGGTATAGAGCCATTAGCTCAGCTTCAGGAGACACTACAGCTGAAGAGAATGTCTGTGCTCTTGCATCTCCAAGGCAGCATTTTGCAAGGTAGAGTGCTCACTGTAGCAGGAGGCAAAGAGATCCAAGAAACAGCAAAAAAAGAAAATCCCGCAAGTTAAATCTTTCCTCTATGTTTACCACCCTGACTCATTCATAGTAATATTTTTTTCAGTGTTTGCAGATACTCACTCTCAAGTCTTTATTCATGCCTCATGTGCCCTATCTGTACAATGCTCTCTGTGCAAACCTTGTACTTCAAGTAGTAAAAAGACATTCTCTTTGCTTATTATCTTACCAGAATATCTCACTAGCTATGGGGATTTATTTTAGTAAAAGTAAGAGGAAATAGCTGGGAGTATTTGTGTGTTCATCTTCCATTCCTCTTAAGTCTCTCTTTTTCCTCCTTTTTAAAAAATTATGGTGATCATCTACTGCTTTAAGCTCATTCACACAGCCAAGATTTATAATGTTTGTGCTGTCCCACTGTTAATATTTTTTTTACTTAGTGTGACCATTCTGCTGAATCACATCCATTGTTCTATCTGGGGAGACAACGAAGCACAAAATATTTTGAAATTTGGGGACCCTTGAAATTGAGGCGACGTTCAGAAATAAAAACAGAGTTGGCAATTTTTTTTGATATGCATGTACATACATTTCTGTGTACATGTGTGTTTACACATAAACACAACCTTTTAAAAGTTATAGACATGAACTCCATACATGTAGACACAGGGCTGCTAATTTGTAACAAACCTTAATGAGCTGACATGGTCAGCAGCTCTGAATATAACCTCCAAATCACACCAGCTTACTTTCTGACTTTCCTCTTCAAATAAAACAAATAAAAGCATGTTTAGAATAGAAGGCTAGTGCTTTCAAAGGAGCTTTGGATGAGCAGTACCTCTGAAATTTAGAGACTGGAATAACTCATGCTTTTCTAATGATAGATTTGAATTAGTTTAGTTTAGGTATTTGAATTGGAATATTTGTCTTAGTCTTCCTTTATCTCTCCAAGATATGTGCTAGCAAATTTTTCAATTAAAAAGAAAGATTCTTGGGTTGAGGTGCTAAATTTCAGCATAAATTTTTATTCTGAAATTATAAGCCCCCAAAAATAGCAAGGGGAAAGATTATAACTGTCTGACACTACCTTATCTGTACAACTGAGAACAGCATCACTACAATAAAAGAAGATAGCAGTGTCTCCCATTGATTGTTGTTTGATGAATGTAAAGCAATTTACTGGAATGCAATTAGCATTTGCAATCGCATTACCGTCGGGAATTTTTTTATGCTGGCTCTGAATTGAAAAATCTATACATTTTCTCTCCATGAGTCACTTCTTAGGAAGCTTTCTTTCTTGATTTTTTTTTTCCTCTGGGTTTTTGGTTTGTTTTTGGGGTTTTTTTCAGGTTTCAGAGCTATAATTTGTGAAATGCTGAAAGGCAGTAAACCTAGAATTTTTATGTTTAAAATATGCCAAAGAACAAATTGTACAGTATATCTACTGCAGTAGATGATTTGGATTAAAATGTGTAAGGCTGTACATTGCTGGAGAA
Source organism: Orthonyx spaldingii (assembly GCA_013397795.1). NCBI lineage: Eukaryota > Metazoa > Chordata > Aves > Passeriformes > Orthonychidae > Orthonyx > Orthonyx spaldingii. The sequence continues at coordinate 1,231,244 of VZTJ01005309.1, forward strand.
TTAGTTTTTCAGGGTTTTTATAGGAAGAAATACATCTCTTGAAAAACAAATGGCTTCTAAACAGGAATATCTTAGCAACCTTGAAATAATTTTGTAAATGTATGAATTAAGACGCTTGACGTACAAAGATTAATTAGCAAAGCAATATGCTGAAACAGTAAGACCTGTGTATGATGACAGAGTAACAATAGTGTTAAAAGTAACAATGCTACCTTTTAACAAGCATTCAGATTACCAGTAAGAAATGTGCATGCATACAAGTGCTCAGTTAGACACACTCTTCTGTCTGCACTTAAATGGGTGTAAATTTAGTTATTTTTACATCATACAAAGTATAGAGAGACTTTAGAAAAAAACCCACACAAATATGTTGATTCACAGAGTGGATTTTCTGGGGACATGTGAGTAAATGATTGTCAGTACTACAGGAGAAATCAATCCCAGCTGATACGAAGAGGGTATCAGTGAAAAATGTGTGTGTGCTGAAAGAGGTCGTCAACATCGTCCTGATGGTGACACATGCATACAATAGCAAATATGGTCTGCATGGTGCTTTTTAATGGTTTTTGTGTGTTATGGATCAAGTGCTCAAAGGCAAGGGATTTATTTCTATTGAGATCTAGCTGTAAATGTCTGTTACTTTAAAAACATACATTTTTAACACTGTCAGTTAACATTGTCTTCCTGTAATGATATATAATGTACCTTAATCACTTTAGAAGAAACTTGTCTATTATGTGTTTGACCTTAGAGGTCTTACAAGGTCCCATTGTCTATTGCATCTTGTATACCTTAATCTCTGTGAGGTCTAAAAAGAATTGCTACTGAATTCCTGGAGACTATATTAGCTTTACCAGTGGGACATTATCTTCTGAGCTTTCTAAGGATTTTTATTTATTTTTAAGTAAAAACCTTGAAAGAAGCAGAAACTTCTTTGTTCCTATTCCCATTATGTCTTTATACATATAATAAAATGCTAGACCCTGTCAGTTCTTTTTTTCCACTGAAAACTTCCTTCAATTTTAATGGGTGCAATGGCATTTTTAACTGAGGTTGACATTAATATTTTAGTGGAGTTGGAATTGTTTGTGTGCCCTGTCGCTACTTTGCTTAGAAAAAAAGTTGTTATCTCCACTTATCCTCATTCACTGCTGTGATCAGCCTGTGCACTGGCATGTCTGCCATCTTAAGGAGAGGCTGGAGTTTTTGGGACACATCTTCTGCTGGTAATAAGCAAAGCATTGCATTTCCACCCTTCACTGGGGTGGCAATGCAGTGCCCACTTCCATAAGATTTCACTCTGCTGCACTTTCATTTAGTGTCAATAATCAGTTAATTACTTCATATTTTCACATTTTTTCCTTGAGGAAAAAGACTAGATATTTTTGCCACATTGACACAGCCTGAAGTTTTCTGTTACTTTTATAAAGACCTAAATCGACCAATATGAAGTGTAAGATGCAAGGAATGAGGTAAAATTTTGACTGTATGAACAGAAGTCATCATTTTTAATCTAATCCAATCATTTTCTAAAAATAATAAACAAATAGATTTTCTGTTTCTCCTGCTGAAATACCAGAGACTTTGAGTTGCTGAGTTTCAAGTGTGGATATGTTCTTAAGATAATTATTACAGCTTTCCCAAGGAGGGAGATTTGTATTCTTTATATATTTACTTCTAAAGTAACCTCTTTATGCCTCTCTTCTTCTGTAATACAGTCTACTTCAGATTGCATTGCTATGCCCTTGGTTGCCTATACAAAGAGTGATAAGGCTAAAGCAGATAGTGTCTTTGTCCAATATGGGGTAAAATGTTGTTCTTAAGTGTTGTTTTCCATGTAAGGCTGGTCTGTCACTTTTGAATCTATTCATCTAAATTCTTTCAATATTCATCTGCCATTCTTCTGGAACACAATAATTTCCTGGGCTTTGGTGGAGTTCAGTGTTTGATCAGGAAACTGGTGGAACTGCACCGTGTGTAATACTTGTAATTTAGTGCTGGGTGGTATCTACCCAGTTTTTAGATTAGGGAAGATGCTATGCCACTGTTTGTTCTGTAAGCAGTGACATATTGTGTGACATAATGCAAGGGAGTTCCAGGCAGTGTTGAAGTTACTCTACTCCCGTGGAATCAATGCCTTCTGGTTCCTGATAACTTTGACTTAACGGGAACCAGTGCACTGCAGGAGATAGGAGCCACTGTTTGTTGTGATATTGATTATTTGATTACTGTTGTCTTGTCTCTGTGAAGGCAACAGTTCGTGTTCCATGAAAGGATGGGACTTGGTGGCTTCACACAGAGCCTTTTCACTGGGGCAAAGGCTGGTCTCTCGTGCTATATGCAAGCTCGCTGACATTTTGGGAGCCTCTGGCAGTCTTAAAGGAAGTCAGTTATCAGTGGAAGCCCAGAGCCATTGTTTCACATGGAGGCAAGAGTATAAAGATCATATGGGAGAGAATATGACGGGCAAGCAGGAAGCAGGAGAATTTAAATTACTCCAGGAGCTTATAAAATGTATTCCCACTTCCATGTGAGGCAGGCATCCTAACTTATGAAGCTTAGTGTCACTCTCCTTCCACCCACCCCACGCTCTTGAATCATTGTGTACAAGAATCCTTTTGACTTTTTTGGTTTTTAATCTTTTTAAGAACATTTACTAGAGGCTAAAGGGTGACAGCTTGCAGTGTCCTTGTAAGAAAGAAAGTCTGGGCTGAGACAAGGCAAGCTCTGTGCTGTGTTTTGATTTCATTTTGACTCATTGGAAATTACTCAGGGGAATGAATGGATTTTGGAGATCTTACCCGTCTCCACCAACTACTGTATCCTGTTCAAACCAGGGAAGGCTGTTATACAAGTAGTTACCAGACCACAGGTGTTTTACGTGGAAGGTGGAGGACTTTCATTCAGACTAACTGATAAGTGCTCAAAAACAGGCCAGTGAGTTTGGATGTTTTAAGAAAAGATTGCAGCTAGTGAAGTTGGATTTGATTAAATATGCAAGCAAGACACTTAAAATATAGTTGGAAAATTACAAATTGCTTATATTTCTGGAGTTAAAAGACTGACGTGTGTGTTTTCACCAGTTCAAACTGTAGTAGACAGGAGCTCCTTAGAAATGGTAAACTGAAAAGGTTTAAATATGCTTTTAAAGCAGATTCTGAAACAAAGTAGGTAGCCCAGTCCCTCTAAAAGCATGCTATTATCTCTGTGGAAACTGGGATTAATTTATAAAAATACATAAACAAACTGCTGCACAGATTGCCATTACCCATCAGGAAGACAGAGCAAACATTAGCCGTTCAACTCATTGAATCAAATGTGCAATTTGAAAAAGGGACACTGAGGAAGAGATCATGGAAGCTTTAGCCACAGCATTTTGTCCATAATTGAGCCTTAGGAGTAACTTGGAAGGGAAACCTAAGCTCCATCTGTGAAAAGTGATGCATATCTTGAGGTCTCATTTGTCTTTTTATCCTGATAATGAACTTTACAGCTGTCAAGAAGAGAACAAGAGGCAAAAGAACCACCTTGGGATTTATTAATTAGAAGTCTTGAATGGGAGCAGTAAGTGCAGTTTGTTTCAGAGGTACATTTACACTTTGTGTGTGCTTCCTCTCTTTCTGTCAACTATGTTTGCTTTAGTGCTATTGGGATTACAAAAATATAGTATTAATTTATAGATGGAACGTAATTTTAGAAACATAGTGTTAACACATTTGAAAGATACAAAGTAGAATACTAACAGAAGATGGAGAACAAAGTGGTGTCTTTTAAAACCACTGTGTGCTAAAGTCACATCAGAAACTGAAGCAGTGGGAGTTTTTGTCAAGGGGAAAAGTGTCTCAAAGTGTAATTTCTTTTAGGAATGAGGTGAATTAAATAACGGCCATAGTTGAAGAAATTAGGCCATAAATGCAGAAATTAACATATTCAAGTTAGTTATCCAAAGATGTGAGGAGAAATCTGGAAATAAGAAACTGGACTTTTTAAGGAGATCCTGATGAAACACTTTCAGAGTTGGAGAAAAAAAGACCAGGCCTGCTGCTACTGTGGAAAGAGGATCTTGAAAGAACTGTTCTGAAGGGAAATGCCAATGACTCAGAATCTGAGTCATGTTGAATGCCTTGCAAAGAAAATTGCTAGGTAGAGGGACGAATCTGGCATTTAACTTCTAAGAAATAGTATGTACTTAGTTGTTGAATAAGAAGTAAATTATAGATAGGCAATATCTCCAATGATTGATAAAATGGTAGTTTCCTGTTGATTTTTTGAGAATTCTTATTAGAGCACATATTCTTCATAAGGATGGACTGAAGTCATCTTTCATTTAGAAACAATGACAATTTGACCATTTCTGTGATACACTCTACACATGAAGGAGATTAGATGGTTAGATATTCAAAGCTGCCTTAAGGACAGGGAAGTTAGGACTGGCCCTCTGGGAAGACTGATCTTCCTAATCTGCTTTGTGTTCCCCAAATTCACATCTCTGTAGCATCATTTTATATGCCATCTAAAGATGCTGCAGTGTGAACAAGAGGAAAAAACAGCTGCACACTTGATACTGGTAATACCAGTACTTTTTACACTATTTCCCTACTGTGGTTTATCTTCTGTGCTTCCTTTTTGCTGCCTTTGGAAAGATATACAAAGAATATCTGACTATTTGTCAGAGCGTGAACTGCAGCTAAAACGTATTAACAGTTTGATTTAGGAAGGCTGAAATTTCTGTGGTAAGTTACACTGACAAATGTCACCCCTAACTCCACAATTCTTCACCATTTACAACCATAATAACCTGCTAACCTTTTTTTCACTTATGCAAGGCTGAACGTTACAGCATCCTAGTGCGCAGAAGAATTACTTTGTGTGCAACTTTAATAGTATGTTTGGCAGCATGGGCAGTTGGAGAGAGGAGTGACAATATATGAGAGGAACAACCCCTCAGACCCTTCGGTCAGTAAAAAAGAACGAGCAGTAAGCACATCAGGTGCAGGAGCAGAGATTCCCCTGCAGCCCCGGGTACAGGCCCTGGTGAAGCAGCTGTGCTCCTGCAGCCCATGGAGGTCCATGGGTGAGCAGAGATCCACCTGCAGCCTGTGGAGGACCCCACGGCAGAGCAGTGCCCAAAGGAGGCTGTGCCTCCGTGGGAAGCCTGCACTGGAACAGGCTCCTGGCGGGACTTGTGGACCCATGGAGTGAGGAGCCCACACCAGAGCAGGTGTGTTGGCAGGGCTTGTGACTGTGGGGGAACCCCTACTTGGAGCAGTGTGTTCCTGATGGACTGCACCCTGTGGAAAGGACCCAAGCTGGAGCAATTAGTGAATTGCTGCAGCCCGTGGGAAGCACTCATACTGAAGAAGCTGGTGGGGGACTATCTCCTGTGGTAGGGATCCCATGCAGGAGCAGGGAAAGAGTGTGAAGAGTTCTCACTTTGTGTAGGAAGAAGCAGCAAAGATAATGCATGATGAACTGACCACAGCCCCCATTACCCAAAAGAGAAGGATACACACCTGAATTTTCATCTCCTAAAAGATTGTGAAACAGGTGGAAATCTCTTAATGAATGCTAGAATAAACAGAAATGCTAGAACAATATTGCACAGACCTGAAGGGGAGGCAGTGGTATAGTAGAATGCTGCATCTGTGTTTAGTCTTTACACATTAGGTGTCTGCAGAGGACATGGAAGGAGACTCAAGGTATGCTCCAAGAAATTGAGGAATATTTTTAGGAAATGAGTTGCACTGAGCCTTCCTTAAATTGTTTTATTTCCTATGAATAAAACCTAGGAAATCAGTAGTAGCCACTCCTTCTCTGAAAAAAGCTGAATGTTTGCTAGATTTTTCTAATGAATTATCTGTAAGCATGGAAAGGTGACCTAGTATGAACATAAACAAAGGCTCTTGAAAGGGATATAGCTTCAGAGGTTTTAAGATTGAGGATCATTAAGAATAAAGGATGACTGAGATTATCTTTGATATAGTATGGGTTTTCTTATGGTTTCCAGGGTAAAAGTTCCTAATAAAAATAAAATAGTCAACAGACCAATATAGTCAGTTTGTCGTAGTTGAACTTCAAAGTATGATTAATTCCCAATTTGCATTGGGTTTGGTTTTTTTTGTTTGTTTTTGCTGTTTTTTTTTTTATCTATCAGAAGCTTTTCACAGCTTCAAAGGTTTTAGGGTTTGCTTTTGTTTATTGTAAGGGTTACTACTTTAATTCCAGTTAAAGCTGTATTTCATATCTTAATGACTGAAAAGACACATGCTTAGTTGTTCTTGGTCTGAGTAATATGCATCATATGCATATGTAATATGAATATCATATGAATTTCAGTAATATGAAAATATACATATCATTGTCCAATATATAATAAGATTGATCACTGTGTAGCAAAGGAATGCAAAACACACTTTAAAGTACAGGTTCTTGAGCTTCTACACAGCTTAAAAAAATAATTTCTACCTTGATTACAAACTAAAAAATTCTGGTTCCTTTGGGGTTTTATACTTCATTGAATGTAATTACTTCTACAGGAGTATAAGATCACACCACTTGAATAGTGTTTGGGTTTTGGTTTTGCTTGGGTTTTTGTTCTGTAATATTAAAATTGTTTTTGAGTGTTCTGGGGTTGTTTTGAGGGGGGTTTTTTGGGGGTTTTTTTCTGTTTCCTGATTGGATTTTTGTTGTTGTTGTTTTGGGATGTTTTTTGTTGTTGGTAATATTAAAAAAATCTTTCTCTGTTCCCATGAGAAAGAGTACGTGGGCTTCTAAAGAAAATCTTTAACATGTGGAAACTTTTCTGCATGCAAAAGGTGCTGTGAAGCTGTTTAGTGATTTGAAATATTAAAACATCTCTCACGGGAATGAGTGAATGAATGAGCAGTTGATTTTATCAGACAGGTAGGATACAAAAATAGTACAGATATGGTTAATTGTTCTAAATGCACCTCTATCCTCAAGCATCTCCTATCTTCTTATTGCCTCCTCTTGTGAATTTGCACTCTGTTGTGTGAGAGTATCTACATATTCTACTGAACAGTCCTTCTCCTGTAAGAGTAGTATGAGAAGCATTCGGTCTGTCAGTATACAGGAAACAACTGTTAAGAACTCCAATTTCATTCTCTCCCTTTTGGAAAAAGAGTAGGAAGTGATCAGAGTTTTCAGCAAGCTGCTTTGTATTAAACATCAAATTCAGGAGGTCCCAGGGGTGCTGTTAGATGTACTATGATAATGGCTGCTGTACCATTGGAAATAGCAGTCGGTGAAGCTGCAGCGTGTACGCGGTAACGTGAATGTTCCTGTTTGTGTGAGCTGCTGCACATTCATACCCATGCATGAGCATTTTTCAAATCTCTGTTCATCCTTGATCATATCACTTTCACGGGTAGTTTATGAACCACACAAGATCATTTGTAGGAGCTGGAAAGGCTCAACTTAGAAAACACAAAAGAGAGAGGAACACCATCACCTGCGCCACTCTCACCCCCCCAAAAAATATCAAAACCAAACCCAAACCAAAACAAAAACACCATGAAACAAGCAAACATTTAGCTAATGAAGTAAGCAAAGATATTTGCATGAATAAGTCATGGCTCTGTGTATTTGTTAAACGGATTGACAGAGGAAATTAAAGTGATATACTAGAGTTGCAGCACTCCTCCTGCCTCTGATGTCTTACAATAATCTGCCTTGCATTAGATCATGATGGATTGTAATGTTGTCTTTGCAAACTCTGTAACTCTTTGTGAAGTTGCTCAGGTTGTTGTCTGGACTCAAATTAAGACACAGAAAGTGATAAACAAGCGTGTAGCCCACCTGCCTGTTTATTCAATTTAAAAAGAAATCCTAATGACTAGGCAAAAAGCTCATGCTAGCCTATATTCACAGCTATTTTTTTTAATGGAAAATTGCTTTATGCTAATTGTCCTGGTATAAGAGAGGCCAACCCAGTTGTTTGTTTTACTGTAGAACGTACTGTTTCTTGTTCTATGAACTTATGTGTATGTTTTCTTTGTCATTCATGATTGCACCATTGAATCAAGAAGAAGGTCCCACCAGTGATACTTTTGCTCAACATTTTTTTTTTAAATTTCTAGACTGTAGCAAAAATAGCAGGTATTTAGGATACATAAAGACACATTTCCTAAGCAGCATGTGGATAATTTTTGACATGGATAGAGATTAAATATTCATCTCCAGATGCATCCTTGAAGATGGGAGATAATTGAGACTAAAGTACAGGTGTAAAGCATAGTTCCATTGGCCTAGACAAAAGACAGTTTTCCTACCCAGTTTCTACTGCATGTGTATTTTTTGCAGTTCTGTAAATCGTTTCAGTGAAGGAAAAACATGTGACCTCTTAATAAGTGCATACTGACCAGCAGTGTGTGAAGTTTATCAAAGGCTTTTATGACAATCAAACATAAAATTTCATGCTTGTTAAGTATAAATGAAAGGTCATCAATCCATTTAAATCTGTCAGATGATTGTCTAAGTATTCTGAATATGTAGAAAAACAAAGTTGTTTCTAGACAACTTTATCATGTCTCATTTCAAGACAACTTTGCCTAGGTATAATAGAATTCTTTTGGATTTTACAAAAAATTCCTGAGTTGGCCACAGGCTGGTCACCTAGCTTAGTTTCACAGAGAACAAGCCAAAAGATACCAAAAGGCTCCCAAGTCTTCAAAGCTGTTCCATAAAAGAGAAATAAACTTGTAGCTAGATCATAAGCCATTAAATGTCCTGGCTTGCTGTCTGCTAATTGAGACCTATTGAAAACAAAGCCTTGCAGATTGTTTCTGCTTCCAGCTCATTTTCCAGCTGATCCAAGCTCCCTTGCTTTCTGTCCATTCTCAGAGCCAGATCACTGCTGCAGGAAACCTTTTACTTCTCAGAGCAGTGTCCCAGCTGTGACAACACAGCAGATTGCCTGCCTCCTTTTCCCTTCCTATCAATAGCTCCATTGGATCTCAAGAAGTTTCTCCCAGTCAGACATGCTCAGTTTCCTTCAGAAAAGAGCTATTTTCTCTCTCCCACTGGAAATGTCAGCCTAGCAATGAGAAATGGGAACAAGATAAAAAGATGGCTGTACTACCTTGTTGCATTGTTTTAAACAATATATAGCTAATCAAGCACTTCTAAATTGTGAACTGGAAATGAAACAAATTTATATTGCACCAAATTTTAGCTAGATGAGGTGAACATGTTATTGTTTCTTACCCAGCCATATTTATCATGCATCTACTGTTCTTGGTGGCGGTGTTCACAATCCATTGACGCCTTGGCCTACTTTGTTCTGAGAACAGCATGTTTTAGAGTAGTAGCGTGATCTTGTTCCCTTTTTCTATTTCATGCATATCTTCTTCAAATATGTTATCCAGTATGTTCATAAAGACCATCACAATCATTGCAGTATACTGTGTGGTGCACGGTTTCTGGAAAGAGTCAGCAGTTTTAGACTTATTTCCTATTTAATGACCATTTTATATGCCACCTAATTTGTCATTTTAGTTTTCCTGTCTGCAGTTGAATTTGTTTAACTTCACATGTTTTACAAACATGTCATTATCTTATTGTAATCATTGTTTGAATAGTTAACCTATAACTGATCTTTTCTTCTAAGTATCTGAGGTTTTCATGCTGGTTTCTTCTAGATATAATTCATAATCATAGGATCACAGAATGGTTTGGATTGAAAGAGACCTTAAAGGTCATCTAATTCCAACCTTCCATCTAGAGCAGTTTGCTCTAAGCCAATTGGCCTTGAATACTTCCAGGGATGGGACATCTGCAACTGAAAAAGAAAGTTGATGTATTTCTTAAAAAGAAGATAAACATGGTCCTTCTTCTCTTAATCTGCACAAGCTGCAGGTGAGGTGTGGTATCACTCCATAATCCATCCTCTCAGTTGCAATGATTTGGCATTCTCTTGCACCATATTGGGATTGCACCAGCAGTAGCTGTGTAGGAGAGTCTGCAAGCAGCAGGCAAATCAAGTGTCTGTGCTGATAACTCCAGTTCTAGCAAATATATTCTGTGCTGCACATCCTAGTCTCGCTCATGTTTTCTTGGTGTGGCAACTGTCTGATTAGTATAATTAGTAAGTTGAATTTGAAATTATAAACATTGTATTATTGAAGGGAGTTTTCATTTTCAGGTAACAGGGTTACCTTTGAGACGTCTCTGGTGGTTGAAGTGGCTGTAACAGCCCCTGACAGCCTGCCTTGCTCAGTTCTTTCCCTGGAGCAACAACTATGCTGCTGCTGTCAGCCTCAATGAGGGGGCAAGATTTTTGTGCTGATTGAAGACCTGTTTTTGCAAAGAAAATGCATTAAAAATCTAAAAGCTGTTTGTCTCTCTTCTGCACCTGGTGTTTTAGATTTCCACTGAGTAAATTGCAACCTTTTTTTGCTATGCCATTTTTTTTTCCTCCAAAGGCTTAGCCTTTTGAATTTGAATAATAAAAATCATAGAACCAATTTGGCAGTGTCAGAAAAAAAAAGTAAACTACAGAATATCTGTATTCCCTATAAGTCACCTGTAATTGCATAAATTAAAATGAACAGTACTACTGGTAGTTATATTAGTAAAACAGTCATTTTGCAATAGTTAAATTACTATTTTGAATATTTGCTAGTTGTGTTGTCTTTCAAGTTAACCCTTTGGAGAATATTAATGCTTTAATATTTATCTATATTTAAAGAGTAGTACCTATAATAATTACTATAGATTCATAGCCAGCTTCTTTGAAGTTTCAGAGATTAGTTGGAAGAAAGCATCACTGTACTTTGGCAAGTTTAAATGAAAAACCCTTGTTCCTCCTGTTTCAATAAGGAACAAAAATAATCTAAGGAACGTCAAACCTATACTTAATCTTTACATTATACTTGAAGATTACAGTAAAAGGTTAATTTTCAGCTAGCCTACACAATTTTTCTCAGAATTCTCACAATTTTTCTCATCCTTCATAAGTAATACAGAAACACTCCCTGATTTCTGTATAGAGTTGCTCCCTGCCTGTGATAGTTGTACTTTGGTTTGGTTTTTTTCATAGCACAAACCTATGATCCTAGTGAAGTAACAGAGATGCAGTGAAATCTGTGAGCAACTGGAAATTCTGATTTTGTTTGCACTTTTCAGTAACTACTTTTACAACTAGACTAGTGTTTTTGTCACTTATTTAAGTTATGGTTCACTGTTTATTTGGGCAATGTTTTAGCGGCGAGAAAGCTTTTCTACCTGATCCAGAGATGGTACTGCATTAATATGATTTCATGGAGCCTCCAATTAGATAAAGAAAATGCAATCATGTAATTACACCAACAGAATTTCAGCTGTGATGAAGTTTTGAGAAAAGGGGAAAAAACCTCTCTCACCCAAAGCATTCAAGTGGTCGAAAATGTTGGTGTAAATAACTGCTAGAGTATGAAAAGCATGATATACTAGAGCCATCAAAGAATGGACATCTGAACAGATGAGGAGAAAGAGTAAATGTCACTGAAATAGAACAGATAATGGCTTTTTGCTGCCATATAAGTGCTGAGGCCATGAGGTGAATCAGAAGAAATTTCAAAACAGGCAGCATTGATCCTGTGGTAACAGTCCCATTATCATGATTTCATTTCTATGACACTGCTTGATTGATACAGATGCAATCATTTAACTTCTCATTTGCTGGTGCAACAGAAGGGTATTTCCTTAATGCGTGCACAGTAGCCCTTTACTTGCACAGTCAAAGCTCCCACTGCTATCTCTGTACCAAGGATAACACAGCAGGACACAGCCTGATGAAAGACTTAATCTGTTTTTTGCTTTGAGGCAACCATGTGTAATTGTGTGTTATGTTTTTATTGCATATTTTTGCAACCAACCTAGATGCTTCCTGAAGTTTCATAATCCTTAAGTTGCACTGTTAGTAAATTATGGCTGTGTATCTACCACTATGATAAGTCATAAATACTGAAACTGCTAACAAATATAAAGCAGTCATTTTGTCAAAGCCAAACCCAAATAAGAATGAACAAACAGTTTTCAAATGGAGGAAGCTGGTTAAAAGCAGAGAATTCACACCAAACTATTATACTTCTTAAAAAAAAATGTTTGGGTGATATTTTATTTTTACATTTTATCTTAAGAAGACCAAAAATAATTATTTTCTTTCTAAGAAATGTTGTTGTTCATCATGAAAGTAATAACTAAACATCTGACAAACATTGTAAGGAAATGTGGATTGTGTATGTGTTAATTTTTTTTTTTATGGAGTGAGTAATGACTGTATAGCTGTGATTGTTTAATGATGTAAGTAGGGAAATGCCTGTAAGGAATCTATATTTATTAGAGCAGCTGATATAGTTGGAGGAGGGAGTCAGACAAGATTTCTGGCACACAAATCCTTTTTCCTGCATATGTTTCTTCTGTCATTCAGAAGTGTGGTTCAGAGACTAAGAAATATACCATACATCTTTGCCAAAGCGTTTATAGTTTTTCTTTAAGTTTTATTTCTCTAGATTTTAAAAATGTTTCAACTTCTGAAGACATTCAAAGTATAAAAGACCTTTTCAGTCTTAAAAGAATTTATTTAATATTTTACCTTATCAAAACGACTACTAACTATTAGAAAAAAAAAAAAAATACTGCACTTGTGCATATATTCTGGAGCTCCTGTTCATGTAGTAGTATTTCTTGAATATGTTTCTCTAGATAGTCTTGCTGGTACTTCACTGGAACAGGACTAGGAAAAAGAGCTCATCTTTTTTGCCTTAGTATAACTCAGACATAATTCTGACTTCTCTGGATGGCATCTTAACACCAATGAAATCACTACCCAAGAGACTCCCAAGTAGCTTGATAGGAACAAAATCAGAATAAATAGTGAAAGAATATGAACCACTAACTTATAGGTGATGTTAAGTGTACCTAGGTGTCCACACTTCCATTACTATAAATAAACAAAGGCATTGGGCAATTAGACCTCTATATTTTTTCTCTTTTTTTTCCTGTGCAATGGGGAAATGCTTAACTGATGCATCAAAGGTATTGTCTGGATTAATTAGTGATTATTCAGTGCTAAAAAGTATTATTGATAGTAACCAAGCATGTGATTGAAGTTATTTAGCATTTCTGTTCACTAGAACATTTACAGAGAGAACTTATTGTGAACATATACATTCACTTTGGGTTAGTTCTCATTCATTCTGGACAAACCAATCAATGAATGGAATATTTAGGCATTTGACGTGTCAGAAATTTTGTTGATGCTTTCACACAGGAAAGTTGAAGCTAAATCACAGTCTGGATTTTGATGTCCATCTGTTCTGGACATTTGGCATCTCAAGGACTATCTACATTTCAATATATTGCTGGAATTCTTGTAATAAGAAGAATTTTTGCTGTTCAAGAAATGCTTGCACCATGGTTTTAATTTCATGTGAGGCCTCACTTGCTCTTGTCTTTTTGCACAGCCTTCCTGATGTCTAAACTTTACCTCTTTTTTATACAAATGCAATCTGACCTCAAAAATAAATATGTTACCTTGAAGATAGTCTGCATTATTTTGTCGTGAACTATACCATCTCTGTTTACTTTATATGTATGTATATAAACCACTGATCAAACACTAAGCTGCAACATCATTGGATATCAACCTTTGTGCCATCATCTTCCCCCCCCGATATTTTCTTTTTTTTTCCTTTTCTCCTCTACACTTTCATAGATTATTAGAAAGAACTTTTCTTTTTATTCTATCTTCCTCAAATTTTTTTCTTCATTGAATAAGACTCCTTCCATCACTACAGATCCTCTAATAATTAGGGGGCATGTACAGATGCCCAAACCAAAGCAAGAGTGGTTTTGGGTTTTTTTTTCCACAAGTTGTTCTGACTGCCCTTAATTCTTCCAATTTTTATCTTTTCCCTGCATCTGTGTCAAGTACCCTAATCCCGTTCAAGACTGTGTATGGTCCAAGAAATGTTACTCCCATTGAATTATCACCTTCCACATTCTCATTAGTGACAGTGTGAGTGAAGTGGGGACAAATCTCCTTGCAGCTTTGTAGCTATGCTCATTGCTTATGGTCACTTGAAAGGAAGAGCATTTGAGGTTTGGCCCTATCTGAGATAGCTGAATTGCCTATACCTGCTGAAATGATCATTTGTGAAGCTTGTTTTTCTCCCTGTTCAGTAACAGACATTTTACTTAAAAACTGGTTAAGATTGTGATATAATTACTATGTATTAAAGAAAGTCACTAACAAGAAAATGAAATTAAACCAAAGTATCTCTTTTTGCCTCCCATTATAATCAAAAAACTCTTTTTTCTTTTAGTTGAGCTAAAGATTATTATGGCCTTCTACAGTAAACATGCTACGTACAAAAAGCCTGTTCCAGATTCACTTTTCATTGAGACTGAATTCTTAGTGTTTTGTTGTAGTTACATTTTTGGAATCCAATTTAGTAACAACTTCAAAACTAATTCACTGTAGATTGTGGGAGGGAAAGATCTGAAATACTTCAGCTGAATCTACCAGAACAAATCAATTAAAAAGACATGTAGCATCAATTTTTGTCCAATTTACATATTTTAAAAGATATAATCAAACATTAATTTAAACTCATGTTCTCAGTTTTTCTTCTGGTGAAATCCTAATTTATCCTTCATCTAACTGAAATTTTGAATAGGTTCTGAAGCATGCTTCTGAAGACCACCATGTCCTAAAATGCTCTTTGCATCATTGTTGCTATGGCATTTCAGGGGCTGACATTAAGTCCCTTTGCAGAAGTAACTCGAGCACATTTTATAAAAGTCACTTTATGCAGTTAAGAACAGTGTATAGTGTTGAATTGGGTAGACATTTTCAAAAACATTGTTCCTGTTTTCTAGAAATAAAAAGTAATATTAGTTATTTGCACATACTCTTAGGAAAATCACTGAATTCACAGATACTGTTCTAGAAAATTCTTATTACCATTTTCACAGAAACACAGAAGCCATGTACCTGTTGCTTTGAAGTTTGCATAAAATGTGTGATTATTTTCACTAACATTAATGGCAATATAAAGAGCAAACACCTACATTACTTGGAGATAAGCCTCTAAACATAATGCAAGACCTGCAGGCTTAGAGTTGATGAGGTATGTACATCTGTATGTTGCACCACATAAACTGAATGTGATAAAGAACTTGCTGAGGTTTTGTCTAATCAACAGAAGAAATTTTGGAAGGAGATGGAGCTTTGTACTAATATCACAGTGCGTTCTGCATGCTTTACTAAAGATGGTTAAAAAAAAAAAAATCCATGAAAGAAGGTTAAAACATTTCTGAAGTATAATATACCAAAGGTATTTCTTGTTTTAATAACTTTCAGTATATTTTCTGCCTGATTTTTAGAACTGATATTGCATTTTAACAGATGACAAGCAAAACAGATATTTTTCAGAGCATAGTTGCTTATTACAGCAAAGAATGAAAAATATGTTGCCAGGACTGCTATTATTTGCGATAACTCTCCTATATGAGATTTAAATTTTCCCCTGACCCTAGCTTCATATGCTGCTCAAATACGTAATAAATAGAAGGAAGGAAAAGTCACCAAATTCATAGTATCTCTGTAGCAAAGCTGTTTCAATTTCCAGGCCATTGTTTCATGAAAACAAACATAGTGGGGAAATAGGCAATAATTTTTTCATAAGTGGAATATTGCAGAGAGCTGGTAATGCCTAATTTGTTTTGCCTGTTTATGACAAAGTCTGAGGACAAAGAAGTCACAGTCAAACCAGCAGAGAAATCAGTCTTAAGGCAGCCATAGTGGCGAGACTGCACATGGATGCTAAGGGTGAAAGTAATTGGAATAAAACCTGCACCTCCTCAAGCCCACTGTGTTTTATTTGTGGTAGTCTCCAAGGAGAATTTGTAATGTTGTCTTGTAGTTTCAGTAAAAGAATTAACTCATTTATGTAAAGAATTAAATTTTTCAACAGTGCAAGAAATTTTTCCACTAGTTATCACAGTACTGGATTTAGCAAGGATATATAAAATAATTTTTATGCTGAGTGGGTTGTACTAGGCCTTGCTTGGGATATGATAAAAGATCCCAGTTCTTCAGGTATTTTTTCTTTTATAATGTGGCCTATTACACTGGTTAAGAGCTCGGGTTGACAGGTTCCTTTTTATTTTTTTTTATGAAACCAAATTTTTATGTTAGTATTTATATGGGTTATGCTGAATGGGTGTAGATGCAAATCCAAATAAGTAATGAGGCATGCATATATTCTTTTTTATAATCTATATTTAAGATCTCCTTTCCTTCATGAAGGCAGGTTGCTGTATTGCTATTTATAGTGGAATTGAAAATCTATGAATATTCATTACATTTAATATGTCTTATATCTGATTATTGTGAAAGAAGTACATTTCCCATAAATAAATATTTAAATAAGCAGATGAGCTGCAATAGAAGTATAATGCATATCAGTGTTCTCCAAATAGCAGTGAAGCAGGCACTTCTAGTGAAAGATAAACCTCTGAACAAAACAACATTTGTTTTATACATCTCTTAATTTCTGAACAGGAAAGGAATATATCATATACAGACGATTATGACCTGTCTAAGTAAAAGGTGAACATAGAAAAGTAGTCTAGAATCACATAAATAGAAAGAACACAGATATTTCCTGAAAAGTCCTAAACTTGTTTTTATAAAAAAATCTGTATTCACTGTGATCTCTATTCTGCTTCAAGCTCTGTCATAGTTTATATCATAAAGAGGAGTTACATGAATTTCGTGTACCTTAATAGTCCCTAAATGCAAATATTCAAGACCGAGTGAGAGACAATCTCTCAGACCATAAACTGAAAGCAGATGAATGTTTTGAAGTGTAGTCACAAATAAAAGTAAAGAGAACTATATACATGGTTCTCCTATTCCAAAGTAGTATAGAAAGCCATTTGGGAACAATTTAAACTGTCAATTTGTAAAAAAAAATTCAAAAATGGAAAAGAAAAATGGATCTCAAAAAGCTGAATAAAGCAATTATGTTCTTGTGTGTGTTCTGACTACTTAGTGTTTTAGTAGTGCACTGCAAATTCAACTTAAATATAGTTCCTATAAATGCTTTCAGATCAAACAAACCTGAACTGATGGAAATTGCAAGTTATTTTCAAAATCCTTTCAGCGATAACCATGCACATCACACTTAAAATATAAAACTTTCTCTCCTTGTCGCTACTTAAAAGGAGTATTTGGAAAAAAATTCATGGTTTGACTTTTTGCTTCCAGTGAACTAAGCAGCGTTAGTTCCTTTTTACTCTAATGACTGCAGAATGAAGCAGCTACACCAACTTTAAATGTTTGGGTGGGTTTTTTTTCTTCAGAGAAGGAGACCAGGTTTTTTGCTTTGTTTCTTGCCCATTACATCTTGTGAATGAGATTAGCACCAGGGATGCCCATGTCTGAATTCTCACAAATTGTTTACTGAGGATCAGCAATTTTATTGTTATTTATACTGAGTTTGTGCTGTAATGCTCCTTAACAATCTGTTGCACATTTCTGCTGAAGGTGATGAGAGGAAACTGGAGAGTCTGGGATAGATACCCCCCAAACAGCTGGCTTGGCAGCTCCTGTGGTCACTGCACTCTTCCAATATCCCTTTCCCTCTGGGAATCAAAATGCTCGTTTTTCAACTTGAGAAGTTAGGGTGCTTGTAGGACATTTGCTAAGAGTCCTCCTGTCTCTGTCTCATTTGACCCAGCACTTTGTGAGCCTCAAGCAGACATCATCTCTGCAACTACCAGTTCAGAGTGCTTAGTGCACATCCTGAGCAAAAGCCACAGATATGTACAAAAATAAATTTAATGAGTTAGTTTTGGGAAAAAATCCTTGCTGCTGCTGGCCAGATTGGGCTATTGACTGATGTGACATCTACTTGAATTTTCTTTTAATATTAGCTTAACACAATTTACCTCGCATCAATTTAAATACTTCTGCCAAGTATAATAAACAGAAAAATAGAATAATCAGAAAAACTAGTACAGTGGGATCCTATTTTAGGAAAACAATAATTTTTTTATATTCAGAGTAGCTAAAGGACTTGTTTGTTAATTTGAGAGACAATAATTTTCAGTACAAGTTTCAGGCAGGTTTTATGAAAAAAGTATTATGTAATGGAAAAAGTGATCACTGAACTTCTGATGCCAATAAAAGGATTAGTTTCTTTGTTCATCCCTTCTGCTCTACTGCTGTTCTCTGCATTGTACCAACTTTTTTTTGCTGGTATGAAAAGCAACACTTTTTAGCTTGTATGTCTGGCTTTGTTTTGTTAATGTTCAAGTCTAGGTCCTTGATTCCTTCAAGATAATTCAGCAAACAGGATCATATGAAACAACAGTCACTGTCTTGTGTCTTCTCTGAAAATATTCCAGATAGAATTCACTCATCTGACCTTTAACAAGTACCCCAACCCAGTCCTCTAGGCAGCAACTTATTGTGAAGAAAACCAGAGCTTCCACAGGGCAATTCAACTCCATGTTGCAGACATCAGTTATCTGGATTGAATTGATTACCCCACAGAGGTTCCTATTGCTCGCTTTTGGCTACAGAGGGAGTCTAGAGTTCAGGATTAGAAGAGATGCCTCTCTAAGAGAGCTGAATTTAAGATCAATCTCTTGTTTTTCTTCAATATTCTCTTTTTCCTGATGAATCTGACTTGTTGTGTAAAATACCGACATGTAGGGGTTAAAGGCAGTTTATTTTTATTAATGGAGGTGCTCTTAGGAATCAGGCTTCTCTCCTATATTTGAGCCCTCAGTAGGGCAACTGATGAAAAACCCCATCCTTCCCTGTAGACTTTCACAGTTACCTGTATTTTTATTGTTAACAGCAGAAATCTAATTGTTCTTAGCTGTGAGCCCCAAGTGCCACTTCTGCTATAACATCACTCCAGTTACTTTTTAACATTTAGTTGCTAATTACTTACCTCTCTTATTTGTGTGGCTCTCTTTTCTCACCACAACTTGCCTTTTTTGTTCCCAGTTTGTTTCCATCTGTTTTAAAACATGCCCACAGTATTTAACCTTATTTTTTTCTTTTTTAATGCACTTGCATATAATTTCCAGTAATATTAAAGGGTATTAAACATAAATGTTTAAAAAAAAAAAAAGAAACCTGTTAGGATATTTTTCTTCTCTTGCTTAGGATTTTTTTCCTTTTTACCACATGATTCTGTGGTTCTTTTAAGGTATTATTTCCTTCTTGCTTTTCAAAGATAAATGCAGCTGTCTAATAGACTATGTTGCCTTCTTTTAGTACTTTAATTGGTATTATACCTCCTTGACCCAGAAGAACAAGGGCACTTTTTCTAAAGCAAGCAAATTATATACTTCAGGTTGTGTAACAACATGGTGCTGATGAGCAACTCCTTTAAAGGAGTTCTGCAGAAAGCACTTTGAAATTACAATATACTGGGCTAATAAAATCTACATTTTTTAGTATGTTATTCTTATGTTGCTGTTAACAATGCAAATCTAATCCCATTTTTAAAATCAATGTAGTACAATTTTCTATTCTTAAATTTAGATCTAAAACATTTCAAATAACTTCCAAAATTCTGTAAGAAAAGTAATTATTATTAATCTATTATTTGCATTATTTTAAATCTTTTAGTAAATTAAGAAAGTATGAGATAAAACAAAATAATAATAATAAAAAAAGACAAGTATAGGGACAAAGATAGTTGCATAGTACAGTTTATAGAAATTATCAGGCAAAAGCTCTAATCATGTGCAATTGGGAGCAGACATTAATGTAAATCTATGCTTCTTATTTATGGAAAAAAAGCAATGTTTGTTAATCCCAAAATTTTGAGGTGGCTTTACAACAGCATGAGAGTTCAAACCACCTCTTAAATTCCATGGGGATCAGGGTAGTAATTAAAACCCCCTTCCATCCCTCCGAGGTCTAACCATTAATTCCTCTTTCATTCTAGCAAAGGCAAGATTCTCCTTCATGTTGCTCATAGCCAAAGATCAGCAGAGCTTATGGTCTCTGTAACCAGGGACTGGATGTAGGAAAACAAGAGCTTTGGCAACTGGAATAAATTGCCTGCCAGCACGGGACTGTAATTGAAGCACAAAGCTAGACAAAGCTTACCTTCCCTCTGCCCAGCAGAGAGTCATTTGCAACGCTCTGTGTCAACTAGCACAGGCGTGGAAGAAGATGTCAGCTTCACCTTTTTTAATTAGGTGCTGAAGGCTAAAAATATTCTCCTTGTATGCGACGGAAAGACAAGAAAAGGTACACATGCTGACTCCCACATGCTGCAAAACTAGTAAGGTTGCTTTTGCTGAATGGCAATTGAGTTAAAACTGGGGAAATGTAGCTTCAATGCAAGCTTCAGAAAAGAAAGCCGGAAAGAGCCCTGCATTTTACTTGCATGCAGAAAATTTCACCTCCCACACAATGAGCTCTAATAGCAGCAGCATGTCCTGGTCCAAACCTACAGATGTGCCACAGGGTCATAGGGTTCTCTTTAGCTCTCTCCAACTGCAAACCATTGAGAGAGCTGAATAATACCACAAAGGAAATAGAGCTATAGTTCTGTTAGCAAAGACTTTCTGTCACCTTTTGAAACTATGTCTCCTTGTAGCAATTCTGAGACACTTGAAGCTGGGAAATGGTGTATGTATTTTAGAAGGAATTAAACTTTCTAAAGATGTATAGCATTAGGCAGCTAGCAAAAAAACCCCCATATTTTAGTTTTTAAAAAAAGACCAAAATAATTGTGCCGTAGAAAGTCACTTGGCACAAACACATTTAGCACTTTCTATTCTTGCTGATTTTTGTCTAGCTTAAAACCGTCTCAACTACTCTGTATTGAAAAGCACTACTATGGTTTAAGCTTGAATGTTGCTTTATTTGCATTCTATTCAAAAATGGCCTAAATCAAAAACAGTAGGAAAAATAATGAACAGAGCCATTTACAAAAAGCTCCAAGCCTCCTTCCCCCCCACGTTATTGATCCCTGTGGGAGACTTAAGCACAGTTATGAAAAATTTAATGTGTTGGTGGTGATCTTTTCCCTTTTCTGACACTAGCTGTCTGATTACATCAGTGTAGCTACTCTGTCAGAAGGATGCTGAAGTGTGTGATCTTTCAGGTCAGCTTTTCAGCAGATAAGTGATGACATTAGCTTCACGTGGTCCTTTTTTTTTAAATATTCTAAAACATTAATATTTTATTTATACACAGTCATCAGTGTTTGACCAGAGGTAGCTCATTATGATGCAAGGCAATAGTGTCATCTAATGCACTCACATTATGTTAAATAATCATGGACACTAAAGCTAATAATAAATTCTGGTTTTTGTATATCTCTTCCATGCAGGACAGCCTATAACCCAGCTAAAAACCAGCACATGCTTTCCCTTCAAGGAGGAAACCACTAACTTATCAAACAAATCAAACTAGTTATCTTCATGTGGTGTCACATCCCAGATCAAGTGTTACAGTCCAGTAAACAGGTTGTGTTTCTCATGGGGATAGATGGTATATTCAATCTCTGATGTATTTTCTACCTTTACCACTTAGTAAAGAAAAATCTCCTGAGAGAAATATGTTTTTCAAGCATAGAAGCAGAAGAGTTATTTAAAACTGGATTTATGCTGGTTTATTTTGTTTTGAAAGGCTTTTTTTTCAAAGGTGTGGTAGTGTCCAGAGTTGGATGGATTAGCACAGGAATTTCCAAAGCTTACAGCTGAATAGTAAGTGAAAAGCAAATGTAATCAGATATCAAAAGTTTCAGAGCAGAGGAAAACATCGCTCTCAGGGTTCAGCGTTGGTTTATTTGTGTGAATCGCTGTTTCTCTCTGTTTTCATTAACAACTTTAGTGACTTCAAAAAACCATAAATCTCTGTCTTGTCCATGTACTTAACAGATTGGGTTTTTCCTACATCATTGCAAGTTCAAACTGTAAGATAGCTGAATCTACCTGTGGTTCTAAAACCTTTTCCAATATTGATAGTTCCACCTGCTCTAATAAAAAATGTGTTTGAAAGCTCTGCATCTTTAGCTGATTTTGTAAAGTCAGTGATGGTCAGCCATATATATGATAGCAGGGTTAAGCCCTTCAAAGTGCCTGTACAAGGTTTTTCTGATTGTTTGTTTCTCTCAGCATCCTTTAGAATTACAACCAGTTGCACAGTCAACATTTTTTGCTACATCACCTATATGTCCTTGTGTCATGGAGTCCTTCATCCATAATGATTAAATCTTTTCCTTGCTGGTAATCTTATGTACTTGTTCTCCTTCCAGTCAGACCTTCTTTGTCATTTTTTTACAACAAAAATAAGAATGTGTTTAAAATTTTAAAAGAGGTCCATAGTTATGTGCAACAAAACAGCATTTAAAAATAAGTAAAAAAAGACCATGTTTTATTAATAAGATTTCTTTATATACAGATTAATAAAAGTACTTAGGGCTTAAAATGAGTCCTTGAAGAACCAGAGAAACTTAGTTTAAGTTATCTAAGAAACGGAAGCAATATTAATAAAGGGATTCTGTCAGTAAAAGAGTAAAGTGAGGATGCACAATACCACCTCATTTATTCAACAAGAGAGAGAAATGAAAAAGGTGGTGGAAAGATTTAGAGATCTTTCAAGATGAACAGATTTTCCAGTAATTTGAGGTATGTGAATTATAAAAAATTTATATACTTCATAAGATGAATGAAAGATTGTAGTTGAAGAAAAGGATGCATATCATAGGAAAAGAGTATATATTTGCACTCAATACTCAAAATAAAGCAGGCAAAAGAAAAAGGAACAGGGTTCTGATGGCAAAGGAGAGTGTTCTGTTTAGATTGAATGTTTGGTATATAGGCTAAGTTATTACCCAAGACAGTAAAGAAAGCCTTGGCAGGTTTATCCAGGAGTGTTCAACTTCAATGTAAAATCATTGGAGGGAGAGTGCAGCACCACCGGATTTTTTAAAATTTAAATTTATTTTTTTAATAGGCACTTGAAACTAGGTCTGACAGAGAATTGTTTAGAGTTACACGACCACTGAGAAAGTCTACTGGCTGGGTCATTTTTATAAAGAGAATTGTGCAACACAAAATCGTATCAACTAGAAATCAAGTCAGTAAACTGGGATTTGTGATGAGAAAGACAATCAGTCAAGGATGCCTGGATGAAGAAGAGTACAAGTGCAAATGAAGACGAGTTAATGAAATTGATCACCTGTCACTCAGAAAGAGTAGTGATAATTAAACCATTGCCATGAGATCTGATTTATCACAGCACCAAATCTCAGAGCAGTTATGTGTAGTGATCAAAATAATGGTTAACAAAAGTGACGTTTACCTTTAGGAGATTATTGCCATAAATTTTATTGTGTCCCTCTTGCTGTTTGATGCAGCCCTGCACGTCCTATATCCTTTCATGCCAATGTCTGTACTTTGTGTCTCTAATAGTGACTGGCACAGCCTGAAGAAAGAAGGACAATATTGATTTATCACGTTTATCACTGTTCTAGGAGCATATATCTGTATTTTCTGTTTGCTGGCAATGAATGTGATGCTAGTTGCTAGTCTTGGGTACAGAAGATGAATCTGTATCCAGCAGATGATGCAAAGTAGATTTTATACAGCCCTCCCAGATGACTGTCCCCATTGCACTTGCTGTTACTAAAAGAAATTCATGCATATGGATTGAGTACACTGCTGGAAAACCTCTGAGAGGATGTGTTTTTCTCCTGAGGAAGGCATCATCTTGTGTCCTAGCATGTGGGAGGCACTCTGCCCTGGTATATTACTTCAGCCTCCGTTCCACCTCAGGAGAAAGCATTTCAAGTGCATTTCAAGATGCAGTTAAGTCCAAACCACAGGACTGAAATCCAGATATAATGCAACGCATTTCTGTCACTGAACAAGTGAACAGGGTGGTTCTAGTGCACCCTGTGCATCCCCCCTGCACCACCACTTTCTTTGTCTTTTTGCAAGTCCTGCTAGACAGATTAAGCTCTGATTAAATTTTGGGTTTAGAAAATATTGTGATTGCTTATAGAATGCAAGTTTTCTTATTTTTCTGACAGGCCAATTCCCAATTTTACGTAGTTTATCTGTAATATGCTGTATTCTACTTTTCCTACATTTTACCAAAAAGGTCCATCCAGTGAAGTGTCAACACAAGATGAAGGAAAGATTTATTCTTGGTACACTAAACCAGATTGTATCTACAGAGATATGTGGATAAGGGGTGGATTCTCTTTGGCACGTACAATATTTAGATCAGGATAGCTATGAATGGCAACTTGAGCATATAAACATCTTATCTATGTTCATTTCCATCTATGGCATGACACAGTTTTCAAAAAAAGCAGTACATATTACCAAAGATCTAAGTATGTAACTGTCCTCGTTCATTTCTTGGATGAAATCTTTTAAAGTGTGTGTATTTATGGTGACTGTTTCACCTTTTCCAGGGCATAATTCACATTTTGAAAGTAGCAGAGGCAGAATCTCATAGGCATATACATATTTAATCTGGGGAGCAAGTTCATTTGTATCAGATTTATTTATCCCCATGGTGTCTATCCACCATCAGTGATTTGTTTAATGAATGCGTTTTAGCTGTTGCTTCAAATCTCACAGGATTAGATTTCTTAAATATTTTAATGTCATTAGCTACCACTGGAAATCTCTGGTAATTACCACTGGTAATTCTGAATAAGATAGTTGTACCAAGGTGTTCAGTGTTCTTTTCAGTCATTTATTTTTCCTGAATATGAATTTGAAAGGGAGTTCTACCTTTCCTATGTAGACATTAGAAATTTGATGGCTTTCTCCTCAACTGAATAACCTTCCTTAAGACAAAAGATAGTAAATGCTGGTTGCAATTACCCCTCTGTGGATTATGCTTTATTAATGTCTCCCTTCTATCAGAGTTTTTGGGGTTTTGTCCTCTGTGGGTTATTTAGAATTTATTCTTAATCTGATGTTTTATGATTTTTAATGTGAAGGTTTTTTGGTTGTTTTTTTTTTTTTTACATACGTAGGCCTTTGCAACATTTTTCTTGAACAGTACAACATAACACTGCCCATGAAATTCTTATGTTTGGCAGCACACAGCATCATGAGATGATTTGTTTCATTGAAGGATTCCAGTCAGTGTCTTTGAGGACAGCTAAGAGTATCCACACCAAGGAGATGTCTCTGACAAGAAGAGATACTTGCACTGACTTCTGTGCAGGTTGATACTGTTGATCATCTTCCCAGAACCTTTATTTTCCAATTCTACTAGGTTTGAAGATTGTGGTCTTTCTTCAAATAAGTAGTATAAGAGGTTGAAAATGGATGTAGTTGTAAGAAGCAGGAATAATGTCTCTATTAATAAATTTTTAACCATGGGAATAGTATTCTTTATCTTTACTTGAGGGGCTGAACTTGTCCAGGGGATGAATTTTTGAACTTCACTGCTGCTGCCCTGTGGGAATCATTGGGTTTTCTGTCTTTTCTTTTTTTTTTTTCCTAATTGATTCAGCAAAGAATATGTGGAGAAACGGGGTTTGCTTTTCTTGACCTTTAAATACCATATAACTTTCCATAGCAAGTTGTGCTCTTTTGACTTAAGAGACTAGATATCCTAGTGGAATTATGCTTAATGTTTTTTTCTGTATCGTAGTGTAAGTTCTTTAGAGTCATAAAGATTAGGAATCCCTCTTCTAACTTAACACAAATGTTCAAGTTGTGGGGGTATATTTTCTGAGCCAGCATTGGAAAACATTCATAAATAGATGCGCAAGTAGATGCTTCATTGTCTGTCTGATCCTACTTGTGACAAAGCACTTGAGCTGTATATCAAGGCTGAGTGATGGTCCGTAGTTTAGATGTACCTAATTTGTCTTGTATCAGATTCTGTCCACAAATTTCCTTTACAAGAGGTTTTCTTTAATAGGGCATTCTGTTTTGTTCTGGTAGACAGAGGATCATGTATCTGCCAAAAATTACAGAACCGCAATAAACTGAGCTAATACATGGCAGGAAGTAGAACAGGGAGAAAAAAATCAGTATAATTTAAAAAAAAAAAAAAGTTAGCTATATACAATTCTGTAAAAAACATTTGACGGTTACCTGTAAACATAGTACTTGACCATATAACTCTCTCTCTCTCTTTCTCAATTTATTGTATATATATATAACAAAAGTAGGAGTAACTTTCAGTTTGACTTTTGTGGGAATGATTGACCAGGACTGAGTGCAATATTCATGGTTTAGTCCAGCCAGTGCTTTGTAGACTGCTTTTAATATTTCCTTTACCAGAGCTACAGTAGGGTTTAATTTCCAATCTTTGTGCCCACATTACATTGATCTCTTATAATTTACTAATCCACCTAATTTATCATCTTTT
Source organism: Orthonyx spaldingii (assembly GCA_013397795.1). Taxonomy (NCBI): domain Eukaryota; kingdom Metazoa; phylum Chordata; class Aves; order Passeriformes; family Orthonychidae; genus Orthonyx; species Orthonyx spaldingii. The sequence continues at coordinate 1,257,645 of VZTJ01005309.1, forward strand.
TTTTTCTTAGATCTTGAATTTGTGACAGAAATTTTGTTAGTCATTAGTTTCTCTTATTCTCATTGTCATTTCTATTACTTCTACTTTTGGTTCAAATAATTCATGTCTTATGATACTCAGCTTCTCCTCTGAATACTGTTCCTGTTGTAATGTTTGCCAAAATTGGAGCTTTGGGAGGAGGAACACAAAACAAGAAAACAAGTGACTCCATATTCTCTGTCCTTTCTTCTCCAAGTTGGTGTCTATACTTTGGTGAAAAGGGTTTGAGGGATGGTTTCTGCCATCCAGAGATCTCTTTTGATGGTGCACAGTCTAATATACAGTAGTTTCTTAAAGTGCTAAATCCTTCTCTTGTTATAAGGCAAAAACAAACCTAGAGTGAAGAGAAAATCCTTGCTGTAGTTTTCTGAATTCTCATTTTAAAGTCTTAGTTGCAAATTGATGCAATTTTTGAAACTGATCATGTTGTTGATGATGAAAATTGCATGATATCTGACAAAGCTGATCCTCTTGTATGCACTTAATGTTTCATTTATGGATTAATTTATTTAATTAGCTGGGCTCTTGTATTCATTCTTCTGAAATAATACAATGTAATGTTTATGGAAGTACATGTCACCTTGGATATATAATTCTAGCCATTGCCTTGTCTTCTGAGAATATAAAATCCATATGGCGCTATCCAAAATGGAAAGTGTTTATGCTGCCTTAATGTCAAATTGGTTGTCATTACATTTGAATAAAAGGTGAACAGTTTGAGGCAAAACTAATTATAATCTATTGCTGCTTATATTCTTTGTGCAAATTGGACATTTACATTTTTTAATAACAGTGCAGAAGATCAAAGTACATCTTTGTTAATTTTGCCTATTATTGCTATCTATGCTGGTGTCATAAATTCTGGACCTGACAGACTGATGGAAAGAATAGCTACAGAGCTAATTGTTTGAAATAGGCTTCGTGAAACTTATTAGGTGGTGTTGTAGTTACCACATATGAAAACATGAAGAGAGTGCTCTACTGGACCATTTTGTTTCTATGGAAAACTTTGTTTCTTTTGAAGAATAATCACAACCTGACTGAAACTATTTACAAATTTTTAATACATTTTTAATACAAATGAATTCATTGAGACAGTGGATAGCTTACATGTAATGAAGGAAACATTTTCAAAATGTACTTTTAAAATGATCAGCATTGTTCTCAAAAATCTATTTCTAAACTGAATACAATGTTTTATTCCTAAGTAGGCAAGTTTTGTTTGATACAAACTGGTTGCTTGAACAAGCGCAATTATTTCAAATTGATGTAAAAAATTTCCTCCTCCTTTTAAACCTACTTATCAAACCAATATCACTAGAATAGAATTATATTTCATAGACTATGGTGTTCATGGAAGAAATGTTAACATTTAAGAATGAATTTGAACAATAGTTATAAAATTAATATGAAAATTGGTAGGAACAGGAGGCCATAGGAGATTGCTAAGTAGGTCTTTACATTCAGTACTCTAGAACAGCAGACAAGTATCAAGCAGCAACACAGGTCATGGTGGTCCACAAAACATCCACCCTGTACAAAACTGGCCACAAAGCATTTTCCAGTATCTTATATCAATTCCTACACTTAAAGGAATTAAGATCGAAATTAAAGCAAAACCAAAACCAAACTAAACAAAAATCCCCACTAAAACAAACAAACAAACAAACAACCCCAACTAGTGTGCCACAGAGGTAAAAAAGAGAACAAAGGCATTGCTAGTGTCATAACTGCCTCCGTGTGTGCCTGCAAGTGTGCTGTCCTCATCATGCCTTTGAAAGTTGGACTTTGGAGACAGCCCCTGATATGACCAATTCTATCCAATCCTCAAATCTGGGGATCAAAGACCCTAATCAAGCCATCTATACATTAACTCTAAGAGCTGAAATCATATGCTCTCTATTTTATATATCTAGTTGACTGACAATTTCTGGAGTGCTTGATGTGCTGTGTGTGATTGAAACAAAAAATTCCCATATTATAAGGATCCTTGCCGGTCATGCTGGTACTCTTAAATATTTGGGAGAAGCAAAAGGATACAGTGGAGTTTAGTGTACTTCAAGATTCAAACAGGTATTTGTGAAAATATTTTCTGTTCTTGGTTCTACTCTGGCCAAAAGTAAATTATTTTCATTGATATTTGAAATGATGCATTCAAAAGAGTTCAAGGCCACATTTCTAGGCTGTCAATGTCTATTTGTGGTTCACAGAGCTTGAAAAAGTTAAATTCCTGTTTTCAATTTATCAAAAGTATGGCCCCGGTGACACTGATGACCAAGTTTTTTCAGAGGTCAGCAGCTAACATGCTGATTTTCCCTTGAAAATCCTCCCTTGACTGCGGCAGTCTGAAAATGCTGGTGATGATGCATTCTGCTGGATGTACGTGCTGAAGCTTCCAAGCAGAATTCAGTTTGAGTATTTTTTACTTGTAACTAGGCTTCGTCAGAAGATTTCTAGAGGGTGTTGTGATCACAGATGGCATCATCAACAGTTACATTAGTGATGAGTAGACTTGATAACCTGTTTGTGTGTGCTTTCGCATTAGGACAACATATTTCTGGAGAGGAGTATGGCTGGACCTCACTGTTTTCAAGGAGCTAAGAAAATTTTCAAGCTGAGCATATTTTGTGTGAATGTCAAGTAGTCAGCTGCCAAGTAATGACTTTAGCTTGTAAAACATAAATAAGTTTGCAAATAAAAACAGAATATTCTTGGTAATATTAGATAGCTACTATCTTGCTTGAGCTCCTGAAAGCTACATTAATATATTTTACTTATAAAATATGTGATTGGATTAATTCTCAATATTTCAAATACAACCTTGTAATTTAAATGGATTTTTTAATGTGTATTAATTTTAATGAATGACTGTGAGGTTTATGGGATGGAGGTAAAGTAATGTCTCTGAAGCCTTACTGGTTAATCAAATTGCTATAAATAACCTTGGATAGTCTAAGGCTCTATTCCTATATGATTTCTTTCATCATTATCCAAGATGTTAAAGAACTGCCACCTGCAGAGGTTTGCATTCAAATGCTGGAAAAGGCCATGAATGTAAATCCTCCTACCCCCTACACACCCCCTCTTCAAATTCCTCTCGGTAGAGGTTGTAACTAGTGTGTAGTATGTCAAATCTTTGCTCTGTGTACATCTGGCAGTGAAAAGTCATCTTATTTAGACTGGCATTCATGGTTCCACTTTAGTATCTATTGGTCATGGAAGGAAGACTGAGGGAAAAAGTGTGTGAAGCCCTCACTCAGAGACCTACTTTGTGCTTTCTCCATGAGCAAAAGTAGAGAAACTTTCATACAATTATCACAGCGATTCAAATGGAATGAAACAAAAGGTGGGATATTTCAAAAGGAAATCAGAGGTATGCGGACTGGGAGATTTCTTTCTTCAAGTGAGTGTTGTTGAAAATGGTTATGAGCCCCTCTACCTCAACTTCAAGCTCTTCTTCTTCTTTAAAATTTATCAGTACTATAATTTTTCAGTGAATAACCTAGATAAATATTAATGAAAAACACTGCAGTTATAGTTTCCATTTTGAAAGCATGAGTTTAATACCAGGAAGTTCATTCAGCTTTCCAAATTAATGACAAAAAAGTCAGCATGAAAGCAGTCCAATCTTAGGTACTACACATTCTAAACAACCATCTAAATAATTTCTCTCCTAGTTTCTATATTCTTTATCTTGGATCACTCTGACGGACTGCAGCCTGGTCCAGTTTAGATTATGCATTGTTCTTATCACATTTGTGGCAGTCCATGACTTGCTCCTTCTTTGTATTATCTATATATTCATGCTTTCTTGAAATTCTAAGTAAGCATGTTAAATATGTCTGCGTATTTATATGTGCATGTGTATTGTACATTCACATTTCTGTGCAAGTACAGACTATTGGGAACTTTGGAGGGATCGCGGCACATTCAGCTTAAGTCAAATTAAGTTGATCTTTTGTGTTAGTATGACATTAGGGTATTTGATCTTTCAAATTTTGCTAGTTCAGGACCAGAATCACAAAATTCACTCTTGTTTTCCACTTTTTTTTGCTTGTAGTCTTGGCTGAGAAATTGCATATCAAGTGGGATACAGAACAGAAATTACCTCTGCCTACCAGAAATATTAATTTAAAAGTTGAGATGTTTTGTTCTGGTAAACGAAAGTGAGCTGATTGGCAGTAACAAGGGATGTAAAGGCTGTTCTGCAGTTTGCACACCATCTTAGTATAAATTGAGGTCTTAATGGTCCAGACCTAAAGTTAGAAAACAGTGTCATTGTATTTAGATGGTCATATCTGCCTGAATGAGAGAGGGAAAATGCAAACCTGTTTTGTAGTCATCTTTGTGACAGCCTTAGGGTTGAAACTTTGAAATCCGCAGTTCCCTCTGGTCAATATGGACACTACATTTCCAAAAAAAAATGGGTTTGAGAGTAGGTTTTCCCTGGTGTACCTAGTTAAATACCTTCCTTCTCATCTTGCTTTGTTGTGCTCTGGGCTGCACACCAAATTGGCTGTATTTCAGTGCCACTAAATGTGTACAGTTTGATAAGCACATTGTAGCAAATCTTCAGGACGAAAATCAGTGTATAAACGTCAAATTATTTACCAATTTTAAAGCATTTTATCCTTCAGAGCTGTAAATCCAGCACCATTTGCTAACACAAAATTAGCTTTTTAATGCTGTAGGACCTCCTAACACTAACACATATAAAAACATCCACATCCTTGCTAGGGGGAAGGAGGGGAGAGCAAAGGTTGTCTAGGTGAAGCTTCAGCAATCCAAGTGCTTTATTCACACTGGATTTAGAATCAAATTAACAGGCCATACTTGGTCTCAGTTCAGCAATTCTGTCATCCTGTCTTCTCTTATGAGCAGCACAGACCAACTATTCTCACATACATATACTCACTACTCACAGAAATCAGCAGGAACAGTAAGCATGCAAGCAAGGGAAGAATGGGGCACACATCATTTGTGTGCATTACTACATTTGCTTCATAGAAGATGTATGACTTCATTTTTCGCAATTAGTTGTGGTCATCTGAAAACTTGAAAAAATGGTGGAAAGCCTCATTTATTTTCAGGTACTGGTGGTGTATTACGCACTTTGTGTTTTCACTTTGTTGGTGTTCCTTTGTGAATTACTCTTTTTTTTTTTTTGTCAGACTATTTCCTTCAGCTTTCTGTTGCCTAAATTTGTCTTACTATTTTCGCATCCTTTTCTTAGAAGAAACAATCAATAAAAAGTGCTTTTAGCACTAGCACAGCACAGTGGTTTACTGCACTGTAGGTGCTGGTGGTGCCAACCCTGCTGACCTATATACTGGGATTTTGGTTAAGCAGCAGATCTGTGGTGTTCCTTTAACATGTCTTTATGGTACCTGGACATGTTTGGAGTTGGGCTTTGTTAATACATGTTTGCTTTAGGTTCTGAAAGAAGACCTTAGACAGAATGTTGTTAACCATTTTCCAATTGCATCTCAAAGAGTATTTTTTCACGTATAAATTTCTATTAAAAATATAATGCTGAAAAAAGGGAACAGAGAAATATCAAGTATAAAAATACATTCTGTCTTTAATGGATTTTTACTTTTATTGACAGTGAGGTAGGACACTACGGCATGTTCCTCATTTTAGACCTGTAAATAGACTTCATATTTTGGGACATGGTCCATTTCCCATTCAAGCCAATATGAGTGAGATTTATAATTGTGAGGCAGAAGTTCCAGAAAGAACTTAATATGAATTCAGAGCTACCCACAAGTCATAGTCAATAATGCATCCTTGCTTGTCTATAGCCTTACTATTCTTACCCTAGATTAAGTGCAGTTTGGCAGAAAAGAATGAGAGCCACAGTCACATTGGGTGAGATAAGGGAGGTTTGCTGCCTCAGTTGGAAGACTTCAGCTTTCTTCAGCCCTCATGGGCTTGAATTCTTGCCCCAGCTCTCCTGGTGGCCGTGCAGTTGTGGGAGGGCAAGAAAGGGGTCCACCCCTGTCTGGAATTGTTAACCACACAGCGGGGACTGTAAGGAGCAAAGGGCGAGAAAAGGAGGAGCAACAGGGAGCTGGGCTTCAGCAGTCTGCAAAGGATCTGGCATGAGTGGGGTCCTGGGCTGGTTTCTGAGCATAGCTGTACACTCTGCATAACACTCACTGTGAATGAAGCAGCAAAATACTGTCTCCTTACATCTTATTAGTTGCTTCTCTACAGCACAGTTAGACAGATTCTTGGCTTCCTTAGAGACACCCAAGAGGACTTCAGAGTGAGGAAAAGAGTCTGAACTAATGTGATACTTAATATCTGATTTTAATCTGGTTTGTTTGATTAATCTAATCATGGCTTTCATTACCTGCCTTGAAAAATATTTAGGAACGTGGGCAGCACATGGAAGGTAAGGGCAGCCTGTTCAGCATTGAAACTCAAAGAGTCAGGCTGGGTTTTCCTGTTGTGGTGAGAATCTCATCTTTTCTCTATTCAGTTCATTCTCTGCTGTTACACCTTTTTATTTTTTTTCTTTCGGTATAATTATAGCAGCCAAATATCTTTTGTCTTCCTTTAGAATTGTAATGTCTGACTGAAATTAGGAGATGTCAGTCTCCAGATGGTTTGAGATTTTCACAGGCTTATGTTAAGTCGTAAGAGAAAGAAATTGTGAAAAATATTGTCGTAGAAGCACAAAACAGAGTGTAGTGTTACTATACCAGATAGAATTTTTGCTTTGTAAGGAAGACGTAGCTTGTCACAAAGCTGTGAGAAAAAGCCTCACAAATTCTAGAGCCTTCACGCTCAATCTTTTTAATTGCTGAAGTTCCCTAGGATTGATGTCTGTAGAGGTAAACAGTAGAAACAAAGACACTGAATGTTAACAGAGGTGTTTCAGGGAGGCCCCATGATGTAAGCTACACTCTATTTCTGGAACAAAATAAATGACAGTAATTCAAGTAAAAATGGCTACCTGAAGTCATCTTTTAAATACTTTTGATAATGAGTGTGAAGTCATTTGGGAGAATTTTTTTTTATTTTCTTAATATTATCATTTTGCCTTTTTACTTCCCACCTAATGAAGATAGCTTGACTTTAGACATTTTAGTAAGTGCTTTTTGTACAGATATACGGGAATACAAAGAATTTGAAGGCATAAGAGAAAGCTACACTAATGAAATGCCTTCATTTCTGTATTTCACTCAATACAGAAAGTAGTGTTTTGGATTTTGCCTGCTCATTTATTGTTCACAGAGACAAGTAAAGGTCATCTTTTGCTATGGCATTATAACCTTGGCCTCCTTGGTATCAAAATGTTAAATATTGTAAAGAAATGTTTCTGTGTGAGGAGGATTTTAATTATAATAAACCTTTATGTTTTCATTCTAGCACCAGTCCATTTTCTTTCCATGCTGAACTTCTCAGTAATTTATTCATGACCTTTAACTGCTTTTAAGAAGCATAGATTGGGAATTATTGCTTTTCTTGCCATTGGAAGTACCAAGGCAGAAATACCTTGAGAAGCTTCACAGGGTTTTATTAATGAGATACACATCTCACATTAGAATAAAACATCTAAAGCTGCTGAGTTTGCTCATCCTGGTGTTATGTGGAGGATCAGTGTTTAAAGTCACTTGGAGACTTTTGATCTAAGATAAACAAGTGATCAGACCACGTAAGGATATGCAATTTATGATGAATAATCTGGTTTGTTTAGGATTAATTTTTAGCCTTGTGATTCTGATTCCCTCCCCCTAAAAGGTGCATTAGTACAAAAGAACAGCTGAGTTCAAAGCCTGAGTAAGACAAGGACAAATTCTGAACATATATATGAACGTATAGGTAGGAGTGTAAAGTATGTCTACCCTTGTATGTATGTCATGTATGTTCAGAAACACAGATTTTAAACATATTTCTTGCCAAAGTACCTTTGTCATAGTGACCTAACACTGCAGACACAAACTTCAAATAAAGATTTAGAAAGTTGATACTTAAGAACTTCTACATAATTAATTTTATCACTATGCAAATCTGGACAACCTGGTGGCCTGGCTCAAATGGAAAGATCAGGAATCCTGTCTCCTTTATGTTTTCATTACTTCCCATACCCATACCCATACCCATCTACTCTGGGTGGCTCCTTAGTCCTCCAATGGAGTAGACTTGGAGATAAGGGGAAAAAAGGAACAGGGAGAAAGAGATTGATGCCCACTATGTGAAGACAGAGGCCGTGAGAGGTGGAAGGAAGGATTGTGAAGCAGTTATTCAGTTTATGGGCCAAGACTAGAGAACAAACACTTGAGTCTTCAGAAACATGGATTTGCCTATGTCAGATTCTTTGACATTTTGATAGGTGTCGAGAGCACCTTCACAGATGTGCACTCCCTACAACTGCAGGTCTCACCATGTGCGGGAGTGCTGGGGGCACAACTGAAACATTGGGATTCATGTCCCTTAGTTCTCTGCAAGCCTTCAGACTGCATACATCGGGAAACAACTCTAGTAGGACATTGCAGAATATACCAGATTGTGGTTATAAACCTGTTTTGAAATAATGAATTCAGATTAGGGAGACTAAGTTTACATCTATGCTGTGACACTGGGAATGGCAGTAGGAGGCTGACTGAGATTTCAAAGTTAGACTCTCAGAGAAGGATTCTGGAATAAAAAGTGAGAAAGAGATCAGGAAGGGCTAAGCAAAGCACATGCTATCTCAGCCCCTCTATATTAGCAAATAACTGTGAAATATTACCAATGTGCACATTTCTCAGAGGGGATGGTAGAAGATTGCAACCTCTTTGTTTACTTTGTGCCAGCAGAGAATTCTCTTGTGGATGTGTACTAGTTAACCACTTTGATGACTTCTACCTTATACGGATTATTTGAGTTTGTGAATTTGATATTTTATCTTTGGAGATCATAGCATAGTTTAAATTAGAAAAGACCTGTAAGATCATCAAATTCAACTGTTAACTCAGCACTGACAACTCCACCACTAAACCATGTCCCCAAGTGCCACATCTAAACATCTTTTAAATACCTGCACGGATGGTGACACGACCCCTAAATTCCCTCAGCAGATGAAAGAAAAGAATAATTTTAATTATTACCAAATACAAGTTCAGATCTCTAGTGTTTGCCACATTTTGGAACTGGTAACCCTATTTAATATACTTAATTTAATAATAAATGCTTTTTAACATAATTTGGTTTCTGCATTAGATTTTGTATAGACAAATGCAGTTAACTTGCCTTTTAAATTTATTCTATTTACTCTTATTCTCTAGATACTTACTACTCTGCAGTAAAGTAAAATAATGTTTCAGAAATCTATTCAAGTCACATCAAATTTTGTACACAGATTTACTTAGGTCCTAAATATAATTTACCACTGAAAGAATAATGTCGTTTTAGGAAGGATTAATTTAGACTATGCTAAACTCAGTTGTAACCTGTATTAGGGGAGTGGCAGTTATTGGCATGTTGTGTTAGAGGTCATGAGAAATTCATGTTCTATTTCTTTTCTCATGGCAAGGGGATATGCTCCTTGAAAGCAGTAGAAATACTTTTTTCAATATAGTGTCTTGTGGCTCAAGTAGAGATTTATTATTTTTTTAATATAAGGTGTCATTCAATGGAACTGAAGAATAAGATTCTGATCTCAGCAGTATAAATTAATAAATGTATTGTAGAAAGCACTGTAATGTGCTTTATTCCCTAAATATTGTCCACTACTGCTGCTACTTACTCTGCCACCTTAAGTAGAAAAACTATGTGGGAGATCTAAAAGTTCCCCAAATAGCTGATACTGGAACACAAATTTGAGTAAAACATCAGGAAATGAGGTTTTGATTTGCACTCTGCTTTTAAAATCAAACTAGATAACTGAGAAACCAGTTACAGAAATAAGGATACAACTAAAGTTATGTAAGCAGATCTTAACATTTAGAAATTACAATGTTCTGGATGCTTCTGAAAATTCAGTGCTCTCCCCTTCTAAACACTTGTAAGGTTTCTTTCTTGTTCACACTTCAGGCAAAGAGAAGGATGGGCCTACTCTGGGAATTTATCAATACGGAGTAATGAAACCAAAGTGTATTTTTTTAAACTGACTTCTGCATCACTTGTTGCAAAAGTTGGAAAACATACGCTAAGTAGGCAAAGGAATGCAGGGGAATGGGGTTCATTTCAGGATAGAAGGAGATGGCACTTGCTCTACAAAATAGTATTCTAAGCCTGCCACTAACACCAAGTTCCTATCTTATGCCTGACAAGAGATTAAAAGAGACTTTTCTTAGATGTGATTGTATGTTCCTCATTTTAAGATTCCTAACCTAAGATACAGATTTGCAGATGTGGAAAATGGGCTTCAATGTATGAAATGTTATTTGTGCTGAGACCTTAAAAATCAAGTCTTTAGTATCTCATCCTGACCCTCAGAAAATAATGGAAGCCTTGACCTTGATCTCTCTGTCCTACAACTGTAGTAGCCAGTAGTATAAAGGCTATTGTGAAAATAAATTAGTGAATTTTTTGAAAAATCATATGAGGAAAAAAGCATCAGAAAAACAACTATGAGACAATTAATAGCTCTTAGAAGAAATTAATAACTATGTCTTTAGAGCAGGATGTGAATAGTATGCTGTAGGAAATGAATGGAGAACACATGTTGAACACCAAAGAGAAAGTAAAACATTGAATTATTACTTATCCAAGTGTGTACTGTCCACCAGGAGCCCCAAATAAAGTGGAAATTATGCAGAAAAAAACAGCATGCAGTCAAAGACATAATCATATTGTATATCCAGAAGGATCTATGGAAAAGTCAGCCTCTGAAATTGCCTTACATTTGAGTACTCAGCCTTGCAACTATTTTAATGGCCTTTGATTAGAATATAGTTTCATAAAAACTCATGTGCACATAAATCTGTGTATATTTCTGCACAAATGTTTATTACACAGATTCTAATTGGGTGATTACATTCTGTTTCTGTAACAAACTAGATTTTTTCCTATTCAAGCTTTAGTTTTAGTAGACCCCTGGGGCTTAATCCAGGCTTGAATTTCACTAGTCATGCATGATTATAACATTCTTTTCACCACAAGTGTTAATAGTTATAAATTATTTGGGGCTAACTTTCAATATATTTTGTACTAAGTTCCTTAACAAACTAAGTTGGCTTTCTTAGGGTTTTGACTGTTAAGGTTTTGTTCTGCAACTGGAAATAACATTGTGTATGCCAAATGACCTTTTCTGGACATTCTGAAGTCTCTAGTTTTCAGGTTGTTATTATTATTATTATGCCCCCCTTCAATATGTACAAGTAAAAAAATGAGCTGTGAATTGTCAAGGTAAATGTAGATTCAATATTATTGCCATGTTTATCTGTGGATTCTGCCAAAAAAGCGATTCACATGAAGTACTGAATGATTTTAAAAGCCACAGTAAAAGCTCACACAGGATTTGAATATAGATTGGCTTGCAGCAGAACAGCAGCTCTCTGTGGTTTGAAATAGTGTCAAACAAAGGAAACTGAGAGTTGTTCTTCTGTCTGTGTGTGTGCCTCCTGGGTGTTTGTCTTTGCTAAGTGCCATAGAGATCAAAAGAGCTTAATTTGTGCAGGTGATGCAGAAGAAAGCTTGGGCACCACTGTTACAAAAAGTAATTCAGAGCTGGAAAAAAATAAATTTTTAAATGGCTGCTGCTGGAGGAGGTCTTAGCCAGAGGAAGGGCACATCCTGCCCTTATTTTGAAAACATTGCAATCCCATCTCTTGCCAAGTAGTCATAACTGCCAGTTATTGCAGAGCCTGCCAGAAATGCATGAAGGGTTTTCATCTAAGTCAGAGAAAGGTTAGCAATTGGTATTTCTATCCATTTTTATTCCCAGTGTAAGAGAACTCCCAACCAATACATGTTGTAAAAATGTATAATAGCAGTATAATGTTTTGATGTTTAGAATCTGACAAGATTACTTGCAGTGACTGCAATCTCCTCTTGTGCTGAAGAACCTGAAAATCTACTCTGACTAGAACTGTAGCAAACTAAAATTTATATTTTGCAGAGTATTTTGCAAATTGGCAGAAAATTGAAATTAAAATTGAAATAATTTGCAATAAAAAATTCAAGACATAATTAACCTTAAAAAAGACATTTTGCTGTAACATAGGAATGTGCTATTGAAACAGGAAGCTTACTGTGAGCTTACAAATAGGTGTTCTATTCACAAAATGAAATTTGATCTGAAAGTGTACACTGGTGTAATAAGTTTCATTATTTATATTGTGCATTTCTATGTAGCTTTTTCACAACCAAATTTATTTTCTGAGGTGAATTTTTTCTGTCAAAAATTTTCTAATCTGTTCAAATTGTACCAGCCTTTTATCTAAGCCATAGAATAAAAGCATTTCTTTGATATAGAAATTAATTTATAACAAGAAATAGGAAGTCTCTTTCTGAGCATATAAGCTTTCATTAAAAGTTATGCAGGTTTAGCAGTTCTGTATGGTGATGTATTTGAGCACAGTTTTCTCAGTCTTGTCAAATTGTATGACAAGATTCTAAAGTAAAAATATAGAGGAAGTCCTGGTTTGGTCAAAAATGTTCCATTTTCTTGTAAAATTAGTGGACTGAAGTTGAAATGTACAGTAAAGATTTTGGGTCTTACAGATAAAGTTCATTCTGATATGAAATGAAATATTAAAAAAAAATAAAAATCTGGGTGCCTGAGAGCAGAATTACACATTTCAGATTCACAAGGCAGGGAGAATGCAAAAGTGATGGCTTCCACCCAGGCTTGAAATCTTGAGCTTGTTCAAAAGTACGCAGAGCTTCTGCGTTCACCAAAACTCATCCTTCGATTTTACCTAGACTATAGGATAGGTTAGAGCTTTTGAGACAACTCTTAGTATCTCAGCTCACCTTCTTTTCTGCCTAGTACAGTGTAAGGCCTGGAAGCTCAAGATATTCAGATGAATATCGGAAGCTGGCAGGTGGAGTTGGAAAACATAGGTGTTCTTGTAAATTGGCAGAAACTGAATAATCTCCATGAAACAGTGAACCAGAATCCTTCTACAGAAGAACACAGACTGCAGAAACTCTTCTGTGGCATGGATGTTTTGTCAAAGCTGTCTCCTGATGCCCTTTTGCAGCAGGTGAACTCTAACTAGCCAAATGTCTCAGTGCTCTGTCTCCTTGGCTCTCTCAGATGTGGCTGGCTAGGAAAAAGTAGGATCAAATTTACAATTCATAGGATTGCAAACCAATGGTGGCTGGAAAAGACTATGGAGAGGCATGTCAGTGCCAGCTGAGTGGTTAGCTCAACTATTCTCATAGATGACAAGTGAAAGTTAGGGCTCATTGAGAGGCATAATCTGAGCTAACCATACAGATTGCTGGGTTCTAACTGAGCAGTGAAGACTTGATGTTGTCAAAGATTGTTCAATGACTGCAGCAGGAAGTGGAAAAGCAAACAGGGTATTGGAATGTTTAAACAGACAGAAAATAGTGCTATGTTACACATAAATCAATTCTAACCACTCAGCTGGAATAAGACAGTTCTGGTCAAAAAAGATAATTCAGAAAAGAGAGTATCATAGAATAAAATCCTAGAATTGCTTGCATTGCAAGGGACATTAAAGACCATCTAGTTCCAACCCCTCTGCTGTGGGCATGGACACCTTCCACTAGACCAACTTGCTCAGAGTCCCATCCAGCCTGGCCTTGAACACTTCCAGGGATGAGACATCCACAACTTCTCTGGGCAACCTGTTCCAGTGCTGTACCATCCTCACAGTAAAGAATTTTTTTCTTAATACCTAATCTGAACCTACTCTCAGTTTGAATCCATTCCCTCTTGTCCTGTGACTCCATGCTCTTGTAAATAGTCTCTCTCCATCTTTCCTGTAGGCTCCCTTCAGATATGTAAGGCCACAATTAGGTCACACTGAAGCCTTCTCTTTTCCAGGTTGAACAATTTCAATTCTCCCAGTCTTTCCTCATATGGGAGGTGCTCCATCCCTCTGATCATCTTGGTATCCCTTCTCTGGACTCACTCCAACAAATCAATGTCCTTCCTGTGCTGGTGACCCCAAAACTGAATGCAATACTCCAGGTGGGATGTCACCAGAGCAGAGTAAAGGGGAAGAATCATCTCCTTCAACCTGCTGGCCGTTCTTCTTTTGATGCAGCCTGGGATGCAGTTGGTTTTCTGAGCTGCAAACACACATTGCCAGCTCATGCTCAGCCTCACCTCCACCAGCACCCCTAAGTCCTTCTCAGCAGGGCTGCTCTCCATCTGTTCATCTCCCAGCCTCTGTTGATACCAGGGTTGCCCTGACCCAGGTGCAGCACTTTGAAACCACATGCGGGTCCTATGGACCCACTTCTTGATCTTGTCCACGCCCCTCTGGATAGGCACCCTATCCTTCAGGTGTGTCAACAGCAACACTCCGCTTGTTGTCATCTGCAGATTTGCTGAGTGCATTTGATCCCTTCATTTATGTTATTAATGAAGATAGTAAATAACACTGGTCCCAATACAGACCCCTGAGGGACACCACTTGTCACTGATGTCCATCATGACTCTGAGCCATTGACAACTACTCTCTGGGTGTAACCGTCCAACCTCTTTCTTATCCATCTAATTGTCCATCAATTGAGCCCGTTTTTCTCCAATTTAGAGGGAAAATATTGTTGTTGCCCTTCCCTTGTCTATTGGTGTAGTTACTTCATAATAGAAGGCCGGTTTATATGAAAAAGGCCACTAGGTTGGTTTTTGAAGGGAGGCTGAGTATAAAGACCTCTGTATAAAGACTTGACATATTATTTTAATTTAGAAAGAATTAAAGAGAAGAAATTATATAATGTAGATATACGCAGGGAAGACAAAGTACTCTCTCATACCTAAATTTGTTATGGTATAAAAAAGAATGGATAACTAAAAGAAAATAAAGAACAAAAGGTACTTTTGTAAAATACAAATTTTGTAAGCACAAAATATGTGTAAATCTCATTTTCACAGGCAGGTAGAATCGAGGCCAAGATATTAATACAGTTTTTAAATGAATTAGACACTTGCATGTTTCTTTTGACTTTGTATTACAGCAAATAAAGATTTTGCAAGCAATATGCCTTTCAGGCTTAAGAGTTAAGAAGAAACATTCCCAATAAGCAGATTATTGTATAGCTGTTCATTACTTTCCCTAAGGCATCTTGTTATGCTCTCTGTTTGAGAGAGGCTACTGGAATTAACCAATGTTACAACTTTTTAATAAAAGTACACTGTGTAGTATTTTGAATGTAGCATTTTTTAATGACATTAGACCTGGCTATATTAAAGCACTTTTCTGACACTGTAACTTAAGGTTTGAGACACATACAGGCATTTCTATAAATTCTTGCCATGCCTCCTGTCAAAGACGGAGTTCTGCACTAGTTCACTTGTTGTGCATGAGTGATACAGATAACCAAGAATACAGACAAGAAGCAATAAAGAAAACAAGGAACAGGTTTAACAGCCAATTGAAATACAAGTCAATATACAATAAAATGACTGGCTTGACTATATAGTCCTTCCCATTTTTGAATCTTCTTCGACTCAAATCAATGTTGAATTCAAAAAGGGACTCTCTAATGTTTCATAAATGAAAAGGTCATTTTTAAAATGTTAAGGTTTTAGCACTAAGTTTTCTTTAAAATTTGGCTGGGAAAATAAAAATATTATTCACCTGAAACATCAAGACAACCAAAATATTCAAAAACATCATGAAGCATTTAAGATACTTATGATTAATTAGCCAATCTATTGATGAGAGACTGAAGAGCAGTCAGAAATATTTGAAGTGTGCTTAATTAATAGTTTTTATGATCCCTTGTTTCTTCAGTGTTGTTTGCCATTTCAGAATTTGAAATCAAAGATTTACAGACTTGTTGCATTTTGCTCATTGAATTTTGCCACTGTTCATGTGGGCTGCTACACAACAGCAGAAACTGTCATGGTCTGTGGCCCCTTACAGCAATAATTTCTCATGTTACTTCTGTACACAGGAAAATAAGGTCTCAACTGTGTTCGTGCTCCAATACTAGATACAGCATATAAAATTTGGAAGGTTATCCTGCCTTCCTAAATTCAGTTGAATGTCAGGGTTTTTTGTCACTTTCATGGAATCAAGATCAGAAAATAGGTACTTTAACTTATTAGACTCTAGCCTTTAGTGGTTATCAAACGTAAATGGATATATAGTCAGAATAAGCTGGTCAAAACAGTTCTCCAGAATAATATCAGCCATTATGTTCAAGGGACTGCCTTTCTATTTACTAGATCTGAAAGTTTTTTCTCCCTTAACTTGTGCAGTCTTCCATTGTATTCATCTAAGTATTTATCATCTATATACTTCAGAAGAAGTATTTGCATGGCTTAACTGCACATTTCATCAGAATTTCCCTTGGCTTCCTGCCTCCTAGGTTTCAGCTGATACCCCCTAGTTCCTGTATTTGAAAAGAGGGTGAATAACATAATGCTTCCTGCTATGGTGAGACATAAAGCAAATCAAACATCTCACTTGTTTTTTTCTGACAGAATGGGTAGTTCCTAAAGGAAAGATGCAAGTTATTTCTCTAGTTTTAATCTGAAGTTATCACTGCAATGGAGAATGTTGTCATAGTATTGGTGATGTGGTAGGACCGTGTAATTTCCTTTTCTTTAAAAAAAAATAGGTCTTAAAGTCTCAAAAGTACTTTAATTATAGTGCAGAGCTTTTCTTTAGGGAGGAATGATAAAATGGAAAGTACATTTATTGAATTGCATTGAGCCTGGGCATGGAGTTCTGCTGCACCCTTAGCACTTGTTGCTGGCTTACTGTGGATGGCTCCTCTGCCACCATACTGGTTCTTCCTGATTACGTACCTGGAAGCCTCAAATTTTCCTTAAATTTTGCAAAGGCCAAAGAGGCAGATAATCTGGATGAAGCCATCTTTAACATCTCATTGAAATGGACAAGAGAGTCAATTTAAGTATTGAAGCACTTTAGATCTGCACCCTTAATATCAAGGTGATTGTAGTCAGTTGATACCTTCCACTGGTATAATCAGATCACCAGCTGTGGGACCATGGCAGAGGGTGGTGGGACAGTGGAGAAGGGACGGGTTAGGGACAAAATGAAACTGCTCTGCAAGCTCTCCAGTGTGTGAGAAATAGCTAAAGGTGCAATGCCATAATATTACGGCTGACCAATAAGAATGGGATACAGATAACTACCCTTGCATAATTCACAATATGATGTAGGATTTAAGACTTGGATATTGTCTGTCAAAATTGAATGGGAGTGCTTCCGTCAACTTTAATGAAAAGTAAATGAGACCGCTCCTCAGCAAGTAGTTAAGAACAAGCCTAGTTTTCAGGCACGAGTAGTTGATTTCAGAGGGCCCTGGTACACCTTAGAGAACTGAGATTACATTGAGTGATACACTGTCAGGACTAACTAGCATGCAAAGACCATAAAATCTAAACAAAACAGCAACATGAAAGTAGCAGACATTAGTTTCATTACTTTTTTTACTAACATGCTGCATTTAATGTCACCATTTCCATTCAGCCAGATCTTCCTTAGAACTCTTTTCTAGTACTCAAATGTATCATGAAAAGGTTAATATTATTTTGACAGAATTAAATATTCTCTAAGACGTTCAAGAGGAAAAATGTTTCAAAACCAAACTACAAATGATACAGAACATAGTCTTTGCTTCCCAAAAAAAGTATATGCTGAATTTTATGTCAGATTTATTTTGACCTGGTGAGAAATGTCAGAGGAGATAAACTTTGTAAAAACTAAGCAGGGGGAGGAGTTGGCTGTTGTTTAGTGCCTGTTTTTATGCTGCCTTCATTTGTTTCTGTTGTAACTAAACAATGGAATACAGTATTTATAATTATTCAAATAGGCACATTTGCAGTTATAATGTATTCTTTCACAAGCAAAGTTATTATTTAAAAATTAAAGGGAAGAAATAAGCTCTTTAGGGCTTTAAATTAAAAATACCAGATAATATGATAAAGCAATTTATAACTCTCAGAAAAATTAAAGATTTTTCTTTGATTTTGCTGGTCTTAAGTTGATCCAAAAGTATCGGTCAACTAACAGCAACTTAATTTAAGACAGTAATAGTGATTCTGTTATTCTATGGGGTGTTTTTTTAATAAGAAATTTTGAATTGAAATTATTTCTGCTAGCTGATTTAAAATGTTGGGTCGAGATGTCTATCTCTTACCGTATTCAACCCTTACTGATCAGAGCTTTTAAACATTTTGCCATATCTATGAAGCCTTCAGCTAGCAAAGTGTACAATTTCTATTCCGTCTATTTTTTTTTTTTTTCCTGTCTGTCTGGGCATGCCTATGTATTATTTTAAATTTTCTGGTTGAGCTTTTACTTGATTCTGTTTGGAGAAGCTCCAAAGCTCCTCTAAAATGCACAACCTCATAATGTTTGTTAGAGAAATTCAAATGCTAGAAGCTTAATAGTTTCTAGTTTTACAAAGGTGTATTTTTATGCAGCAACAGCAATGTAAAACTTGAACAAAGCAGTGGTTCAAGCCCTCCTCATTATTAAATGTGCAACACATACATGCTGAGTAAACAGGATTTCATGCATTGTTTTTTCAGTTTAAAGTAAAAATTTTCATTGACTTTAACTTTTCATAAGTAGTTATTAAATGTAGCTGGTATCAATTTCTCGAGTTATTTAACAAAAAGCCTGAAATCGACACATTCATTGCTAGGTCAAGTTTAATTACAGTTTTATATTGTTTACTAACCATCTGGGCATCTGATTAAATGGCATAACTATCATTTGGTTTGAGCTTCTTTACTTCCCCTAACTGCTAGTTATAAAAGATAATGACTTGGAAGTGAAAATATGCAGCTTACATGGGTAGCACAAGCAATTGTTTTAGCTAGCCTTGCTGTTCTTTGTATTGTGATCCTTTGTGTTCAGAAGAGGAATAAATCCTCAAAGTCTCATACTCCACAAAGAACCTGTTGTACGTTGTATGAAGGTTTACTGGGCTTTGTGCACTCTTTATGGACAAATCTGCAAGAAGAAAACAAAGATAAAAGCTTTATTTTCTCTTGAGTGTTTTGTGTTCATAGAGACTAATAGCCAATTAAGATAAAAGGAAATATTTGATGGCTAAAATCCAGTAATATTATCTGTCCCAGGTCGATTTGACATTTAATATGTTGTTTCCTCTTCAGCAATTTTGCTACCAGGGACAATTCATGCATTTAAAGAGAAGGACTGAATCGTTCTATCTGTTCTATTTTGCATAATTTTAGATTCTTTTTTTTTACCTAAGTGAGACTTTATCATTACAGCAGTGACAGATATTTACATACATAGAGGCTCCATAAAAAAGATTCATCTCTATCGTAAGGGCTTTATTAAGATTGATAATGGCCTCTTGAAGAATTATTATTATTTTAAATAATTTAACACTATTGAATTGTTGGATTCTTGTTTACAGAAGTATCATTAAAAAAAGAGAGCAAAGCAGTTATACTTTTTTTGTATGTGCATACATTTCAGCAGTTTAATGCAGAATTATTGAATAGTTTTGTAAATTAAGTAAGAATACCTAAGGTGTCAGAAATATATCTAAGTTGTCAGCACCAACAGTGATGTAGCCTCATGAACAATCAATACTGCTCAAACCTTTGATTTTTACTTACATAGTTCCTCTGAATCAATGCCAATATTTACATGGACAGTAGTCACAAGTATTTTCTGGATGGACTGATGTACTAAAAAGGAAAAATAAATGTTAATAATTAATGATTTTTTTCTTCTTTTGAATTGGTAAATAGAGAATAAATGTAAAACTGACCTGAGGTATTTATCATGAACTTTTGCCAGCTGAAAGATTGAATGTGCCTCTTTAAGTACCTCTATATAACAAGCCACTGTCATTTAAGGCATTCATTAGATTGTGATAAATAACTGGTTTTATCTGTTGAGTATGGAAAATTGCTGCTTCTAAAATCTTTTTATAGCTCACCAATAAATTGTTTGTGTCATGTATTTTCGGTGTGTAATAGTCGAGAGGAGACTATGACAAGGTTTGGATTTTTTTCTTTTTCTTTTTTTTTGTTTTTTTTTTTGCTAGCAGACTTTTCTTGGTTTCAGAAAACACTTGCTCGTTATCATGGTGATGAAGGTGATGAATCACAGCTCCTATGTTTGCATTGTCATGCATGTCAACTTGCCTGGTTTAATACTTCAGGTCTGATTTACAAAGGTGCTTCTCCTGTTTCCTGTTACAGACTGAAAATGTATTCAGATAATTTCTTGTAAATATAATAATTAAGTAATTCATATATATAATCTGTGAATTGGAAACTCTGGCTTCTGTCCTATAAATTCAGATGTCATTTCAGATGCATGCCTTTTGTTTGTTATGCTTCAATGATTACATTCCTGTTGCAAAACATTTCTTCATCCTGGAACAATAAAAGACTTAGTACTTCTATCTAATTTTCTAGTCAGTATCAATGAATTATTTTGGGCATATTCTTTCAATTCTATCATTTGTGCTTATTAATACTGACATACGAGAGCAGAGCCTGCAAGCAAAACATTTGCAACATCCCTGTCTTTCCCACCTGTTACAAAGTGATTTTTACACATTGCCTTCTAAGTCACTTCTTTCGATAAAGCAGGATGGACAAATATTTTGTTTCTCTTTCGATTTTGAAGGACAGATCCTCATACAAACATAGTGTTGCTCTATGTCAGAATTACCACGGTAGCTTTTCCCTCCTGTACTAAGAAACTTCCTTGCCACAGTGACAATGGAGTGAACACATTCAGTTCAGTGCCAGAGGGCTCTTGTGGGTCCTGGTTAGCAACTCTTGAGGCAAGGAAAGAGTATTAATGCACCATTGGTTAAATCCTCTACATTTTCTGTGGGCCTGTTGATAGTGAGTTCTGTAAGCCCTACTTGAAAAAAATTCCTCTCTTCTACCCAGTTTTATACAGAGTGTAACCACAGCTTTATGCAAAGCCCACAGCCCCCAGAGAACAGTGACATTTTACAGCCAGACTTGCTTTCATTCCCTCTGTGGTGCTGAACATTTTGCTTTAATTAGAAGACAGAAGCTTAACTCAAAACAGCATCACTTTTTATTTATGCATACTTTTATGAATGTTCTGTCAGTATTTGACCAATCTTACATTCTCACTCATGCATCAGAATCCCGTTGCACCAGGTAGTACATAAACATGGCATGAAAATGTCATTCTTGCTCAGATAGGTTTATAAGACAAGAGATGGCAGATTGGTGCAGACAGTGGGCAAGGGTATTGAAACAAAGATGTGGACCTGCTTAGATGGAGGGGTGGCATTACTAGCCCAGCAGCAACTTAATCACTGGCTGGCACCAGCAAGTTTCAAGGAGGAACTTAAAGAAGGTTAAAGAGAATTATTTGTGGATGCTTACAGTGAACTCCTATTAGATATTAGAGACAATTTTGAAGACTTTGGATGTTTGAAAATACAGCTAGTAGCAATACCAGTGTTATAATTTGGTCAGGGATGGAAACTGTGACAAATGAAAATAGTATATAGGAAAGGAATCGTATATATTGTGCTTTGAAAATTGAATGAAGACAAGTCAAATAGAGTTTATGCTTGAATGGGCTGCATAGTGTACAACCCAGCAATGATCAATGCAGTGCCCTGGGAAAATGATCATTGCAAAACCAGTAGATATTTGAAGGATGCAATTGGCTTTGTTCAAGCAAGACTTTGGTTCCCTGTTGGATAACTCTTCATTGTTGAGAAAAGGGTCTCTGATAAATCAAGTGTGAAATGTATGAAAAAATCTGCATGTGAATTTTTATTAAAAGTACCATTCAAATAATTTTTCTTATTTCTGTTTTCTTTCAAATCAAACATCAGTTATTTTCCTGTGTTACTTAAAAATGTCAAAATAATGTACTTGTGTTTTCCCCTCATAATAGTACTCCGTTATGACTAAGGCTATAACAGAGACATTGTTATCATTCCTCCAGATCAGCATGAATACCTTCATAAAGCTCCTTTTGACAAACTTTATAGGAGAAGTAAATTTCTGGCATGCCAGTTTCGGTTGAGGCATGGTGCTCTCTTTCATAGAGGTAAACAATTTGTATTGAATTTAGCAAATTGGTTTAACAGGATCTGAAAAAATGAAAACAAAAACTGCCCTAGATCTCTTGAACAAGCTATTCTCATTTCTCATCTCAAAACACTTTTTTCTAAAGTTAGTCATTTAGTCACTAAAGTTAGTCACTCAAGTTTTTGACAAAAGAAGTGAATTGCAGATTAAATCAATTGAAATATTTTCTTGACTTTTTCTTTTAATACTATTTTTTTCCTAATTTGTCTCATAGATTTTTTTTTATTTTCAAAATTTATTATAAAATAGAGTATTGACCTGTCAAACAGTGTGATCATGGCTCAAATTTATATTGCATGCAGAATTGTATGTCTATTGTCTAGATTCCTGCTGTATCAAATATCTTTCAATACTACACATTAAGGAAGATTAGTATAATGCTTCTCTGATGATCATATGTTCCTTTAATTTAAGCCTTATGTACATATTGTATTTTGGGTAACCTACAAGTTGTATAAAGCAACGAAAAGCACTTGTATATGAACTACTTATTTTTATCTTCTTATCTTTCTATCATGATAATTCCATTGCTACTCCCAACAGTGAGGGTGCTTCATAGTTTTTAATCTTCATTCACCATATGGGATATATATTAGCCAAAACTATCAATGGAAAAAGTGTTAATTTATTACAGGACTGCTTTTGTAAGCATGAAACATAACTAAGAATATCTGGCAAGGATCTGCAAATATATTTTTATAGAACTAAGGGATTTTGTAAATGGTATGAAAATTTTTAAGTGGTGTAGACCTGGGTACTACTTCTCATGTTGTAGCCCACCCACTACTAATAACTATGTAAAAAATTATTTACCCATGGTAAAAGTCTACTTCAGAGCTCTGAAACAAGAAATAAGAACTGTTCTCTTTCTTTATTTTTAAAGCATCTGCATTAATTTCAAGTTGTTCTCTTGTGCCAAATACTGTATTGCTGCAAAAGCTCTTTGAAGTAGCAGTGTCGCCTTCTTTGCTATTTTTTACTATCTGTGTAGATAGTTCTGCTTCTTCTAGGCAGTGCACATGTGTAGAGTTAATGTAGTGGGAATAAGGAATGCTATGTCTGATTCATTAGTTGCAATTACTTATCATTATTCATTATTTATTTTGATTTATAATGGATAAAAAGGACCTACCCAGGGCCATTTTAACATGAATGATAAATGGAATCTCATAAAACGATTAAATTGGCAACTGCTGCTCATCTCTTAAGTGGACAATAATTGATGTAAGATTGAGAAATTCCAACCAATGCTTGCCTCAGTCTTTTTTTCATACAATTCTAATTACGAAAGCTGGCCAATCTTCCCCAAAGCCAGGAAACTTTTCAGAAACCTTTAGCAAATTATGAAAAAGCAAGTTAAGGCCTCATGTAAAATCAGTCACTTTTTTCAACACAGGCAACAAAACTTATTCTTGAAGACCAGCAGCAAATTCAGTTCAGAGTCTGCAGGAGACTAAAAAAGGTGTCGGGGAAAGGTTTGAGAGCAAAAGACTTTTGTTCTTGTTCAGGATATTGGTCAGAAGATTTAGAACTTCTTCTACAAGATGGAAATCATCCTTCATGATATTAATGTAGTACAGCTACTCTGAATAATTAAAATTCCCCACCAAGGACAGGAAAGTACATGAGCTATTAGGATGTCAGGACATTGTTAAATGCAATAATATAGTATACCAATCATTTTGGTGTTCCTAAAGCAGTTGTATTGGAAAGAAAAATATATATATATACACACAGTAGTATTTTTCAGCAGTTCATATCAAATTTATACTGGAAAGGGTCAACATCTCCATAGTACATATACTTTGACTCTATTGCTGTCTACCTACTAATGCTATTGACTTTGTTGTCCATTGTAAAAGGAAACCTTAGTGCATACGAAAGCCTTGCAAATATAAACATAAGTGAACATAACTAGTCCTGCAGCCACCAAGAAAGCAATTCTAAATATTTTCAATTCCGAGACAATAAGTTTAATTTACCTATCATTATGCAAGTATTCTTTCTCTTTTAGGAACAAGAAGAATTTATTGAAAAAGGTTGCCCACCTGTCCTGTGGCAAGCATGTCCTAAAGGAAATTAGCTGTTTATTGTTTGTCACAGTGATTTGTGAGCGCAGCAGTTCTCTGTATTGCAGCTCTCAGTGTATCTAAATGTGAAGCAGGAACTATCCATGACAGACAGTTTCCAATAAAGCCAGGCCTCAGTATTTTGTGCAATTTTAAGAGTTGGAGATCTTCATGTTTGTGCCTTGAAGGGAAATGAAATTTAGTGTCCAGTCATCACTCCTTTAGTAAGATCTGCACCATGGAGTCAGCAGAGTTGTAGGCAACAGGAATATGGGTATTGTTGTTTAGCAAATCTTTCAAGGGACAGCAAAGCCCCTTGTACTTTGAGTCTTTTCTGCTGTCCAGTGTAATCTT
Organism: Orthonyx spaldingii; assembly: GCA_013397795.1. NCBI lineage: Eukaryota > Metazoa > Chordata > Aves > Passeriformes > Orthonychidae > Orthonyx > Orthonyx spaldingii. The sequence goes on from VZTJ01005309.1 coordinate 1,282,308, forward strand.
CATATGAGAACTGTAGGAATACCCCTCAGTTCAAGGGAACACCACACATCCTTCTTCTATGGTAGCCACAAAACAAAAAAATGCTGTCTTAATGACAATTACCTGCCATTGTACACACATCACCTATGACAGGCCATTAAAAGGTTTCTACTCAGACACCTAGGAAGGTGGTACAACTTAAGCATGCTACTGAATATGTGTAAGTGTTCTTACCAGTTGTTCTATCAGCTGTAGAGCTAATGAGAGTGCCTGGTTTCCCACTGACTTTTGTCCTTTAATCTCTCAGATCTGTCTTCCATGGAAATAACATCTGTTCCTTCCTGAATCTATCTGTGACACCCCTGCAGATAAAGCATTTTGTCGTTAGTCTGCAACTAGATATGTCCAGATTGCCTGGCCCAGCTGCCTTCAGATGGGGTGTGTAGCTGTTACATTCCGCCTACCTTCCTCTCAGGAAATTGTATCTCAGGATGTAGCTGTGTCCACAGTTATCCGTCTACCTCCCCATTTTCTACTCTCCAAATTTATAACATCTTTTAGAAAGTCAAATTCTCTTTGAGCCTTTACCCATTTGCTAAATCTACCTAAAACTGGCCCACTCAAAACTTATTTGAGGTATGACAGGGAAGGAAAAGTAGTTAGCATAAACCTTCTGTCTTGAGACATTTTAAAATTAAAACTATTTCTTAAAAGTCTAACTTTACATATGCATCTGAAATATCTTAAACTTATTTGATTAAGCATTGTAGTATTTCTCTAATGGATAAAAGGAAACTTACTGGTATTCAGTACATTAACAAATATATGTAGAATTCATTGTGTACTGTTTAGTCTGCAATCATCATATTAATCACATAAGTAAATATATGAAGCTCACTTTCTCAAAAGAAGTAGCACAATATTTGATTTTTTTTAAGTAGTATTTTGATTGGTTTTACTACAGTTTATTGACCAAAACCCAGGATTTTGATTAATATACGCTATGACAGGGTTTGCACAGATTTTATATAAGAGCGAGAGCAAGTGTGATGAATAAGTGTCCTAGAATAATTTTAGAATATACTCAGACCTCTGCATTTTTTATAGCCTCTTGCAATGTTTTCACACTTTGCATACTCTAGGACTCCTCTGTGCAAGGGCTGGTGTTGTAGAATTCTAAGTCACTGATTTTGCTATCTAGAGTATAAATTGAAAAGCTGCTGGGTTTCTATTACACATACCTAACAGCACAGATCATAGAGGAGGTAAAAAACCACTAATGCACATGAGAATAATTGGCTGTATTTACGCTTTTCCCCCTTTTGAATTAAGAGTTAAATTATGCATAGACAACATAAAAGATTACTCCCCTCTGTGCCCTGACACTTCATCACTTAATGGATAGATAGGTGGGACTTCAGAAATGAGTTATTGCTATTAAAAAAAAAATCAAGTATAAGAACTTGATTACCACCACAAGACTTGTCCTAATATTAAGTCTGCTGCGTGTGCTGCATACAAATGCCAGGTTTATGTGGTAAAGGACAAGATGGACAGCTCTGCAACCATGTGCTTGCTAATTAACCAGCACTGAAAATAGCCTTGTCAGGAGAGAACAGTCATCTCTGGTACAGCTAGGAAGCAAATGATTTTGCTGCTTAGACCAGAAGATGAATACAGAAGCAGGCTGGATGCCACTGGAACAAAAGGAAAGCAACTCACAGAAGACTGTTAAGTACCAAAGATGCTTTTTCATTCTGTATTGAGAATTTGGCCACTATAAAATTACTAGACTTACAGGTTTTTTTTTTACTAGTAGCCCTAAACTAAATGGACAATGAAAAAGTGAAGCAGAAAAACGAAGAGATTAGCCAGACAGTGCTGCCAAGGTTCATTAGCTTTATTCTATATAATAAATTTTCTGCTATTCTTCCAGCACTTTATTTAATACTTCCAACACTTGCAATAACTTTTGTTTCCACTTTCTCTTAAAATGCATATATTTATATGCAACAGTGAAAATAAGTTAGGGGGTTATGATCAGTTGTGATAGTTCTCTCTTGTTTTATTTTATTAGAACATCCTTAGCTGAAAATCAGACAAATCTAATACAGTTCTCTCAGGCAGTCTCATTTTCTTTTCTGGTGCTAGCACATTTGTGTGTGAACACCTGTTTTTAATAAATAATTGAAGCTGCTGAACTTATGCTTTTCAGAAGTGTCACCCTAAGATAATTGATATTGGAAGTGCACTGTGAAGCAACCCTTAGATTTTAAAAAATCAGCTATTGTAATAACTTTTAATAGGAATCATAGAAGTTAAAGGAAATTAGCTATCTATTGTTGGTGGCATTGATTTGGGAGTGCTGCAGTTCTCCATATTATGAGTCTCAGCACATACAACTCTATTTCTCACTGTTTCTATCTCAACCAGCTGATAAGATGTAATAATCGAAAATTAAATAATACAGTACATTTCTACTTGTGAAAGATATAAATAATTATTCTGTTTTGAACATTACAAAGTATTAGAAATGAAAATAATTTAGCCCCATGAGGATGCAGATTGTAATGATAATTTCTAGAATAACTTGTTTTTCTTGTAAGGAGTATAGATGCCTCAAGCAATGAAAGAAATAAACTTTATTGTTTTTTGGTTTTTTTCATGACAGATAAGTCTTTTTAACCAGAATTATAATTCAGTTATTGGCAGTGTAATGCCTGGGCCACCCAGTCAGAAACTCGTAGTTCCTTACAGAACAAATAAACCACATAAAGATCTGGTCATGTTAGGGAGATCTCCACTAACACTGGGATGTAGTGTCAAACAGCTCTTTCCAGCTGAGTGGGTTTGATTCAGGTGAATTTGTGCACAGTTTTCAATGAACACTTTAAAAGAGTCTTTGATAAATGTGTAATATTTTGATCTCAGTAGGGAAAGGATAGATGTACTTAGGCCTAGGATGATAGTTATTTTTACTTGTGTAGTAGTATGGGGAAAATGTTTGGCAGTAGGAAAATTACTCAGTAACTATGCATACAGTGTAAAGTAGCATATATTCTTCCTATGAACTCTCTCTTTGCTATCACAATTAAATATCACAATCTCTTATCTTTTACAATGGATTTCAATACTTGTTTTATTGGTATTTACTTCTGAGTTATTCCTCTGTTTAACCCTGCCCTGGCTTTGTACAGCTGATATAACAGTTAGTAAAGTGTGTGTCCACACAGGTCTGTGTAATGTGTCCTTCCTGTAACTTAACTTCCAACCAAAGTGGGGTCAACATGAGTATCAGCCACAGATTTCCAAAGACAGAAAATTTGGGTTCATCAGCCATAAAGGAGCCATGATGTAGTTTACAGCTCCAAAAATTAAGGGACCAGAAGAGGGAATCAGTTTCAGAACATATATGTGAATTTTTAGATAGAGCCTTGGAAAATTTAGGCCTGTTGCTGTTGTTATGTTCATTACCTTTTAAAATACTTCTCAAAACAAACATGATGGAATGGCCATAGACATTAACGTTAATTAGTGATTAAAATTCTCCAGCAATTTACAGTGGAAGCACGATGACTCCATTGTTATCTTTGAGTAAAGTTTATAATTGTTATGGGATTTCTAGCTAGCTAAGCTATAAAATGGTAAACACAGAAGTGTTGCAGGTGCAGGTTACATGTCATATAAATATTGTTTACCTTCTGAGAAACAGCCAAGAGAAGAAGGGAAAAAATTAACCACATCAGAACCCTATGAGTTGAATGAAAAAAATGTTCCTACTCCTGAAGACATGCAGTTCATACAGTTCAGGCAACAAGAGGCAGTCCAATCTTTTTTAAGTCAGATGCCTCTATCAAGTATAGAAAGCCAGTAGTCAGTGTTTGGTCTCAAGTCTCCTTGAGCTTTATTTTGCAGAACTTTCTACTGTGAATGTGCACCCAATGCTGTGTGGTACTACCTTACTACTGCTACTTCTGACCTCCTTCACTGTCTGGGAAGAGAAGACCCACATGTCTGGAATAGCAACCTGGGCTCTTGGCACTATTCATTTCATGAAATATTGAACTCATGATCTTATGTCCTAATGTCTATTCTGGATGAACATGTACTTCTCTCTCCACATTATGCCACACAGAGTCAGAAGCCCAGAAGCCATTACTGACAGCTCATTGCGGAGGGCAGAGTCTCTCCTTATGACCACATACACTATCAGGTTCCAGGTCAGTCCCATGAACAGGAGCATTCTCCACTTAGGAATGCTTTAGACAAAGAAATAGTTCTGCAGCAGCATCCAGGAGCCAGTTCAGTGCCACTTTGCTAGAATTATGCTTTTTCTTGATACTTCTGATCTTCTGGCTCTTGACTTCTCCATGCCTGGCTACCCACAGTCTGGCTCAAAAAGGGAGAGTGGAAAACACATTCACCCTGAGTTAGAAAGTGGAGTATATTAGTGTTGACGCAGATGAATCGGAGGTACTTAAACAGCAATTTAGATAGGCCAATCTGGTTTGTTAAATGAGCATGGAATGATGACTTCTCTCCTACACCTGGAAATGCATCTACCTGAACAGGATTACAGCAAGTAGGTGCTGCCCACACTCTCTCCCACTGTTGTCAATGATAAGGAATTCTTAGTCCTGAGCGGATGGTCTAATAACTTGATGAATTGCTGAATTAATATTTATCTGAATATTTAACTGCTTTTTTAACTTCACCAGCATTTTATATTATGTCCTATATTAGAGACAGAATAAACATATTGGCATGTTAAGATTAGACTAGAAGAAAAAAGATTTGTTTATAGAAATATATCAGGAATTTATAGTAGCTGTAAGATACAATGAATGCTTGTAGTGATAGGACTCTGAAAAAAACCTTAATATGAAGGAAATCAGAAAACACAATAGATAGAGAAATTTTGATGCATAGATAGATTTTGCATCTTTTTTTTTAGTTATTTGTAGATATGAAACAACTTTTGTGTAATGGAAGACACATAATAAATTCTGTAAATGTCACATAGACTTTTATGTATATTACTCCATTTTAAGGCTTTCTAGATAAATATTGCACAAGTTTTTTGTTTTTATTTCCTTAGACAGTTGCCAGGATAACATAATAGGGAATCAAACATATGATTCCATGAGTGCCAGACAAAGCCATTGATAGCTAAAACCTATCCAGCTTCTGTGACATTCTTAAATTTTCAGCAATTAATATTAGCATTACACTTTCATCATTTTTTCTAAAAAAGACCAGCAAATATCAGTTTTGGCCTAGGCATTAATATCTATTATTGCTATAATTTCAAGCCATTTTTTTCTAGAAATCTGAAAATTGTATCTCCTCAGTGTATGTCTGATGGTTACAACTGAAAGAAAAATCTGGATGAACTGACAACTCAGTGAGTGCACTTGGGTATTGTAGGGAATCTTCACACCTATTGAAAGGGATTGTTTACAAATCCATTTATTATACTATTTCCTGTGATTATCTTGAAAAGATAAACACATGAACAACCTTGCCTTTAAATTAATTGGGATTTTTTGTTTGCAAATTGTACTAAATTTCTTCCCTTTGAGCCTGTATGAAAACTCCAAAAAATGAGAAAAATATACAGAAAAGTCCCTTGTAACACACAGGTTAAATTATTTAGTACAAAGCTGTGAGTAAAGGTGCTCACTACTAATGGTGAAAATTATCATAGAAGAATTATAGATTGGTGTAAAATAGAACAGAGGCACCTGACAGAAATAACTGGACACTACTGAGTGAGAAAAGTCATTCTACTACATTTTTTCTCATAGGCTAGTCTGATAGTTACAGTAAATATTTTTCATATTTGTCAAGCTAAAATTCTGTGTAATTTATTTTTAGAGTGTTCATGGTTTATTTAGAATTAAGACCTATAATTTCCAGCAGCTATCATTCTTAGTATAAGGACGCCCATGCTTTTGCCCAAGTGGCAGTCTCATTAACAAATGCTCTGTTAATTTGCATATCAGCATAAATATACTATAAATTGTCTTTTGCTGTAGTCTAGATAACATTTTTAAGTCTATTGCTATCTTGGGTGGAGGAGAAAATTCTTAAAGAACTATCAGTTGGGACCTGTAACCATGGTAACTAGAAAGCCAACTTGCTATAATTTGTTGTAATTTAAAAGATCTAACACTGATTTACTTTTTACTTCACAAAACATAATGGAATCTCCAATAACGAATCCATACAAAAAGTGTTGTGCTTCTATGTATGGTTGAAATTCACTAGAAACATATTTTGGGAAAATAATCTGCAATTTACATAGGTCTTTGTTTTCAGTTGCAAGTCAAAAGATTGTATCATGTTGATACTACCTATGAATCACAGTTATAGTATATAGGTATTTGTCCTTCCTTATGATTATCTATGAAATATTTGTGTAGAGCAATTGTAATAATGCTCTAATGACAGTTCTGAGTGTATGTGCTTTATTTTCTCCTTCCACCATTGACAGTGTCGTATTCTTCTGTTTTGTCGCTGTATTTCCACTTTGGGTATTTGTTTTGCACCAGTACCTGAAATCTACATCCAAGGCAGCTAGAAAAGGTAAAAACTAAATCTAACACTCATGTAGCCCTACCTCCCTAAGCACCATTCGAGGAGCTAAATGGGAGGGAGAGAGTCCTGCAAATCAAGTCTCTTTTGGAAGCCAGGAAAGAAAGGAAACAGAAATGTTAAGTCAACTCTTCCCAGGCTGGAAGAATAAATTGATCCTTTTAATTACATTTTAGATTTGGGGATCTTTGAAGTCAAGGATTAGCAACCTTCCTACTTTGGTATTAAATTAAAATAGCTAATTAGCCCCTAAGAGGGAAAAGAAGTCCCACAAAGTTGAGCTTTTGGCTTTGTTTTATGTTTCCATGACCTCTGAGGATTATTAAGGTTTTGTTTTGGAAGGAAAGGACCGTTTTGTGGGAAACTGTAACTCAAGGGGATTCCTGCATGAGCTGATTAGGACCTGTGGTGTCTTTGTACAGAGATTGTTCAAGTGCATATTTCTAAGAATTAAGGCCCAGATATTGAAAGAAACTTACTTCTGTCAAATGCTTTGGCTCTCAGTGCTTTCTGAAGAAAACATGTATTGTCCATATACCTTTCAGTTATAGTAATTGCCTTGTTCAAGTAAAGACATTTTTATACTTTGATCATAATTCCAAGGCAAGGATGACATTTACTGTTAATTCTTGAGGGAAAGACAAATTACAGTCTCTTCTTATACTATCCCTTTCCTTGACATTCTTTGCAAGATCTCTCTTCTACTTCAGTTGTGAAACAATAGCCTGTTTTGATATCTAAAGTTCACAGGTGGGCTTAAACAACATCTACACATCCCACAATTTGAATATCTGCAAATTTAGCAGAAAAAGCTTTTAAATATGTTGAGTTAAAAAGAGGGTGAACTTCATATCACTATTTGTTACGCCTGCACAAGTAATTGATGGTAGTTTCAGAAGCTGCCATTAACTTAGAATATCACAAATGAAATGGAGTTTGAAATATGAATCAAAATTTGAATATTGAAATAGATAATAGTTTCTATGTTGAAGCCTATCCATTTGAAGAATCACCCAAAAGGCAAACTGTCTTTTTCTGGAATTTATGTGCTTTGAAGCATCTTTCTTTCTATCAGGAGTGAATATATGACATAAACTCATGAAGATCAGTTTCTGTAAAATGCATCTAGATTTTATGGAAGAGTCATAATGGAAGAAAACAAAGTGATGTGATTAGTGCAAATCAATCAGCCTGAAGCAAGAAGAGCTAAGAATATCTTCTAGCAATATTTCTAGTCTTCAAAATTTAGGACTTTCTCCAAAAGTTTCATTTGGGATCTCCTTACAAATGATTTTTGAAGTGTAGCTCAATCTCATATATGGCATTTTGTCAATAAATATCTTTGAAAATCAGTATGTTTGTGAGAGAAAATGCCACCAGGCTTTCTCCTGCAGGTGTATATCTACCATTCTACTAAGTAGTAATTCTTCTTGGAGTTCCACTTGGAGTTTCTGTTTTATTATATTACTTCTAGGGAAAAGGCTTTCTTCTATGGGAATTATAGTATTGAGACAGCTCAAAATATTGAATTGGTTTAAAAATAACATTCCCTTAATAAAGAGAGACCTGAGTCAAAGAGTAGTATATCATTGTGTAATTAAAAGGTACATAAAATATTCATATGCTCAAGAGATAAGACTTCAGAAGTTCAAATTTAACTTTTGAATCTCTGATTTTTGATGAAGGAAAATTAATTTTGCATGAATGTAGTCTCTTACTTGAACCTCAAAAAGGAAGAAAAATAATTGTCTTTCTTACAATAATAGCTAGAGTTCCAGGTTTGGGGTGTTTTGGGGGTTTTGGGGGCTAGGTCTTCTGTTACTGTTTGTTTGTTTACTTATTTTATTTTAACCAACTTATTCTACTTTTATGCTATTCTTATTTCCTCTCTGCATAGCTAAATTGTTCTAATTTAAAGTCAAATCACTCTTCTCTCTTATGATACAACCTCTTTGTCTCATATAAGCTTTCTTTGGAAGAAAGCCTTTACATTACTGAGTGTGGTGGATCTGGTTTCATGCAAACATAATTTGAAACAGCAACAACCAGAAGCTTCATAAACTGCTGAAAACAGTGATTTTTCTACAACTAAACAGGGAAAACATATTTCCTATAAATAGTGCTCAACATATTTTTTTCTGCTGGTCTTATCTAGAATGTGACTTGGTCCTGACAGTATTGCATCTGAAACAAAATACAATTGGAGAATCTTCTATACAAGGTGTTACCATAATTAGTTTAATGAATGATAACTAATTTAATGTTCTGTCAACCAATTATCACTTTTTCTCAAAGTCTGCAGGAGTATATTCTGTTTGAAAAGCTAATTGTGTCTCCACAGGGTGCTGTCTTTGCTCCTGTGTATTTGAACCAAACCATTATTCTCTCTCCCTTCATTATCCCTTCCTTCTTTCTTCGCTCCCTTCTTGTTTCCCTCCTTCCCTCTATCCCTCCTAGTTTTCAGGTGCCAATACCCATGAAAAATCTATGATATAGATAGTATGAAAGGAAGGTTTTATGGCAACACTGTTTTTCATAGTTGTGGACAATGTATGTGGGAAAGGAAAAGCCAGACAGTATGGAGGCATGTGAACTTGACAAGAAGAGAAGTGTTGTCAGGAGAAATATAGGTTCCAGAGGACACAGGAAGAAGACATGAAGCCAAAGGTAAAAAAAACAACCAACCCAAAACCAAAAAACAATCGACAACAGGAGTGATTGGATGTGCATCAAGTCTACAGATGCCTCTGCATTGGGGAGAATAGTTGATGGAGGAAAGGTCTGCCATACAGGAGGACCTCAACAAAGTAGAGGAATGGATTATTCTCTGAATCTCACTGAAGCTCAACAAAAATAAATGCAAATACTTGCTTCTGAGATAGAATAACACATAAGGCAGCATTGTCTCAGGACTGATTGGATAGGAGCAGCTCTGAAGAAAAGGAGCTGGAGGTTCTGGTGAACCAAACTGAATATGGTTTAGGAGTGTGACTTTGTAGTGATGAAAACTAACACATTAGTAGTCGCATCCAATAACAGTCTTTATTGGCAAGAGTGGAGCCCGCTGGTCAAGGAACGTGATTATTCTTTCAACAAAAGACTGATAGAATTACATCTTGAGTCCTGGTTCATGTTTTGGGACTCTCAGTACAGTAGAAACATTGACAAACTTGAGAGAGTCCAAGGGAGGATCACTGCGGCTATCAGGTAACTGCAGCACAGGACACACAGAAAAAGCTGAAGGAGCTGTGCCAGTTTAGCCTGAAGAGAAGAAGAGATGGGGATGGGGAATATAACTCCACTCTTCTATTCTCCAATGCAGATTGTAGACAGAAACAGACTCTTTATCACTGCAGAAAAATAACAGTTGCAGGTTGCATTAATAGAATTGTGGTGAGTTATGAGAAAAATGTGTCTTACTGAAAGTGGTTTGACAGTGGAGAAAATGTTCAGAGAAGCTGCAGAATCTTCACCCTTAGAGATTTCCAAAATTCATCTGAAGACCCTGCTCTGTGCAACTTATGTAGCTTTGAAGCGAATTTGGACTAGAGGACTTTCAGTTATCTCTTGCAAATTCCTGTATTTCTGTCTAAAAAAAAAAAAAAAAGGAAAACAAAAAAGTTTTTTTGTTTCTTTTTATCAATCATGATTTAAGATGTAACACCATACATATAAAATTTTGTATCTCTGTCAAGTCAGGGGGTAAGACTTTAGTCTGTGTGCCTTTGCATATGCTAAAAAACAGTAATTGGAAAACCTGCTTTGTTTTAGAAAGCTGCTTTAGAAAAGCTGAAACTATTTTGTGTTTCTGTGATAGTGTGTTTTAGTACTTCTTGCCTGAAGTATTTAGCTATTGAAATTTTTGCTTTGGCAAGGGCACAATGGCTATGCATAATAAATATTTTGCTGTCCTGCTACTTGGCTGCAGTTGCCAATCTGATATTCCAACACTGCACAGGTGGCACTGTGCTTCAGAGAGGTATATCATGGACATCTCAATTTTTTGATGTACAAGAAATTTTCTTTAAAAAGTATTAACTTACATCTTGACTTTATAACATACCACACAAACATGTTTATAGGAGTGAACTTTCACCAAGTAAATAAATGAATGTGCATCTGATTCTCAGGTTCCAGTAGGATACACACATCACTGACTCTGACAGCCAGGCAAACCGATATCAGTGAGTTTGTTCATACTTTGGACTATCTGCAGTAAAATTATGACTTTAATTAAAGCAAACTATTTAAGAATTTTGTTTATTTTCTTTTAATATGTGCTAAATTGCTGCTCATTTAGTACTGTGCAAAGACTTCTGTTTCACTCACATTCTCAGTATGTACCATATTTGTTCTCTTTACTGAACCAAGCCATTACGTCATTGGAGCAGGAGGTCATGCATAGAATCATAGAATTTTTGTGGTTAGAAGGGACCTGAAAGATCATCTGATTTCAGCCACCCTGCCCTGGGTAGGGACACCTTTCACTAGACGAGGTTTGCTTTTAGTTTCATCTATCCTGGCCTTGAACACCTGCAGAGATGGGACATCCACAATTTCTCTAGGCAGCCTGTTCCAGTGCCTCACCACCCTCACAGGACAAAAGTTCTTCTTAATACCTAAGATTTTCCCTAGTCTTTGGTAGTCTGTTGTCCTAAATGATGCCATTCAAATAGAAGCTATTAAGGTTTTATTGTTCCTGGTCTAGGAGACCCATGGCGTTCTCTTGATATCATATACTCTAAGCCATTTAATGATGCAGCAACTTCATACCCTCAATTAGAATTCTACTTGAATATAGAGAGATTCTCTGAATTGTTATATCCTCAAATCACATCTGTGTTACGTAAATGAAGTGTAAAAATGGCTTACAGCTCCTGCAAGATGCGCTGCTCTACAAAGAACTGCTCATAAAATTACCGGATAAAGTGAACGGATTAAGAACATTCATGCTGTTACTTTCAGTGGATTAAATATCCATGCTTTTTATTTCAAGTTAATCAGTCCTTTGTACTGCAGGATCGAAGAAAAAAGCTGAACCCTGTCCAGTAAGACTCAGCAGCAAGAATCATCATAAAAGCCTTCATTGCCATGAAGGAACTGCTGAACTTTTAGAGATGCCAAATTGCACTTCCTAAGTATGTACTATGTCAGTTCTTTTTAAACTTTGAACACAGAGGTTTATTAAATGATATATTCAAAAAGTTTAGAGTTGAAAAAGTTTCTCAAATATTCTAAGCTATGTTATTCATTCTGTCTAAATTGTAGCATGAACTCTGTATAATAAACCTTAAAATACTCCCACATGTGATACTAATTTTTGCTGAAGGAGACTGCATGACATAATGTGTTGGGTTTTTTTTTTTTCAAATCGTATGTCTTAATAAAAAGATTTTGCCTTTGACTTATTGAATGCACAAAAACCCTATACTGCTTTGTAATTTACCCTAGACCATTTAAACACATAAGGCACAGTTTTATAAAGATAGAACACACACACATGTGAACCCATAATAGAAACCATTGTGTGACATGAACATGGACATTCTATATGAAGTGCCTCTTATAACTCTTATGTCTTATACAATTATAAATTTTCAGTTGTAATCTGTATTGGTGAACTATAGGCAGTCTTTTGAAAAACAGATACCTGCTAGTTCTTCCTAGAAGAAGTATAACACTGATAGTACCCTTTTTAAGAAAGCATGATAAACATAAATAATTTTGTCTAATAAAGGCTCACCAATGTGCCATGTCAATATCAAAACATAAGAATTTTAAACAGATGGTTAATAGATGATTCTATTCTAAACAAATATCATGTGTCTAATACCAGTGGTATTAAAGTTTGCCAGAACTTTTCAGGGTATTGCTTATTTTATCAGACTAATTTTTTAAAAAGGGATGGGTCTTTTATGAGTTTCAAGCCAACATCTTTTTTCGGCAGCTGACGTAGTATGGAATTACTGTGAGAGTTGACATCATTTCTGCCTCACCAATGTACCATATTCCCCTTCTCACTCCATTCTTCTAGAAGTAGTTTCCCCTGTCAAATAAATTTAAGGCTAAATCCCTGTTTGGGCACCCAAGCATTTCATGTTTCTGCTGTCAGACTGTACCTTAAGCCATAGTATGAAAGAGAGCAAGAAATTCTACAGCTGTTTCTCCTCATCATACATAAGTAGTTATTTAAAATTACCTTAAGCAAAGTTTTGAGGAAATTCAAACATCCCAAAACTCTCATTCAGCTATTACTAGCTGCTTTTCCCAGGTGGCTCTTTTCTGTTTGCTCCCTAAAGTGAAATATTGCTTGTCAAAATGACCACTTACCATCACTGTTTGTGTAGAGCTTAACCAAAGTATTTTACAGTTTCTAACATATTATATTTTATTTAGAATATTTCCTTAGCTTGATAAATAACCTAGGCTGCAAAAATAATTTTTTAAAAGTCTATGATTCTGAACTGTTTTATGTATAATCCAAAGAAAGCTGTGCACAGGTCCATAATTTAAAAGTTATTTTTCATTGCAAATTTCTGTCAGTCAAAGTAAGGGCTACTGTAATTTCATAGTAATGGCATAAATTCTAGCTAGGTAAGAAGTAGTCTGATAAGAAACTCCATACACACTTCAGACATTTGCTGTACGAGGCACTGCATGAGACTACTGGATTGAGGTCACACTCAACAGAGTTGAGAATTCTCTAAGTTCTCAATTCAGACTGGATATTAATTTCCTCATGGAACACAACTAGCCAGTACTAATATGAGGCAATGATTATCAGCGTTTTAACCCCAGTTTACCCTCAACAAATTTCTTCATGGAAGTGTGAACAGCTGCCATGGTAGGTAGGAGGAGAACACATTCTTCTGACTTACAAATCAGTGTGCTTCCCCTAGGCTACAAGGAATTTATTTCTTGGAAACATGTAGCTGAAGAATACTAATTTTGACCTGAGTAGCCAGACAGTAGGCAGTGGATTTTGACTGAAGACCTGATGCTTCAAATTGTGAAAGCCTTGATGTATGTTTTCCTTGTAATCTTTAAGCTCTTGTGCTGCATTAAGCACAGTTAAGCTCTTGAGATTTTTGTCTTCCTCTGTGTTTGATGTAGTATTCTGCAAAACATTTCCATTTTGGATAGGAAATAAGGATCAAATGTTAATTTTTTTCATTTTATTTTATTTTATTTTATTTTATTTTATTTTATTTTATTTTATTTTATTCAAATTATTGTTCCTCTATTGCTTTTTCCCTAGCACATCTCAAAGGTTACAAGTATAGCTGATTTTACAGGGTGAATTTTTATCTATTTGATTTTAACTTGTCTTTTTGAGTTTGTGATATATCAGTACAACTGTTATTAAAGTCATGACAGAAAGGATCCATTATATTACCAAATCTGTGGAAGGTCAAAACTGCCCTGGAATTCTTTATCACCCTATCACAAGTCATAGCATCAACCTCACTGAAAGGCGTTAAGTCAAAAAGTCAGTCTTGTTTTTCCTGATTTCTTGACCCTACATGTCACTGCTTTCCAGAAGCTTGCATGCTTTTATATCTGACAGCATAACAGCATAGGTTGTTGCTCTCTAACCCATTTCTCTCAAGAAGAGACAGCATTAACACTAAGGCCACACTGAACTGGGCCATTCTGGCCAATTTAAGAACAACAGATTATAGACTTAGATCCACAAATCCATGCTGTGCTGTGTTTGTGACAAAGGGCATTTGGGCCTGTATCCCTTTAACCTAGTTCAGCTCTAGGCAGCATGTAACATCCTAGCACAGCTTGAAGATCGTAGCATTTCTTTGTATGTGTGCTGGTTTTGGCTGAGGTAGAATTAATTTTCTTCACAGTGGCTGGTATGGGGCTGTGTTTTGGGTTTGTGCTGAACACAGAGCTGATAATATAGAGATGTTTTTGTTATTGCTGAGCAGGGCTTGCACAGAGCCAAGGCCTTTTCTGCTTCTCATACTGCCATGGCTGGCAAGGGAAGTTGGAGTTGCCTGGGAGGTTGGGAGGAGACACAACCAGGACAGGTGACCCCAGCTGACCAAAGTGATATTCCAGACCACATGACATCATACTCAGTATATAAAGTGTGGGGGAAAAGGAAGAAGGGGGGGACTTTTGGAGTGATGCCATTTGTCTCCCAAGTAGCCATTACAGGTGATGGGGCCCTGCTCTCCTGGAGATGGATGAACCACTACGGGCCCATGGGAAGCAGGGAATTAAATCCTTGTTTTGCTTTGGTTTTGTGTGCAGCTTTTACTTTCCCTATTAAACTGCCTTTATCTCAATGCACATTTTTTTTCTTTTACTCTTCTAATTCTATTCCCAAACCTACTGGTGGGGGTGTGAGTGAGCAGCTGTGTGGGGTTTGGTTGCTGGTTGGGGTTAAACCATGACAGCATGTGTGCTTGAAAGGTGACCTTGTACTTACAGTATGTATTACACTAGGTCAAGCAATGCTTAATTGTATTCCTTTTGCATCAGTTCTTCAGTCACTTGGTAGATCTGATGGTTCTTTACCAAAATAACCAAACATCTCTGTATTTGAGAACAGGAGCTCTAGGACATCGTCTAAAAGCCATTAGGTCATGGAAGATCCTGTTTAATTCAAGCATGAATAGGTCTCTAATAGGACATATCATTTTTAGTGCCGTAGTGTTGATGAGGCAGGGAAAGAAGCTGAGCTGTTGCAGATTAGTCAGGGCAGCTTATGGCCTTTATGCTTCAAAGCATGTGTGCAGTTGCTAAATCAACAGGACAACTCTTCTTTCTTTTGCTAATGGCCAAGCTGCCAGAAACAAATAGTGATGTAAGGTGAGAATGAGAAAGTTGTTACCACAAATACTTAGAGGAATGACCTAATATCCACCTTTAAAAACAAACAAACAAACAAACAAACAAAACCATAAAAGAACTATTTTCTGATACTTTATATCAAAAACAAAGCTTGGTTACTGTTTGCAATAAATCTTTTTTAGTGCTAAGTACCTGAGTGACTGCTTACTCTAAGAAACATTGGACGAACAGCAGCACAAATAACCTCAGGCAGACGCCATTTAAACCTCATCCTTATTAGTCAGAAAGTGGCAATACTTTCTTCCTGACCTGGGATCTTTCCATACCGTTTATAGCTGAATGGACAATTTATGTAAATTATTTGGTAAAAAAGAATTCCCGGATGATAAAGAAATTCCTTGAAATGTGTTGTCTTTAACACAGTTGCTTTGTTTGAAAGTGTTCCTTTGCATGCCACCCAGCAGAATTGGCACCTTGCATTCATCCAGCATGTTCCCCATGCTTTGCTGTTAAAAGCTGCTCATGCGGCAGGAACTGATCAACCTATGTGCTCCTTCCCCTCTGCTGAACTCAGCAAATGTTCTGTGCAGAACTCCAGCAGATGGACGTATTATCTTCTGAGGACACATGTTCTCTTATGGACCATTTTATACCTTGTGCTTGTTCAGTTTTTACTTTAATAGATACACTAATAAAGAGGTTATCCATGCAGTTCAGCTCTTCACTTCAAAATGGTGAAAGACATCATGAAAAATAAATAACTATAAAGAAGATGAGGACAAATGCCTTGATTTCATTGGGACCATGAGACATTTATGCCTGTTGATGTATACCATTTGTCTACAGTAACCTGAAATAAAGAATGGTATGTATTCTTTTAAAAATAAAGAACACTGTTTTATATTCTATTCAAATGTCTTCTTGGTATGACTTACAGTCCTAAGCTGTATTCAAATCTCTTTCCTGGATATACTGAGTTCCATTCTGACAGTCCTTTTCTGAGGAGTCTCTGAGATGGCAATTAAGCACACCATGACACAAAGATCTTAATAATTAATAAAAGCAAGTAAGTGTTACTTAAAAAACACTACATATAAGACCTAGTCAGGATGGGATTTAAACTGTAGTTGGCATGCTTGCTTCTGTGGTCAAATGTAAGTGCACTTTGCTGGGAAAGGATGACAATGCTAGGGAAATTTGTACGGTAGATCTAAAACAAAGAGATTTGGAAGATAGTAGCTAATAGAACAGGAATATAAAAGAAAAACATGTGGGCATGAGATTTAGAGAATCTCACCTGAGATATGCCAAGCAAACAAGATTATTCAACGTTGCATGTATCTCTGTCACTCAGGATATTTTGAAGTATTTAAAACAATATTCCCCATTTTGAAAACAGAAAAAACCCAATGTGAATAAGTTCCTAAATAATCCAAACACTGTTGTTTGAAATAATGACCTTGAGAATTCACCAAAAAAAGGATTAGACATCTCTTAATTAAAGAAAACTTTGGGTGAAATTAGGTTTTGACTCTGGCTTTTGTGATAGTGGGGCTGTGGGCCAGGAGAGAGGTTTGGGAGCTTAGTAGTTCTGACAGCTTTCTAGTAGCTACTGTAAGCTCTGATTCATTCTGCTTTGCTAGTAGGGATGTGCTTTCATCACTTGATATTAAAAAAGTAGTCCTATAATTGGCAGCACGAATTGTCTGGGGACTGAGAGGGAGGAATTTTAAATACATCTCTTCAGGCTAAAAGGATACTCTATGTTTATTCAGTTTTAACAGAGATACACTTACAGGCGCCTTTATTCTAATGTTGTGGAATATTCACCATTTTTTTAAATATGTTTATTTTTGAAGAATCAGAATGTCCAAGCTATGAGCTAAAAGCTTACAGCCTCGATGTCATCAGGTTCTGTGGGATGTGGGAATTTGCGAGGCTAAGACTTACAAGAATGTCTCTTGATTTCAAAGAAGGCAATAATTTTGCTCATATTTAGCACCTAGAGTAATAATGTCTTAAAGTCAGGGAGTGGAAGAACACACAGAGGGAGAAGCCTTTAGGTTTTTCAGAAAAGCCCACTGAATACTGCATAGTTGAGAGAAGCAGCATTTATTGTAAACGAGCTTCTTGGGTGCTCCTCACCCTGTTGTGTGTCTGCAGCAGGAGAAGGAGAGAGGACCTGGCATCCTCTCCCTTTCTCCCAATTGTCTAAATCCTCCTACATCCTGATGTTTACACCAGAATTCTCTTCCATATACTCACCCATCACTCGGCCTCTGCACCATATGTCCTTCTGTGAATTACAGAGTTTTCTTGGCTTACAAGGCCTTTTCATATTTGAAGCAGAAGTACCAGCTTTTCTACCTTTCTAGAACAATTTTGACATCTGTAAAATTCTATTGACTGCAAAAATACAAAATGTAATCTGACATGAATCAGTGAGAATCCCTGTGTGTACAGAGAAATAAAAAATAGGCCTGTTTAAATATCAAAATCTTTGCTCAAATGATGTGAAGGGTCAGTTTGAAGGAAAAAAAAAGGTTAAATACTATAAAGCAAAACTCCTTCTGTATTTCAGATGACAGTATGACTGTGTAGCTGTGTAATTCAAGAGCCAGGTGATTTAGTCAGAAATGTAGTAACTGATCTTACAATTATTTCAATTTCTTCTTTTTGTGCTCTGAAGAAAAATACAGAAACCAGGACATGTGAAGAAAAATGTTTCAAATCTAGAAGACTGCACATTTTATTGTTAGATTATTTTTTACTTTCTCATGAGGAATTCAGTTCTGTATTTCTTCTAAATTTAAAATTATATTTAGAAAAAAATTGATGAACTGCATCTACATATATCAGCTATGGAAAAGGATTAGAAATTATTAGAAGAGTGTTCATATAGAGCAGGTTCTTAAGTCCTTCTTTTTGACAGGTCAAAAACCTAGGGGCCCTCTTGTCTTCCCAGAATCTGTAACTGACTTTACATGGAAACTCAGTATTGGTCAAATAGGGAGGTAAAGCTAACAAGAGAGTAAGAAACGTCAGCAATAGTGATTGTTGGATTGCTAGATTCCCTTGTACACCCTGTGGATAGGGATACTTGCATCATGTTCTTCAGACCATTATATCCAATAACCAGTAAGGAGTTGGTCTTCATGTCATGGCATATTGACTGAACTTCAGTGTACCCAAAAAAGAAGGGGGCAGAAAAGACCCAAAGGCAGAGAAGTTGTCAGAAGGCCTCAGAAAATCCTCCCTTGGTTTCATTAGTCCTAGAAAATTGTCTGTGTACCTGAAAAAGGTCAGTGTTAGTTTGAGACAATTATTTTCTGTGAATATGAACCAAACATAATTTGAATGGGTTATTTGGGTGTAAATACCAATCTTCTGGATCCGGTGTTGCCAGTTTTTTATCCAGGAGTTGCACAGGTATTTATGTTTTCTAAATACCCAATTATGAATCACTTGGCTGCATTGAAATTCATTTTGCTTATCTATCACTGGCTTAACTAAATGCACCACGCAAAACTTAATTTTTTTTAATACTATGTGTTTAATGTAATAGCTATATAATCAGTTCCTTCAACAATTTTCTAGTGAAATTTGGACTGTAGATTTTGCATCATAGCAGTCAAACGCCATGAAACTTAAAATTTGTCAGGTTGCAATAGGGTACAGAGTTTTTCCATTGTTTAACCTCAAACTTGCACTCTCTAAAGATAAAAAGGACTAGTCACAGAAATACCATGAAAAATGTTCTCAGTGAGAAGGTTCACATGGTGAGGGCAAAATTTTTCTTTCTGGCAAATTATCTACAGAAGCATTACTGTTTTTCAGTTTGTGAGGAATTCTGAACTCAACTCATCTGTTCTGGAGTTGTATTTTGCTGCCAGTCATTCTGACACTCATTATATGCTGCAGAATATCATCCTGCACATCACTTATGAGATCTTCTCCTCTGCACAGTGCCTCCAGTATTTGCTATTTGCAATCCATGCTGTCATATGAAAATTTTCTGTAATTTGGATTTATAGGAAATCAAAAGATTGGACACAATATCTGTTCACTGGAAAAAATATACAACAATAGTTCTTGTTGACTGGAACAGGAATACAATTAGGCTGGTTAACTACTAGCTATAACACTTAAAAAAATATAATGGCAATAAAAATCAGGAAGAAAGAAACTCTTAGAGTTTCTTGTGTGTGTGTGTGTGTGTGTGTGTCTGTATTGCTGGGTTTATTTGTTTATTGTTTTTAATATCTTTAGCAAACTCAATCATGGCTTAGGTCTCTATGTGTGAATACCAAACAAGAGAACATTTGGTGCCTTGAAGGTCTGGCTGCGTGTCAGGACACTGCCCCATCAGAGATGAAAGAAGAGGCAAAGATGATGAGTATGATAGGTAGTCAACTGCCAATCTAACTTTGTGATGACTTCAAGACAAAGAAAAAAAATTATAAAAGGACATGAAGGAGAATAATGAGGTAGGTCCGCTTATGTTTACAAGGAAATCTTCCAAAATCTGAAAAGCAAAACATGGAGAAGAGAAACGGGTTTTTTTAAACATAGTAACTGGATGAAGGCTTGAATCATGAGCTAATCAGTGGCAGAATCAGTCTTTGTGGCTGATGAGAGAGAAATAGTCTTGATAATTGAGACTGGCATTTGAGTCAACAATGAAAGAAAAGACAAATGGGATGGAGTGAAATGGATGCTCCTCAGCAACTCACTGGATACTGTGACTGCAGCTTCAGATGGCAGAGACTTTTATACTTTTTATATATGCCTGTGCAGGTAAAAAGGCACAAAATATGTAAGATATTATGCAATGAGAATCTGCAAGGTTAAAGCTAAATAAGTACTTAGGTTTTTGCAGGGTACTCTCTGGTTTAACATCTTAATTAATGATTTCAAAGAACTAAATGACATGTAAATGAAATTCATAGATAACTAAAATTGTCAGGAAATTAAAACATATTTAGCAGAGAGAAGGCATCCAAAAACTGAAAGAACTGGTTAGTGAGAAAATATGTAAATGCAAATGTACTAAAGCAGTACTGTTTACAAAATGCTGGGGTAATAGAAAAAAGACCTGTGATCATTAAAAATTGAATATCTGTAGGTCAAGATATGTGACAGAAGTGTGAAAAAGATTCAGAGGCCTAATTTGAGAATTGTTACAGATTGCCAGTGTTAGGTTGTAAAAAGTTTGGTGCAATATTATTAGTATTACAGGAATTAATTTCCTTTGGGATATTTGAAGCTGCCTGATTAAAAACAACTGCTGTAAATTATAGTAGGTTTTATGTATTTTTACACCGCATAGTCAATTTACCAACAAAAGAGTATTTTATATCTTACATTGACCTTTGTATAAAACCTATTGCTTAAAAACAACCCTGCATGTGAGTGTTCCTAAAATGGATCAATTTGCTGGATTATGTAAAGAAGATGCACAATGTACTTAATTTTAGAAGAGGAAATGTGAATAATTATGTAGACTGTCTAGTAAAACTAAGTGGACTAAACAGTTCCAGGATTAAAAATTAAGAAGAGTTAGAATTTCCTTAAGTGTGAATGCAAAACACACTTAACGGAAAATGTTTAATTAGGAATAGTTTAAGTTCACAACAGATAAATAAAGAGTTCTTTTTTCTTTTTTTTTTTTTTTTTTTTTTTTTTTTTTTTAACGAGTGTAAGTAGACAGGGTTTTTTGGTTTTTTTTAACTTGTCAATATGAAAACTATGTATTAGAACTTGGCACACACTAGGAATATGAGAATTGTCAAATATCAAGCCAAGCTACAACATACAAAAGGTAATCAAAACAAAAGATCTTTAGCCGTGCAAAATTATGACTAAAAAAGGAAGAAAAAGGGGTTTTATTCTAGGATTAGACAGATGCTAAAAATGGCTCTTTTTGCCCCAAATTCTAAACTAAAACCTTGTCAAAATTTTCCATACAGGCAAAGGTGTTTAATATGGAGAAAATGATGAAAATGAGGACATGGAAATGTGACTTACTGTTTCACAGAGGAAAAAAGCTGAAAAAATTCCATGTGATCCAGATTACAGAGTCTTCATTCCATATGTTTGAAAAAAACATATTTGAAACCACACATCTATTCAATTAACCTGTCCTTAATCAATCTTTTCCAGCTTTCAATACCACATACTCAGAGAACAATGCTAAAACCTACACTTTAAATTTACTGGGGGTTTTACACTGAATTTAGAGATTTGGGATAGCGGATTCTTCCAGCCCTTAAAAAATACAAAGTTTTAGAACAAATTTCAATGGCAGTTATAATGAAACATATGAAGGCAATTAGAAATAGGACAAAACAGAACATATTTTTAACTGCAATTTTTCTTTGATAAATAATTTTCTAGGCAAATGATATGCAATAAAACTCATCTGTTTGGACTTCAGTTAAATATTTGATTCAGTGCCAAAGAGTAAATTAAAAATAGGATTGTTACAAGAATTTTAATGTGTTGCAAGGAAATGACTAAAGGGGAAAAAATCATGTGTGATGTTAAAACAGATAAGATAAGCTGAAGGGAAAAGGGGTTATTACAGGTGATTTTTAACATTTTTGTTGTGTTGTCATTTAGTATTTTCCTTAATGACTTTGGTCTAAAAGGTAAAAGTACATCATTGGTTTTGTCCACAGTACATATGGTCAATTGAAAAAAACTGCCATAGAAAAAAGAAATAATTTTAAAAATTTGAGGGCTTAAATAATAAAAATGTGAACATGGCACTAAATTAATTAGTGCAATGGATTGTAATGTATTTAGGGACTATTGCAAATTTTTACAGTAAACTAGGAGATATTCGGTAGGTGAAGAGGGAAAACAATTGGGTGTATTAGATGACTGAGTCTTCATAATTATTCAGATGAGAAGAAAGCAAATTCATTTGAGAGGTTGGTTCTGAAAATGAAAAAATGCTGATGCCGTTAAGGCCTCCTCTGAAAATCTTTGTAAAATTGAGGCTACTAAATCTAAGAAAAAATGAATTCACAGTGTAACTGATGAATGAAAGCATCCCAAAAGAATCGATCAGGGGTAAAAGATAACAAAGTAGAAGATACCAAGAAGCTGAGAAAAACCTAAACCTGAAAACATGCATGATTGTTTCCTATAAATCCACAAAAAAGATAAATACAGGAAAGGAGAAAATTATGAAGTTAGAAATTAGTTTTACCAAGAGAATTAGTTGAATAAAAACTGTCAGTTAATTACGTCAACCTGAAAATTAATAGATTCCTAACCATGACAGGTTTGTGTTTAAAGTTTTCTATCAGAAAAATAAGAAACTAACTGCTTTGAAGATAATGCATATTTACTTCACAAAATAAATTGTCTGAACTAGCGCTATATTAAAGTCAGTGAGCCATAAATTCTTCCAGTGTTCCTTTCATAACCAAAGGGAAACATGGTTGAAGTATCTAAAAGATATTTCATTTTCCCTTTCCATTATTGTTTTTAATGTGGTGTATAGTGATAACATTACTGTAAGAGTGCTGGTATACAATATCAAAAAGGATAAAATTCATCTCTTATTTTGACTTAGAGATAGCTCTTTAGGAAAAATGATAGTAGCCTCATCTCTTGGGACCTTTAAAACCAGATTCAACATGATACTGAAGAAAAGTACTCTAGGGATCAAACTGACAGTGAAAGGATGAGACTTAATAAGCAGTTTTCCCCCTCCCTGCTTCCTGGAGTGCCAGCCGTTCTGCTGTTCTTCACTCTGGTATGGCATCTCCAGGCCTGCACACAGTGTAGCTGCCCTTCTGAATGCACAGATTAACAAAGTAGCTAGTGCAAATGTTCAGTAGCTATTTTCAGATTTAAGTCACTTTCTATTTCATTTTTTTTCTTTTAATTACAACAACCGCTCGCCCGTAAATTGTGCATACCCTTTGATTGTTAATGGGAGATTTAATTTTCTGGTTGAATATTCTGTTGAATATTCATTCTGATTGCATATTTGACTCAAAGAAACTAGCAGTTTCTGGAAACCAGTAGCATATATCCAAGAACTATTGAGAAATATATAGAACGAGAAGTATTTTATTTCTCTTTTTAGTATGAACCCAAAAAATAGACAAACTTGTCATTGAAAAACAAGTACATTCAATTTTTTGTGAGAATCTTTGCTTGCAATTAAAGCAAGGCATCTTCTAAGACTTTTCTGAATGTACAGTCAGTGTTGCTTTGGGAGTAGAGCAGAAAAATCTCCAGACTGTCACATCAGAAATAATTGTGTTTTCTCTCACAGAGAAATCGGCATTGAAACAATAAAATATACCAGGCCTGTAGACTTTTGGATTCATTGTCTTCTAGGTAGAGTTTTGCAAGACACAGCTTGCAAGCAGACCATTCAACATTCACAGAACCTTTTAGACTTAACAGTGTTTCACAGAAACCAAGCACTCCATATGTACATTCTAGCTTTCAGAAGCATTTATACTGTTGGGAGCAATTCTGCACTGGGATGGAAAAGCAAGTAAATGGTAACATAATAATATTTCTTATCATCAGACACTTTTTCTGAATTCGCACAAAACCGTTGACTCAAGGTTTTGCAGCTGTTATTTTATAAATATATTTTATAGATTAACCAAGTTAACAGTTTGCACTAGGATGATTAAACTCTCACTTTGAAGGCCCAGTCTTGAAAGAGGAAATAAATTAATTGTGAACTTTTGCTAATACTAGTAGGGGGAAGAAGGAAATTTTGCTTCCAGGGTTCAGCACCAAACTGCTGAAATTGCCTAGTTTAATTCTCCAGATGTCTTTGTGAATTACTAATCTGGCACAAAATTGAAGCAAAACCTAACTCTTACCTTTACTGCACCTGTTGTAAAGGCAATATTCCCTCTTAGCTGGAAGAGTGTGTTGCAATTTTAAGACAATGCTTACTCTAGGCTTGTGTTTTAAGTCTACACTTTCCTTTAGATAAGTGCAGTAGCACAATGCTAAGTTTTATGTTCTTTTCAGAGCGCTGAGGAGTTTGTTGAGGTCAACAGGAAATAGTGCTGCTGTTATTTAGTGGCACCATTTTCAGTAAGACCGAATTGCTAGGCAAAGTATTGTTAGGTGTGCTATAAATTTAACAATAACATGTTATTACATGTGTAAATTGGCCAGAAATTCTCCATTTAATAAGCACATCTTGTTAGTTGACACACAATTATGTTAATGCAATGGAATTGGAGAGTAATTTAAATGTAATTATCGTTTTAGGGCTAAAAAGATAAATCGTACAGAACATGGAACTTGTTCTCATAGAGTATGTCTGAAATACCAAGTATGTCTGAAATACTGTCTTACTGTTTTACCTTTGAAATTCAATTTTCTCAAACGGAATAGAATAAGAGTAATTTGTAAATCAAAATACAGTCATTCTGCTGAGTGCTCTGGTGCCAAGTTTAGGCTTGCACAATTAAGACAATCATAAAACATACCTGTTTTTTAACTGAGGTTCAGTATAGTCATATATATTATCATGGCTTCAGTTTTTCTGTTTTACTAATGTATAGTTTAATAATAAATTATAAATAATTTATCTGCATTTGTAACTCTATATTAAATTTCTTATCAAGCTTTCCTCAGTATTTAACTGTCTATGTAGGTATATTCATGTCCTATTTCAGAAATAACTTAAGATTAATTTTCTTCCATCAATATGTGATAACATCAGTTCAGGAAAAAATAATCAGTAATAATTGTGCATTATTTATTTATTTCCCTGGATCCTTGTTTCTTAATGTTTCTATTTAGATTTTTTATGGATTTAATTATTATGAGATACATTTTTATTTTTTATATTTCATGTCTTGATTTGTATTTAAAACTCCTCTGTTCCCTATTAAAATATCCTAATAATCTTTTCTATTTTTCCATATTCATTTTTATCGGATGCAGTGTGGCTAAGCTTACAGTCATGTAATTCCTAATTTTTTTCTTTTTTTACAAATAACTGCATAAAGACTCATCTGTAGCACCAAATGATTCTTATCTCTTTTATTACAAAAACAGTTGATTAATTATGGTCATTCTTCAAAAGCTACTTTTATTCCATTTGATAACTTTACTAGTAGTTCACTAGTGAAGGGTTTGAATAGTTGTTGAACATGTACAAATTTTTTGTCATGCCTATTTTCCTTGAGGACTCCATTTCTTTTCCACAGTATTCTTGTTATTGTGAAGACATTATTTTATGTTCTGCTTAATTTTTTCTTTTATAACAACAGGCTATTACTCCTCCTTCCTGTGTTCACATACCCATATTCATATATTGTTAACTTGAATGTATTTATAGGCTGTAATCATGATTTTTCTTTTTGTGGTTTATAAATTTAAGCTTTGCACCCTTACCTCATTTTTCTTGTTCTCTTTACTCCATAACTTTTTTCCCTGGTTCTCTCCATATTCTCTCATGTTTGTCTATGTCTTCCTTACACTGAAGAGCCAAGAATAAAAGATTTATGAAGGGAGAATGAATTAGTAAAATTACACAAAAAGTTTTAGTTATGAAGACACACCCTCTGTCAGTGAGGACCTAAAACTTTATTCTTTTTATGGAAGCCATGTGATTATCTAACTCCTCTATATTAGAAATCAAATCCTCTGCATGGATGGGGTAGAGGCATGTTCTCCCCACCTTTTCTGTCTCATCATTAGGTGTCCCATTTCCTGGATTAGTCATTACAGTCATTGGGCTGTTATGTCTTAAGGTGAGGACTGCCTCCAAATCCAGTTATTTTATCATTCCTGCCGTATTTTTTACTGTAAGTGTCTGAAATGCTGTAGTTTGTGCTGAATTCAGGTATTTACACCGTGAACTTTCACAGGACCACACACTTGTTCGGCTTTGGGCACCTGGTTTGTAAGTCTGAAAAGGACTAGGTAAAGAGAGAGGCATGGATTTTCTCACCTCTGCAAAGGTTATTGTCATTACATATCACAGTAGAAATTCAGCTGTCTGGGGAATTTTATTCAAGAAAGTGTAGACACTTTAAGCCTTGCTTTTTTTTTTTTGTTTTGTTATGTTTGTTTGTTTGTTTCCCTTTTTTTTTTTCTTCTTTTTCTCTTCTTTTTTTTCCCTATTATGCATTTTGACTTGGAGCAGAATGTAATCTAGTCTTTTAGAAGCCCAACATTAACTTCCACTGTACATCAAAACTTTGTCTGTCTCAGGTGTCAGTATGCTCTAAAGCTGACGAGAATCTCTAGCTGCCAGACTGACCACCTAAACTTCTTAAAAAGCAGATGGCAGCAGGCTTCTGAAGAGCTGCAGTGTGGGTATGGATGCTTTAGCCAGCCTAATGTGAATGTTTTGGTTACGCACTTGACAAGGAGTTCTTACATGGCCCTGCTCCATGTAATGCACTTTTGGGGAACACCAAAGGCTGTGTGCAGCTTAGAATGAAGGCTGACTGGTTTCTGGATCAGTGCTTAACCACTGAAATGTTAAATAGGTGATAAGCTCCATTTTAATGGAATTTAAATACTGTCTAGTTGTTTGATTCTAAACCATAACGGAGCCTTTGGTAAGAAATGTCATCTCCCATGCCTCTTGAGGCAATTTTGAGCATACACAGATGAATAAACAGGGTAAGCCAACCTGGTTACTTTAACCACCTTCAGAATTAGTCTGCTGGAAAAAGGAGTTGTTGGAACTTGGTTTGGGGACAACATTTGGGTTTAGGCAAAATAATCTAGCCTTTGCTGCCAAGACAGCAAAGTGGCATCCTAAACATTTTTCCTGGAAAATCTTCAAACAGCTCTGAATCCACAGTTTTTACTTTCTCCTGCTACACACTGAGAAAGTAAAAGAACAATGCAAGGGTCACCCCACAGTTTTGAGAAAACTACATTGGCTCCTACAAACAGTCTTCAAACAACTGTGTAAACACAGTAAAAGGATACCAATTTTATTGTTCTGAAATCCTTGAAATATTAAGCAAAATCTTCTTAATTTAGGGAAAAAAATATTTATAATTGTTTGAAGCTGTACTGTGACAAGTGTTTCAAAAATCTATAAACTTTGGTCAACGTCCTTAGCCTGATGTTAAGGCTGCTGTGCTCTATTTTCTCTTAGAAAGTTATTTGCATCACATGTTTGGCAAATGGAGACATTGTTTTATGTGTTACATTCTTGTACAGTTTTTTAAGCAGCAGGGATCTCTGGATGTCAGAATGGTCTATAAGCATAAGTGTTCTTCATTAAGGGCACTGGCATTATTCCAGCCATCTGTTCTAGAATAAATTCCATCCAATGTGAGCTTTTGAAATCAGTATGCTTTTTGCTGTTTTGGTTATGTTTGACTGAATATTTTATTGAAAAATGTACCTCACTAAGTATTGGTCAAACAGCACAAGCTGACATTCTCAGCAAAGCTTGGTTTGATTCAGGTGTCATGTTGGAGTAGATGTAAAATGAAGTTTAAGACTGAACTTTTACAGAATCAGGAATGTATTCCGAATTTTTTGTTGAGGAGATAAGAGGAAGGAAAGTGCAAAGCAAGAAATCCAAGAGCAATTTAATAATCCCAATGGATTAGGACAAACTTATTAAAATGACAGAGCATCTTTTAAGGGATATAGATTAACGTTGCACATGAAATTTTGAATTCTGTTTGAGGTGCATTTCTTGTCTTGATCTGCTAAATATTGCTTCCTGAAGCGTAAAGCTGTCTACATAAAATATTCTTAAAAGCCACTTAGAGAAATTTACCATCTTAACAAGAAAACATACAGGAGAAAAAAAATTTAAAAAAGAAGAAGGAAACTTCACAAAGGAAACTAAGGCCGATGGAGAGAAAAGAGACGGGCACAGAGATAGTTTATATAGAGTGGGAAGGCAAGAAGGAATGAAATTAAAGTGATATAGCTTTGCAAATGCTTGTCCTCCTGGACCCTGAACGAGAGGTATTTACCCCTAGAAGACAGGTTTAAAAAGCCTGCTGATATACTTTAATAGTTTTTAAAGCATTATCATCCTTCCTTGCACAACAGTTACATTCTCAAAAAGAGACTGAAATTACAGATTCAAAAAGAGAAGAAATCTTGTGCATATGGTAATTTCAGTTTCCTAATGGATCTTCTGTAAGTAGAATATATGTATAAAGATGTTCATCAATGCTACCTAAAACTTCATACATGCCTGTTCCTAATTTCTTAATTGCTTGCATTATTTTTCCTATTAAGCTATTTTCCCTAAAATAATACTCTAAATATACAAAATGATGTCTAGGTAAAGGGGAAAGACACTGAATTAGTGGCGTCATTGAAGGCAAGTCTGCAAGACTGCAAGGGAATTTAATAGCTCTCGATTATTCTCTGACCTGCTTGTTGGCCACAATGTACCTTCATATGCACCTTTCAGTGCAGATGTGACTCAGAATCACCAGAGCCCAATCTTGTCTTTTCCTTGTGGGAGCCCTGGGAAGGGAGATGCAGAGTGTTTTTGAAGACTGTGGGTTGACATTAGTACCTGGACTACTTGCTGGACAATCAGAAGGTCATAAAGGACACAACAAGTATCAAGGCTATTGTGACAGTCATGGTTTAAGAACAGTGATTTAGATGGCCTGCCCATCACTACAGTTGGTCAGATTTAATGTCTACATATCAATCCTTTTGCTTAAGGTCAGAGGAGTCATATTGAAATCGAGGTAGCAATGTGTTCCAGAGAAATTTGTGCTGTAAATGTCAATGCAGCAATGGTTTCGAGGATGTTTCAATTAATCTTCTCTGCTTGCTAAAGAACTGGATTAGGCCTACTTTCAGAGAAAACTCTGAGATAGGCATGTTTTGGTTACCCTTTTTTAACCCTATGAAGTTAAAAAAAACCCCAAAAAACAGGGGAGAGAGAGAGATATTTTATGGATTGAGAGACAATTTCTGAAACGCTTGGCTGAGGGCTTACCAAAGGTTCATTGACTGCAAAGTGCAATTACACAATGATCTTATTTCAACAAAGATGATTAAAAAGTTGTCATTTTTACATAGTACAGAATGTACACCAGAGAAAAACACAATCCTGTATATGTTGATCTCAGGAAGAATTCAGAATTGAAAACTGGTTTTGTGATATGTCACTCAAAGCTATTAATACTTTTTCATTGTAAGGTATTTTCTTCCTCAGTGAAGGGAAAAAAGTTACAAAATGTCTTCACAAGAAGAGCAAGACAACAGGTTTTTTTTTATTCACTTTTCAGATGTTAGGTTAATTTTGTTGATCCATTTTCAGGAAGAGCAGAGACAATAATATCCACTGTATAAGAATTACATTTATGATCACTCTTGAAGCTCTGCAAATTGTTAGAGTCAAGAAAAGTAATCTATCATTCAAGAGTACTAATCCAGAGAAGCAATCTATAAAACCCATTCAGAAAATCTTTTTCCAAAAGAACTATTTCAAATCCAGAAACTTCAGTCTGTCGAGAAAAGCACCACAAAATTGCCTAGTTGTTATGCCACAGATTTCTTTTTATCTCAGCTCTTTCATCAGTTTGTGAGTTTGCTTTTTCTTTTGTTTTGTAAAGTAACATTTTCAATCACTTCATGTCTTTTCTCCTTGAAGAATTATACTCATCTACAGTTCAACCTTTTGCCAAAGACCCTTGTAGTCTATAAACCCTTTTCTTTCCTTGCTACTTTCTCCAGAGTGATAGCTCTAGGGGAAATGTATTGCTTCCTTCCCAGCCTATCAGGACTAATCCCATCAGGGACCCCCACTCCTTACTAAGACATAGGGAAGGTGCTGCAGGCATTTAAACTGGAACGTACTTCACCCTATTGACAGTTTCTTGGTTTGGCATGTGGAAATGATCATTGATTTATCTCAAAGTTCTGCCTCTGGCAGTGGCTTATAACACACAGTGCCAAAAACACATCATAGACATGGCACCTGAACAATTGGGTTATTCTGAGTGAAGTAGGATAAATTGATTCTTTCATCTTGATTGTGAATATTTTTTTAAATTATTTTTGTAACTGGTACACCTATGACTGCAGCATGTCTGAGAGCCCATTGTCTGGATTTTCCAGTGTCTGAGGTACAAAAGATGAAGAGCTGGTGTTATGTAGTAACACAGGGTATTGTGGAGAAAGCCAGATAAAAGATACAGGGTTAGATTCAAACAGAACCTGTCCTCCATGCAAGGTGCAGGGAGTGCAGCGTCCTTGATAGAGTACTTTGCAATTACAGCATTGGTATGAAAAGCACTTTTGGCCAATTACACTGGAAAGATCTAGTATGTTGAAATTAGTAACAGTAGGGAAGTTTAAATAAAGGATGCATCCAGATTCTTCTTTCTTTATGTTTAAAGATACAGGGCTTTGTCTGCAATAAAAAATCTGACTAGAACAAAATGCTGTTAGCTGCCTGTATTTGAAAACATTTCATGATTTCATACAGTTGCATTTAAAAATATATCCAAAACCTGACTAATAATTTGTAAACATCAAATGGAGTAATCACTTATGGATTTTTCTGATTGCACATTAAAGGTTTTATGTTTACATACGTCAGGTTTTGATTTTGGCTTTTTTTCTGTTATTTAATCTTGTCATTTGGGGCCTTTAGGAAATAGCATGGCATCATGTTTCCAAATGTCAGAGCCAGAGGTATTTTATTTTAGTTGGAGATTTTTGTTTTGTTTTGTTTTGGTTTTTTTTTTTTGGGTGTGGGGAGAGATGGACTTAGGACTTGACTAATTAAAAGTGATTTGTTTTCATGGTCTGGATGAAGTGTTTTTGCCAGATGCCTAAGATACCTCTGAGATTCAGGCAGAAATTTGTTGCATCAACCAGGAAATCCTTATCAAAACACAGCTTGGATCTCTGGCGGCACTGAGTGTATCGTTTGATAAGTGAGTCCTATTTTCTTGTCTGCACACCAGTCCTTTGTAGCAAAGGACATTTATTAAGGAAACAGATGGGGAAACATCAGTTATCTTTTGTGCCTTCTGTTTTCTATAAAGGCCAGCAAGACAAGGCAAGCTCAACCAAAATAATTGAAGGCTTCGTACAATAAGTCAGGTAAGTCAGGGTAGAACAGATTCACTACAGCTCTAGTAGCACCATAGTTCCTGATTTTAAAAAAGTGTTTTTCATATAGGTTAGTAAAATAGCTGAAATTTTGAAAAGCCACAGAACTTATCTTTCAAAGAAATTTTGATCAATGGATTTGCTTTTACTAATACAAGCTATGTATACATGTAACTGGTATAAACCATTTCTGAACAAAGATTTGTTTGAAAATTGAGAGCCCCAGAGGTGCTGAACCACCAGCTGCAGTTTTTATGGACTTCTACAGAAATGGTCAATCATTATAAAAATCCTCAGATATCTTTAATCAGAATCATAATCATTAAGAGCAGGTTTCTTTGTCCTGCTTTTAAGTTTTTCATAGCCATGTGGTGGGCTGACTTTGGCCAGCTGCCGTGTGCTCACCCTGTTGTCACTCCCCTTCCTTGACAGAACAGGGGCAAGAAAATTACATCAAAAGGCTCTTGGGCCAAGATAAAGGCAGGGAGATCACTGACAATTATTGTCAAGGAGGAAACAGATACAATTTGGGAAAAAAAAAAAAAATAAATTTATTGCCAATTAAAGTGGATTTGGATGGCGGGAAACAAAAACTAAACACTTTACCCTCACCCTGGCTTTTTTTCCCAGCCTTAACTTCACTGTGTCATTCCAATCTCCTCTACCTCCCCACCCTGACTAGTGTAAGGGGATGGGGAATAGGGGGTTGGGATCAGCCCATGACAGATCCTCTCTGCACTCCTGCCTTATGCTGTTTTTCTGCTTCAGACTGGCCTCTCCAGGGACTGCAGGGAACTCTGTCCAGGCACATGGAACACCTCCTTGTCCCCTACTCCATCCCAGGGCTCGCAGGGCTCTTTCTCACATTTTTTTTCCCTCACTCATTTCTCATGGTCAGTGTCCTGCCCATCCCTACACACACTTTCCCCCAGGCACTGTCGTTGTGTTGGGGGGGCTCAGTCGTGCCCTACAATGGGTGAGTTGGAGCCCACTGGAACAGGCCGTGTCTGGCACAGGGCAGATTCCCCACTGCCTGGGCACCCAGCACAGGTTTACAAGTAAAATATGAGTTAATAAACTGTACTAGAATGAAAACAGTATGAGTTATAGACAATTTCTTTCATCTGAGCTTTTTCGTGGCTGGGCTGCATACTCCTCGTAACTATGAGGCTTTTAATTTTTTCACTAATGATATATTTCTTAATTTATTAAGTTAAATAAATAAAAAGGTAATCACCAAAACCTGAGGGAATTTCTCATAAAAATTCTCCTGAAGAAAGTATATAGAAAGTGAATAGTACCAGTTTAATATAACTTCTATTTTTTGCAACAATATCTGCTATATACATGCATGAGATTACAATAGTTTAATCAGATATAGTGAGGAAATGCTACTCTAGCAGTATTGCAGAGTCACATAAATTTTTGTTAGGCAATATCCCATAAAACACACTCTAGAAGGACAGCATAGAGTTCCTCAACTCTACATAGTTCCACCAGTGAAGGATAGAAGGAAAGCAGTGACATGGAGGAACAGCACAAGTTAAGAAACACATTGAAAATTAAAAATATTGCGTTAACATACACCATAATGTCATAAATCTCTCTGTGTCTTAACACTATCTCAAATATTCATGCAAAAAAAAAGTATTAATTTTTTTCTACAGTGTAGTTATTGTTTCATATTATTTTGATTATGTTGAGATATTTGATGATATCACTCAGACAACATTAACAGGTTGCCTGCTATGGTAATCATAATATATAGATACAAGTAGAATTATATTTTACATTGCCTAGATTAATGGACCAAATGAGTAAAAAACCACAGTGATAAGCATGGATTTGTAAGCCCATATTACACCTGCACATAAGTAACCTTTTTTGCAAATGCTAAGTGTCAGTCTGGTTCAACTTAAATCCATGTTTGCTGCCTTTAAACAGCAGGGAAAGAAGGTTGATCCCCTACCTTAGTACTTTCTGTGTCCAGATCTGTGTTGTTTTTAATGATTACCTGTTTGCCATTGATATCACTGCTGCTTTCCACAGCAATGAAATTGTTCTATCATTGCTACAATAATGCAATTTTTCTATAGACTTGTGATACTGACTGTGTTTTCTCTAGTCTTTGGTCTCTTCCCTTTGTGGATTCACAAGAAGAAAATGTTGTAGTTGTGATTTCGAGGTCTATTAAAAATATTTTTTTTAGTTTAATGTTTTTGTTCTTCTAAGAATATATGTATTGTGTAGCATAACATAAAATTACAAGGTCAGGGAGACTAGAACTCACAGCTACCTACATCTCAAGGAAACTGTGCAAATTCCTAGGAAACTCACTTATCTAACCTAAATTCATATTCAATGGATTGCTAGTTTAGGTATGAAAAGCTTCAAGCTTAAGATTAGTTGTATAGAAAGACTTAAAAGGATGGTTAGCTGCAATGTCTTGTGTGCCTTGCCCCCCACCCACTATTTCAGTTATGTCTGCGGTTTTCAAAGCAGAACTTTAATTTCTTGCGTTTAGAGACAACTATTCATCAGTAACCAAAACTACTGCACTTTTCCACTAGTGCCAAATTCACCTTCCTTATTATAACTTAATAAGGTGTAGCTTTTTTGCTGGCTGAAATTCAGTGGTTGGCCAGTGGCTCAGGAAGCATATAGTGGAGTCTTCCATCTGCCATTCTTTTCTTCCTATCCAGACTTCATTGAGTATATATTTTTACTTCAAACATCGCACTTTAAGCTTGTAAAAGGCCTTTTCTATCTTGTGCTCCAGCTTCCATGATGTGGCACTAATCTACTATAGCTGAGTGGTACTTTTTCATTTGAAAACACACTTTTTGGTTTGTTCTCATTACAGTGACAGTATTGAGTGGGGGTGGATCCTGTAGCAGCTACCAGGTGTGTCACCTCTTGGTGCCATGCTAGCTATGCTCATATGAAGGGGCTAAGTAAAATAAGGAATTGTTCATATTTCGCATGCTTTTAAAGCTTCAGAAACACCATCAATTTATTGTTAATGTACCTGACAGTCTTACATTTTTTCATGGCATACATTATTAGAGCCAGGTAATAATATAAGTAACAGATGTTTCCTAGGGTGATTTTATGTTATCTATTTATTAGAAATGGATAGATGGCTCTCTTTGGGTTCTTGATCACAAAAGGGAAGTGCCACCTAACAGTTGTCTTCAGTGCAAGCAGAGACTGTATACTTCACTGTCAGCTCCATACTGGTATGTTCAATTGAATGAATTTTGGTAGATATCATACCTACTTGTTTTCCAAATCCTTATTTTTAAAATTAAGGTAATGGTGTTTCATGTCCTTTTAAAAGAATCTTTGGATAAAAGGCACAGTAACAGAAATACAAATTTATTCAATTATTTATGTAGGCTTGTTAATGACCACAGAGGATCGGAACAACTGAAGAGGAATCGCTGAGTAGGATCAGTGCTGCAATACCTATCTCAGGATAGACAAAAGTTACCCATCACAAAAGATTAATAAATCCAAACTTGAGGTAGATTTCTTGTAGTCTTGATTTGTGCCTCAGCTTTGCCCTCCCTCTTTGCCCAACCTGTATCTTGACATGTAAGTAAATAGAGCCTTTTATGGTGTTATTCAAAAGCTTTGAATAAGTAGTGTTCAGCATCATGGTTATGTACGTGTGCAATAAGCTGAAAATGAAAACAAGTGGATAAGGACTTGTAAATAAAGGAAGTGATTTCATTTTATACTCTCCTAATTCTTGGCCTTTCCCATTAGCCACTAGAGAGCAGCTTTCTACAGGGCCTGAGAGAGATTACTGTCCTGCAGAGTTACTGGAACGTAAACAAGGAATGTCTCCAAAATGATCATGTTTAAAAGTCATTTTATAAATAAGTTCAGGCAATATGATTTTAGGTCATATTGGTTTTGCTCCTGACCCAATTTAAATCTTAACACTTCAGACTTCATGTGTCTGAAGGCATAATGTTCTGTGACTTAAGCATAAGTGTACATATTCTCATATGGCATCAATGGGCATAATTTTAATAAGGTTTCTGATTTTGCAGTCATATCATTACAATTTAAATTGAAAAATAGATTAAATAAAATAAAAACCCAACCAAACCCAAACTTGTAAGCTGTTTCAAATGGAAGATAAAAAAGCCATATTAGATGAGAACAAAAGATCACCTAAGCACAGAAATTTGCCTCAAGCAGCAGCCAGTTGCAGTTGCCTAGTGAACAGTGCAGGACCCTGTAGAGCATGGTCATTCCTTCAATTTACCATCTCAGCTTTCAGCAATTGGTAATTCTGAGACTTCTTAAATCAAAGGCTGTGGCAAGACCATTATTTTTATCTGCTATCAATAGACTAATTTTCCATGAAATTATCTGGTTTTTTTCTGTCTAAAACACAAAAGCCTGTGGAAATATATTTCCCAGTTTCATTATTAATTCTGTGAAGATACATTTCCTTTTTTCTTTTCAGTTTTTCTCACTTCATTGCAGCCAACTGCCTCTATGGCTAGTGCTAGAAAAAGTAATAGAACTTGTTCCCTACCTATTTACTTTCTGTAATCCTTGATTTTAAAGGTTTTTTCATATTCCCCTACAGCTCTCTCTTTACTGACTTGATTCACGAGTCCTAATTGGTTTAATCTGTTCTCAGTAGAAATCTTCCACTGTCCTGATAATTCCTGTTATATTTCTTTGTACTTTTCCAGCTTTGCTGTGTCTATTGTTGCTAGTGTGGTGCTCTCTTCAATACTGCAGTTTTCTGTTTCATTGCCCACTCTTTCCAAATGATATCTAAAATTTGGGGTTTGTTTATCATCAAGCTGACATTTTATGCTAATTTTATGGAATAATTTTATCATTTCCTGAGTAACAATTTTTAATTTAGAATCATCTATTGTGTATGGTAAATATTCTTTCCCATGGAGGTACATAGTTTTGCATTTATCAGGACTTTATTTCATCTGCTATTTGATGCCTAGTCATTCATTGTTGTAATATCCTTTGCAACAATATTCTGGCAATTTTGATATTGTCTACCTTGAAAATTTGGATAGACATAAAATATCAGCATTTTCCCACATACCTTCCTCTTATAAAATACTTCCTTCAAGCGTTCAGTATTGTTGAAGCTTTATGAAAGAAATTATATTGGGAAGGTTCAGTCACTGATTCTTAAAATCTTTTAGCAAAAATAGTGTTAATTCTGCCATAACAAATTGCATTCATCATTTTTTTCCCAATCTAACCTCATTGTAATCATCTCTACAGGAAGAGAAGAAACTGGTGGAATAGCATTTGACCAACTTTATACTCCATCACATTGACTGTTGACATTTGTTGGTGTCACCTCTGATTCCTGGCTTCTTTTACAAGAGTGGAAGAAAAAGTGCAGTGTATAACAATGCTGAAATACTTGCCTTTAAACAGTTTATGGATTAAACTGATACACAAAATAAAATATTCACAAATATTTAAATAAGTTAGGAATATAACAATTAGAGAAAGTCCACGAAATCTACAGTTCCATGTGGCTTTGTTTTGAGATCAGGATTTAAATACTGCCTAGCTGTGTTACCCTGAAACTAAAAGATTTTGTCTGAATTCCATAGGGAATCTGTGTCAATAGCATAGAGTCCAGTAGTCTATTCCTGGACTATTTCATGTATTGATTAATTTAGTAATAATTATGGCTCTTTTAGCCTAAATAGATGGACCAGGCTCAGTTTGTCTTGCTTAGGTAGCTGAACTTAGTTAGAATGAATCTGCCTCTGAAGGCCTACAGTGACACATACTTTAATTCAGTATGCCAGAAATTTGGTGGAGGCTCAACACCCAAAATGTAGATAGAAATTAGAGTCCTAGATGAGGCAGATTGGACCTCACCTCTGCTTTCTAAATAGAAGTTATGACTGCGATGGACCAGTGTCTTCTTTCCTAGGATACTATCCTTCCAAAAGGAAGATCTATTTGCTTAGCTCAAAGGGTTTTACAGTCATGTGTGGGGTGAAACCTGCTAGGCAGAGGGTGAAGGAAGATATTTGCAGTTTAGCAACACTCAGCACAGCAGAGAAGACAGTTTCATCTTGAGGAAGGCAACTATGCAGGAATCAATAGTTCCTACCTGAGCTTCTCACAAAGCAAGAACCTGAATATCCCTTTAAAAATATTATTGATGCTGACAATCGTTTTCAGCTCTCAGCAGAATTCTAAGAAATCTGGGTGCACTTGATTAGCTTCCCAGAGCACAAAGCTGTCTTTACCCTAAAGTTTTTTTTTTTTTGCCATGATTTACTTTGTATAGTGAGACACGTTACAGGAAAATTTGATGACTCCTGTTTTTTCTCCTATATTCTCAGATGTGCACAAGCTTTACCTGTTCTTTCTTCTCTCCAATGTAGAATTACCTGTCAATAGCAGGGCATCTTGAATGGGCATTGATCCTTTCTTTCCTTGTCTTAGGTAACAGAACAGCAGGGGTGAAAGAGGTTGATTCTGCTTCGGTTACCTTTCCCTCCTTAGAAAGAAGGCATTTCTTACTAACTGAAGTTCCTTTTTCACCTAACTGCATTGTTTGCCAGGGACAGCAGTTTCCCATACCTTCATTGTAAATGGAATCCTAATCAGTATATCATCAGGCTAGAAGCAAACCACAGGGTAAACCATTACCACAGCCAAAGCAGTGCCATGCAGCACAAAGCAGTAACCAGCAGGTGCTGCATTCATTGCATAAAGGTATGCTGTTCCCTTAGCAGAGAAGCAGCAAGCACAATATTATCAGATTATCTTTTCCTTGAGTTAAAAATACTCTCTCTAGAGAGGTCACCTACACCACTAAGAAACGCTCAGGCATTTGGTTTTAGGTAAATGCTATTTTTCCCTGTCTTTTCATTCATAATAGGAGTTCACTTTGGAAAAGGTGTTGTAGTTACCCTCAAATAATTGAATTAAAAGCTGTTGTCGAGCAAGGGTTAGAAAGTCATAGACATGCATCATTTAAAACATTGACTGATACATTTATAGGAAGAAGGGTTAACTGCTGGATTTTTTTACAATTTTGTGTAAGGTATCATGTGATATGAAATTAAAGTGAACACTGCTAGCCTTGCCCTCCTAGTGTAATACACACAAAATTGGTCAAAACCAATTATAAACACCTCTTTTTTTGACAGGTCATGATTGGATAGAAGATTGTTTTTTTGTAAATTCAAGGAGGTAATTTACTGACAAGACAGAGCATTTAAAAGGCTAGATTTAAGCAGCTAACCTAAAATTGTCATGTTTTTTTTGTTTGGTTTTGGTTCAGGGATTTGTTGTTGTTTTGTTGGGTTATTTTGTTGGATTTTTTTGCTGGACACTGTAGAAGGCTCTGGCTCAGGCAAAGCAATTTTCCTTTCATAGCCTATCACAAGGCTCATGATTATTTCTTACAACAAAATATTCAGTGCAACAAATTAGTAGATTCTGCTATGTTGGTTGGGCTGCATTCCAATTCTTGCCTTAGTGAAGCTGGCTGCCTTCAGCACTGCCAGCACAATAATTATTGCTGCATTTTCTAGACCTCATGAAACCAGCAAGGTGATCACTCCCTTGGAACAGCTGGGGATATGAAGTATGAAAAAGTGGAAAGAAATCGCTGCAACTCTGTGCTATCTTGCCAGCAAGTGCCACTTGAATGATGACAGCTATTGGCACGGATAGGCCTCTGCTGGAGGAGGGCTTGCAGCAGTCCTAGATTATACCTTTTGCTCTTTCCAAGAGGAATTGCTGTGGGCACTGAATTAAAGAAGCAAATTGGAACATGGGGAAAACAAAGATTCTAAGGCAAATGCAGAAGGGTGGACGATAATTTCTAACAAGGAAGCAATTTTTGGTTTGCTGTATGTGATTAGCTCTCCTTATGTAGAAAAAACCTTGCACATACACCATCATCTCACCCATGCAGGTTTGTTAGGCAGCCCTCTCCAGCCTTCCTCACAAAGTTAAGGTACCAGCTGGTATCAGCAAATGGATGTTACTCTTCCAATACAGAGAAGTATAATGTTTTTTATCAGTGTTTTACCATATGAAGAACAGAAAGAAAGTTGAAAAAAATCTTAATTTAGGTATTTAGTAATATTGTCATCATTAAAATATCTTCCAAGAACCTGCTGCTGTGCTTGAGTGTGTAGTTTGGGTAAATAAATGGGTTTAATCCAGGACACAACACTAGTCTTCAATACACAAAATATATACCCAGTAAAAATCTGACTTGAGTCTCAATTTAATTGATGTAAATTATTCTGAGTTTTTAACTGCGATATACATTTATGCAAATAAGTAGGGCAATTATGTCCATCTTCAGTATCTCTGCTTCTTTTTCAGTACATCCTTTTCCTTTGCAAATTTTAATCCAAATATATTTTTTCTGGACAATCTACTTGCATGGAAGTGTATGTTTTTACACCATTCTCACCACTACTAGCACTTATTAGCTCTGTATAATATAGCAAACATTAATCTTGTGTGTTTAGTCTTTTGTCTGAGCTTTGCATCTATCCTTGTCCCTCACATTTTAACTTTTCAGTGCAACAGACTGGGAGGAGAGCTCTGTGATTCACTAAGTTTGAACTTAATTATAGCTGTCCATATTTCTGTATTTGTTGGTTTGTAAATTGATAAAGCTTGAATGCAAATAGGTAATATTTCAGAAACAATGTGTTAAGAGAAGGAGATATTTGTATCCGTAAGTTAATTGATTACTAAAAAGAGTTCAGCACACCTTAGTACATTACTCTTTACAGACTAGCTTTATATTCATTACGTTTGTCATAGAGGCTAGGGAAAAGGAACGATCAGACTGCTTCTTAATTTTATTGCAGTTTTAATGTTGAAAAAGGCTAGAGAATGAGACTGCAATCTGTACTGCTTGCTTATACAGAGGCTGTACTTGCCAGGGGCAGGTGATAGGTTTTGTATTTTTTCAAAACAGAAAGCTTGGGATCCCACTGATTCAAGCATATAATTTCATAAAATCAGGAAAAATTCACCCCTTCATGTTTTCCTTGAAATGTTTAATGGAGGCAGTATCTGACTGACTCACACTAGCTGTCCATGGGGGTTGGAATGACCTAGAGTTTTCCTGTAATAACTGTGACAGCTCAAACTGCTTCATATGCTGCCTTTATTTTTCTTACAGTCATCTTCCAAATCACATTGAATAAAAGTGATGAAATACTGAAAATCAGTGCAAATTAACTGGTTCTAATCAACAATTCTTGAGTTGAACCAAGTCTTGAACCAGCCTATAAGAATACCACATTTTCTTTACAGAAAAAAACTTGTCACTTTGGATAGAAATGTACATTTGTAGGACTGGGTTGTAGACAACAATCAGGTCTCCCCACCTGCCACTGACTTTAAAGGTGCTGGACCTGGGAACTGGGAACACTGGACATCTGGAAGATGAGATCTGAGACCTTGTTGCTTCTCTCTTGGACTCTGGTGTAGAGACCAGACGACAAGTCTGACTCTAAGGTAGCCGTGTTGCAGAGAGGATGCATTGATTCTTTCCACAGTACTAGGAGTTCCCTAAGGAGGGATGGCTTTATACACAGGTAATAGGCAAAGTTCAGCAGGTAAAAACTTTTCTGCCTATAACCAATGTCAATTATCTTTCTTCCATAAAGTGATCTGTGATAGTTTAAATATCAGTTTTCAGATTATGCCAAGGCATGAAAATGTAGCAGGTGCTTCAAATATTCTGTGTAGTAATAATGATTATTCAAGCAGAAGCACCTTAAGAAAGAGATTTCTGTAAGGTCAGACAAAGTCAGCATTCTGCTTATCCAGGTTCAGTTGTGGAATGAGAGACTACAAAGGAGCCCTCTGTGCCTTACTGTTCTGACATGGACTACTTGTCATTCTCTCCCCATGTCTTTCTCTCTCTTGCTTTGTGGACACTCTTATATGCCTGAATACAAATAAACCCACCAGGACACAACAACTAGTGATTCTAGATTGGCTATTTTCACTTGATGTAGTCCTCTGATGCTAAATGCCTAGTTCTTATTATTATGAGACTCAGTCCTGATGAGATAATGAGTGATCCCTGCCAATTCCACTCAAAATAATTTGGCTAATGAGGTTTCTTACAGGTGTGCCTTTCCTGCTGAGAATTAAAGACTAATTTTTTGCTGTTGTTATAAGGTAATTTTTTTTCGGGTTTTAAGCCAGAGTTTGTTCTGGACTGAGAATCATATACAGAAGATAGTTTCACTACCTGAAGATACATGAGCTACTTCCTTTTGTAAATTCCATGACAGCATTATCACATCTTTCTTGAGTTTACAAATGTAATATAGTGTAATTTAAAGCACTGTGTAGAAACTAGTTGTATCTTTTTGAATGAAACCAAGACCTGGTTTATTGTTAAATTTCTCCATAAAGAAAGAAACAATTTGAAAGTATATGATAATGTTAATCTTTCTGAATGATCTCTGAATGCTTGATTTTGCCTTCAGGCTTTCCTGCAGGCAAATTCAGATTATTCAATTATAAATTATTATTAAGTCTTAACTCAAAAACGTTTTTACATTTAGAATTGGTTCAAGCTTTCTCAGTAGTGTCAGTAAAATTGAATTTTGCCACCTTAAAGCAAGGTGTGGGTGCCAGTGCTTCGAAGTTCTTGCTAGAAGGATGTGAACAGGGGAGAGAGAGAGAGATGAAGGGAGAAATAAGGGCCAGTCAAAGACATGAAAGGGTACTCCTGTGTCAGCAGTGTTTAAACTTATTCCCACTGATTCCCACTAATCCATCTGTCATGATCCCTGCTTTGGCCACCATCACAGCTAGCTTTCTTGTTACTTGTCCCCTTGCTGGGACCTGGCAGCTGAATACTTTGTGCTATAACATTAGCTTGGTTTTAAGGTAAAAATAAACCTCATAACTTGACCCAAATTATCAGTTTGTGAGCAAGCCACTTTTATGCACCTCTTCCTGTGTTTGGTGGAGTGCAAATATGTCTTATTAAAATAACAAATTGTTATTACAAGTGTTCATGAACAGGAGTACTTAACAGGGATTAAAACTTCAGCATCTGTTGCTAAAGTTCATCCTGTAGCTGAACTACTAACTTCTTCATAGTCTCATGGGTAGAACAGTTTACATGAGATTGATTTTTTTTTTTAATTTTCTTTCAGATTCACAAAAGGATGTGTTCTGACACATATTTAAGTCTTGCTGCTGGTGGCCAGCCAGAAACAAGAAGCTGTTGTCTTAAAGCCTGCACACATGCACACAGACACCAGATTTACTGTACCCTGATGTTAAGATTTGTGATCTAAATTGTGGCATGACCTTAAGGCTCTAACCCATCTAAACAAGTCATTGGGATGGAGTGTGCAATTCTATAAAAAACTTCATTCTGAAAACAAATGAATAAAATGCAATGCTCTTCTGGTTTCAGGAGTATTGAAATCTAACATACCTCACAAATTCTGAATTTTTGCTGTTTTTTTAAATATTAGCAAAAGTGAATTTGGTCTTGTACAGTAAAAACTATAGCTGTCTGAGGCACAATTATCTCTACAATGCTGTGTATATGCTTCTCACTACTACATAACAGAAAACCTAGTGTAGAAAACTTGTATTTGCCATTTTTTTAATTATTGACATGTTTAGTTAGGGAAGGCAGCAGCTGAGACTTGGAGTGCACTCTGTACCTGTGGAGAGCCCAGTTGTCCTTAGTAGGTCACAGTGGAAATCCACTTATACACAATATGATGCAGGAATGTGGTCCTACACAGAATTTGTAAAAACTGTGATTACCTTCTTATCAAGTGTGCTGAAGACCTATTCCTTCTCTCAGCAGCATCAAAGGGATTAAGGATGGGG
This sequence comes from Orthonyx spaldingii, assembly GCA_013397795.1. Taxonomy (NCBI): domain Eukaryota; kingdom Metazoa; phylum Chordata; class Aves; order Passeriformes; family Orthonychidae; genus Orthonyx; species Orthonyx spaldingii. Next base: position 1,325,658 of record VZTJ01005309.1, read on the forward strand.
GCTTAGTACTATATATGTGATTCCTTTGAGGAACGAATGGACAAGTGGTAATTCCTTCCTGATTTTAACTTGAATTACGTGTGCTTGCTATGGTTTTGATGGTTTTTATTAGATGTGCCAAGAACACTATAGTGTCCACAGCACTTCACAGAACTTAATTTTAGTATTGCCTTTCTTCTTATAAAAAAAAAAAAAAAGAAATCAAATTGTTTTTATTTGCCCTGCTATCTTGCAGTAAAGGACTTGACTCACATGCACATGCACACTTGCAGATGTGTCTGTGTATTTTGTACAGATTTGACTTTCAAAATATTAATCTGTTTTGCTGCTGGGTGACTGTGGAGAATTTGTTGAGTAACTGGGCCCTCTATCTCAGGATACTATCTGAAATTTTGATGAAAAATTAAATTAACCTCTCTAAGGAATGGCACAAATAAATGCATTCTGCCTCAAAATTATGGAAGTGCTGGAGGAGTGTTAGCTGGGGATATTGTAGTTGTGCAGGCAGGCTTTAGCATTAGAAATCATTCATAAGCCAAAGGCCCAAAAATACTTCTATTTATTTGACTCTTTAATTTTCTATGTCATAGATCAAGAACTGAAAGTCATTAAAAAACATAAAAACTAACTTAAAAGCAGAAGTGAATTATTAGATGCTGTGGGCACCTGATACAACACAGTTTTACTGAGGGGACTTAATGAGTTAGTGATTAGAGCTTAATTTCTTTAGTTCATTCTTAGCCTGCACCAGTCAATGATATAAACCATGGTTGTTTAATTGTCCTACACTGTAATTTAAGCTAATACTCTTTTTTCTTTGGAGTTAACTGAGAGCCTGTTACCACCACTCACACGGTGAGTCTCTCACTTGTGTGACCCTGCCCCAGCCCCAGTGTGCTAAGTACTCATGTGCTGTGTTTGCTGTCCAAGGACCTTGGCTGGCAGGGGCTATACATGCCCTCTTGTGTGTGTGTGCCTGTGTGCACCTTAATTTATATCAGTGCAAAATTTAGAATCTGTATCACTTGTAAAGTAGTCGTGGTTGAGTTTTTTCTCAAGGAGCTTTCTGAGCAAAGGCACTTAGTCATTTTCCATTTTGGAGTTTGTGTTATAAATCATCTTTTGACTGGTTTCTCCTTTGTGGGTCCTGTCTGAAATTCTAGTCCAATCATATACTTTCAGAATCATCTCCACGTATTTTTCATTTTCCTCTGGAAATTCAATTCTTAGATCCCTCAAGGTCAGTAACACTGTTAATCTATTAACAACCAGCCTCTGACAAGAATCTGGAAATAGCTTTTGAGCTATGCCAATTTGACAGTATATGAGTTTGTTTTATTTTGTATTTATTTTTACAATGGTTAGCAGAAGTCTGGAAAAAAATAATGCATTAGTAAAATGGCTCACTTTTAATAAAGTATTCTGTAATTTTTCAGTGAATACATCAAATAAGAAGACAACATGGTGGGAGTTTATTTTTTAACATTAGCACCTGATTGTCCACAACCATACATTCTGAGTTCACTGCATTGTTAGAGTGGAGTTGAATTAAAACATATTTTTCTTTTCTAACCATAGTATACTTTTTCATCCAAAGCACCCATTTTTCCTTTTTCTTTTTCTCATTTTAAACTGTCTTCCAGAATCACAGAATCATTCGGGTTGGAAGGGACCTTAAAGATTATCTAGTTCCAACAGCCCTATCATGGGCAGGGACACCTTGCACTAGACCATGTTTCTCAAAGCCCCATCCTAGCTGGCCTTGAACATTTTCAGGGATGAGGAATTCACAACTGCTCTGGGCAACCTGTTACAGTGCCTCACCACCCTCACAAGAAAGAGTTTCTTCCTAATATCTAATCTAAACCTACCCTCTTTCAACTTAAGGCCATTCCCCCTTGTCATGTCATGTTAAAAAGTGCCCATACCAATACTGACTCCTGAGGAAGAAGAAAGAAAATTCCTTGTCTTTAATATTTCTTTGTTAGTTCTTTCCTTTCTCTCTGTAACATCCTTGAAACATCATTAAACATTTGAAGCTAGTAGGTATGATTTGAAGAACTGCAGTTGTTTAACCAAAATTTTTGAAGTAAAAGAATAAAATGCTTTCAAAATCAGATCTATATTTTCTCTTGCTATGTAAGGAAATCCCTTATGATTCTGACATATGTGGAAGAGGAGGAAGCTACATAATACCATTTTTAATAGTCTTTGTCGCTACTTTGTCCTACTTTCCACTTTTCTCCTTTTAGAAACACAGGCCAAAAGAGATTTTTTTTAAAAGTAACTCATGTAGAAAGTCTGTATCACATTTGTATTTGTTTGTGGGTTAGTTCTATTTTCTCTCCACCTTCCTCTCTTCAGGAAGCGGGAATAAAGATCTGGTTCTGTCCTGTAATTTCCATTTGATAAATCGACAATGCACCTTGCCACGTTAGTCTGATCTTGTAAGGAAGAGCTACATTTCCACAGCATTTCATCTGTGCATACCCTACCAGAATGCTGCCATTTCACATATCCAGCAGTTCCCACACAGCTGATTCCTTGAAGTGACATGAGAAAATCTAATAGCAAGTCTGCCTGTGGCAAATGAGAGGTGGAGATACAGGGACAGAAGTGGTGCAGACTTGTCTTTTTCTTCTGTACAGCCAGCATTTACCCACTGCCTTGCATGCCCTGCCTTCTGGTAGATTTACTCACCAGAAGTTCAACATGACCACAAAATCTGAGGGAGTGGTTGCTTGGTACTGAAGAAATTATTAGTCACAGGAAAAAAACAAAAAGTACATTGGTGTGTGAAAAGGAAAGATTCTCACAGAATAGCTATTTATCCAGTGCACCATAAACAAGTTTTGGTGGAACTGTATCTTTCACCAAGACAAGCAAAGCAAAACACATTGATGGATGATAGCATATTTTCCTTTTGGACTAAAAGTTGTGGCAGGGATATGAGGTTTTCTACTTTTTATACAATTAACTAACTAGCATGCAGCAATTTTCCTCTATAAATGGAATACTTAACTGGATGATCTCCTGCTGTTTGAATGATTTGCATCTTCCTATATATTGTTTTTTGCTTACTGAATCTCTACTGTTACTAAACTAGAAGAATGTGCAGTCTAGACTCTTTTCGCTAGTGTTTTGTTATTCTCATTTACTCTTTGTTTATCTGATGAAAATAAGAGCTCTGTGCTCAGAGTGAGCATTTTCCCTTTGTTAAATGTTTAACAGCACTTAAGGTGTAACAGGTTTTTTACTGATACACCTAAACAGACTTCACACTGACCTACATAATACTGCTTCATGCCACGTGTTGGCCTGTTTTTTCATATAAGTGACTGTATCTGTAGTCAAGGAAGTATTTCTTCATGATAAACTTAGAAGCACAGGAAATCTGAGTTTTCATGAAGTTCCTAATACAGCTTGAACTTCTTTTTATTTCTTCATTCCATTACCATCATTAGACATGTCTTAAGATTCTGGGAACTCTTCCATGACAATACTCTGCTAGGGAGAATTGCAGGATAGCACAAATCAGTTCAGAAAGACTTTGGGTAATGTGGGAACAGAATCTCTTTTAATAAATATGTAAAATAAAATGATAGTCAAAATACTAAGACCGGTTATAAACAGCATGTATTGTGTGAAAGGGGTCATTGTTGAAGAGAGAAATTCAATGTTTGTCATGAAACCTGAACATTCAAATTTGAAATTACATGGCTGACAAACTTTCCCAGGATTGTTTTGACAGTCTCCATCTCAAAGTTCAACATGTGTCAGTACATAATATATAATTAACAGCCTTTTTACATTTGCAATGCTGATGTAAATGTATGCTGTCTTTTAATGAAGTTTTCTTACTTAACTTCAAAAAGAAAGTGTTGGTGTGATAGTGGACTGTGGCATGAAAATTGAAAAATTCTCCCATAGCTATATCATACGAGAACAGTAGTTAATTACTCGTTTAGTTCTTGATCTCAAAAGGTGTTATTTTTTAAATGAACGGAGTGGTGGCACATAAACCTAAGTTTCAGTTCATTCACAGCATAACCTCAATAGTCACCTGTTATTTACTGAAAATTAATCAACAAACAATCTGCTCCTTCATTTCTCTTTCTTACTTTTTTTCTTTGTCTTTCTTTTTATTTTGTTCTTTCTTTCTTTTCTTCTTTTTCTGTCTTTCTCTCTCTTTCTCTCTCCTTCTCTCTCTCTTAATTATAATTATTCTTTCTTTGTGTGGTGTTCATGTTGCTATTATTTTAATTATTAATAATAATAATTATAATTATTCTTTATTTTTATTTTATTTTTATTATTCATATTTTCATGAAGTTCATCAATTCACCATTCCAGTTAGTGAAATTGTTGGAATGCTGTCAAAGAAACTCCTTGATCTTTCTGTCTAAATTCACTTCACCATTGCACTGCCTTCTAATATTAACATAAATATTTTTCAAAACATGTTATTCTACCTATGGGTCAGGCTACAGTTCTGTATTTTTACATAATGTCCAAACACCACTTAAGGGACCCCTGCTATTGGAATTATGAAATTATTTCTACTGATACTGTTAGAAAGGCGAGTTTTCTAATATCTCATCTATCAGTTTGGAATGGTATTGCTTATAGACCGTAATCATCGGTCTGGGATTGTTCCTCAATTGATTTTTAAAATTATTTATCTAGAGTCTTGGGAGAGTTTATACTTCAGCTGATGTTTGTGACAATGGAAGAAGGTAAATTAGAGTCATTATCAGTAGAAGCAGGTCAAAAAGTTGGATGCATTTGGTTACAGGTACAAGCCCACTGACAGAATAACTGCGACAGAGAGAAGAGAAAAAAATCAAAATGCAGGGGAATAGTGGAGGTAAAGAGACAGGAGTAGGCTAAAGGATGGTATTGTGAATGGAAACAATGTAGCTGAGAAGATGTCATAAGCCTATCACATATTTTCAGCACTGATACCCTAAAACATTATAGCTTTTGCTGGTGTATATAACAAAGTGATTTGTGTTTCTCATCCTGCAAACATGCCATTCTAGTGAACATTTTTGTGTCTTGGTAGAATATAATTCAGTAGCCAGTGAGAAGTGCAGCTTTCATTTAAACAAGAAGTTGAAATATTTCAAACTCATTTTACTGCTGAAAAGTATTTTTTTAGCTCAGTGCAATTTTCTTGAGTATGGAAAGGAAATGGATACCCTTATGTATGTTCTCTGTTTTGTTCTAATCTATTTATGCTTTTGCTTTTTAATCATAGGTTTCTGTGCTGGAGAGGCAGATATTTGACTTCCTTGGTTATCAGTGGGCACCCATCCTCGCAAATTTTATACACATTATTATAGTCATACTTGGCTTATTTGGAACCATCCAGTATAGACCTCGTTACATAACAGGAGTGAGTATTTAATTTTTTACTTATTTTGATGTGCATGTAAGAAACAAACAAAAAAAATGCTCCAAACTGCATTGCTCATAAAGCAAATAGAAATCTTACCTCGGTTTAATTTTCTTCTGTAACAATTTTAAGACCCATACTGTGCTTTTGGGACACCTGCAATAATCAACTTGTAACAGTCTGCAAAAATTAAAAGTCAATATGATCATTACCTGCACAACAATATGAACTTTCAAGTGGAGTCAAGTTAAGGAATTACAATGTCTTCAGTGTTAGGGGAATTTAGAGCCAGATTAAATGTTAGCCATAACTTTCCTAGATTTATTGGACCTCCCCAACAGAGGCATGATTCATTATAGTTACTCATTATTGTTATTAACTACTGTTGCTAGAGTGCCTCTCTGTTATGTATATGCCTCCTAGAAATTATAGTCCAACCTGAAAGTGAGGTATGATGCTATGGTAAGAAATGATGAACTGAGGGCCCCAATATGAAAATAAGGATTTGGACCTTAATTAATATTTTTAATCCATTTCTTTCCTTATTCAGCTACCCCTCTTAGACAGATTTAGTATGTCTGTACTCTCTGGAACAATGCAGTATTAATTAAATCCTCATTTCATACTCTGGGTTTGTGGGGTTTTTTGCCATTTGTACTTCTACAAAGAAAGAATGACAGCAACTCTGAAAGCCATTGTTCAGAACACCTTTTGTTAGATTTTCGTAACAATATTACTGTCAAAATTGACTATTAATTCACTTAAAGCTTGCACACATTTTAGAGACAGACAGGAGTTGAGAAATTTGCCCATACACAACCATATTTCCATGTCAGATGAAAACCAGGGAATCTTAAAATGATAGAATGGTTTGCTTTGGAAGTAACTTCAAAGATCACCTGGTTCCAGCCTGGCAGGGGCACCTTCCAGTAGACTAGATTGCTTTAAGACCCATTCCAACCAGGTCTTGAACCCTTCCGGGGTGGGGCATCCACAACTTCTCTGGACAATGTATTCTAGTGACTCACCAGCCTCACAGTGAAGTTCTCCTAATATCTAGTCTAAACCTATTCTCAGTTTACTCTTCCAGTTTAAGCCATTACCCCTTGTCTCCAATAACTTCACTGAATCTGTACCCTCTTCTGCAAAGTCTCTCTCAATCTTCCCTCATATACCAGCAGTCACTCAGAATGTAGAAAGATTTTGCTTTTGCGCCTGTGCTACCATCCATATTACGTTACTGTGATGCTAGGAGAAATACATTAACATTTTTGTCGTGTTTCTATCTCTGTGATCTCCTATACGCAGAAAATTTGTATCCACATGTGCAATGCCTTTATGCATGTACACAATTTAATATATTCCAAAGCATTTACTATCAACATTGAAAAATATGTTGCAAGCCTTAAATATTTAGTTTTCCTTCAAGTTACAACACTGGGAGTCATGTGAATGTGAACTGGGGTTTCTTTGATTTCTGGTACTTTGACCAATACAAAAGACTTGAAAATAAAAATGCAAAATTCAAGCATCAGTTAAAGAAAAAAGGCTAAATGTTCTGTCCCCAGACTATTCTGTGGCATAAAAGCAAACATGAGCATAAAATGCATAGCTGAACTAAACAAAAAGTTAGATTTAAATGGCCTGCTACTATGATAAGTGCATTGGGAATGTGGAGGAATACAAGCCATATAAGTTGAGACCATTCACATGAGTTTCTGAAATATATGGTTTGTGCAACACTATTCTAACTAATTTTCACACACATCTTTCTTAGACCTCACCCCAACTGTGTAGCCCATCTGGCTTTGTGAGTTTGTCTCTCTGCATCCTCTCATTGATTTGCATAAAGCCAATCTAAGATCGAACTGCCTTGCTCAGAGTTTATAAAAGACACCTGAATGTGCCAGTTATCACAGACTGTTTGAATAGGAAAACAGTGATAAAAATTTCATCCTGTACTTAGCTGGATTAACAGAGGAGCTCTGTGGCCCACAGTACAAGAAAGACATGAACCTGTTAGAGCAGGTCCAGAGGCAGGTCATGAAAACATTCAATGGGGTAGAACATCTCTTCCCTGGAGACAGGCTGAGAGAGTTGGAATTATTCAGGCTGGGGAACAAAAGGCTCTGGGCAAACCTTATTGTAGCCTTTCAATTTATAAAGGGGACTTACAAGAAAGATAGAGAAGGTCTTTTACCAGGGCCTGTAGTGACAGAACAAGGAGCAATATGTTTAAACTGAAAAAATGTAGGGCTAGATTGAACGTAAGGAAAAAAATGTTTACAATGAGGATTGTAAGACACTGGAATAGATCAGCCAGAGAATTTGTGTATGCCCCATCCTTGAAAGTGTTGAAGGCCATGTTGGATAAGACTTTGAGGAACCTAATCTAGAGAAAAATATAGGGGACTAAATGATGCTTAAAGGTCCCGTCCAACCTTATATATGGTCACGTTAGGTCTGGGAGAAAAGGATAGATTATACTAGTACATTACTTAACATGTAATTGCTGATATGCATGTTAAAAAAAAAAAAAAAAAAGAAACAAAGAGAAAGAAACAGGAGATTTCCTTATATCTGGGCTTCTTGCAGCATCATCAGTCTGCCAAACCATTAGGCCCCAGAGAGTACAGCGGAGTTAATCTATGACTTTTTAAAGACTAGACATGGTCAATTGCTCAACATACCTAGTGGGATCTACTTAGTGCCTTATATGGCAAGTAGCCCTGACTCTACCAGTTTGGGTTTGGAGTATTTCTGTTGTAAATTGGAATTTATTATCTACCTTTTTTTTCGAAATGTTTAAAGTAGTACATGAAAGTGTGCTGCAGTTTGTCTGTCACATGTACATACCAGGATACTATCAAACAAATGTAATCATGCCATAGAAAATTGTAAAGTCTCTGAGTTACCTTTCTGAATTTTAAAGACAGTAAGACAGTCACTGTATAGTGAATGATTTGGCCAGAATTTTTGGTGAGAAAACATTCCAGAAGACTGTTTTACTAAATCTTGTTAAGAGAACCAATTTTCAGATAAAACAGTTATTTATAATAAAAGGATTCTTATGCTTAATATTTTTTACTGAGTTCTAGAATTAATTCACCTTATTGACAGAATTCAATTTACCTTCAGATAATGTTTTTATTTAAAATAAGAAAGTGTGTGTACTCAAGTTCAGTACAGAAATTGTTAAAAAAAATATATTTTCACACAATCACAAATAAGTAAGGTTGGAAGGGACCATATTGGGCTATCTTGTCCAACTTCCCTGCTCAAGAAGGGTCATCCTAGAGCACATGGCACAGGGTGCATCCAGATGGTTCTTAAATATCTCCAGTGAGGGAGATTGCAACCTCTCTGGGCAACTTGTTCTAGTGCTCATTCACCTGCACAGTAAAGAAATTCTTCCTCATATTTTACTTCTGCTTTCTTTATAGCTGTTGGAGAAAAAAAATATATAAATCCATTTAATAAAAAGGATGATTAAATTAAATGGAATGGTCATTGTGCATTCTTGTCAGCCTGTAAGACACAAATTTTTGAAGTCTGTGAAGTCAGACTCCTACCTGAACCTGTTTTCTATAAAAGGTTTTCTTAGGAAGTACTTTTCCATTCTGAGACAAACTATTCAGTACTTCAGCTTAACTGTACTTATGTGATGATTTACGGTGTTGCAACTAAAATTTAGACATTTATTTATAGAAGAATGCACACAGTCACACGAATTACTTCTTTGCTCTACACAACTTTTCAGAGCAAATGATAATTTGGGAACATAAGCAATAATTTTCTGCATAATCATTTTGAGCTAATGCCCAATAATGTTATAAGTACAATTAAGTAAATGACCTTGAACATTTTAGTAGTAGCTCTGTCTGGTGGCTATCACAGGAGGCTGTGAATCAAGATACTTGTTCTGTTTCAAACTGTGCCATTGGAAAGATGTTTTGTTTGTTCAAGTACTCATAATAATATTCTTCAGTTTCTTCCTTGATTCAGTAATTTGACATGGATCATGAAAGTCTATGTTTTTCCTGTAGTTCATAGAATCATAGAACCATACAATGTGCTGAGTTGGAAGGACTCATCAGGATCATGGAGTCCAACTCCTGACCCTGCACAGGACACCCCAGGAATCACACCATATGCCTGAGAGCATTGTCCAAATACTCCTGAACTCATATAGGCTTGGTGTTGTGACCAAGACCTGGGGAGTCTGTACCAGTGCTCAACCACCCTGTGGGTGAAAAACCTTTTGCTAATATCCAGCCTAAACTTCTCCTGTCTCAGCTTCATGCCATTTCCTCCAGTCCTGTCACTGGTCACAAGAGTGAAGAGATTGGTACCCATCCCTCCACTTCCCCTTGTGATGATGTTGAAGACCAAAACGAGGTCTCTCCTCAGTTTCCTCTTTTCTAGGCTGAACAAACCAAGTGACCTCAGCCTCTCTTTATAAGGGGTTCCAGACCCGTCCCCATCCTCATGTCACTCCTTTGAGAGTTCTTTAATAGCTCAATTTCTCTTTTGTATTGTGGCAGCCTAAATTGCTCCCAGAACTTGAGGCGAGGCCGCCCCAGTGCAGAGCAGAACGGGACAATCCCCTCCCTTGCCCGGCTGGCAATGCTGTGCCTGATGCACCCCAGGACACGGTTGGCCCTCCTGGCTGCCAGGGCACTGCTGACTCATGTTCAGCCTCCATCGACCAGGACACCCAGGTCCCTTTCCATGGGGCTGCTCTCCAGCATCTCATTTCGTAGTCTGTACACACAACCAGGGTTGTCCTGTCACAGATGCCAAATCCAGCTCTTGCCCTTGTTAAACTTAATTTGCTTGGTGGTTGCCCAACCCTCTGCTTTGTTGAGGTCTCTCTGCAGGGCCTCTCTGCCCTTGAGGGGCACACTCTGCTCCTCCCAATTTGGTGTCCTTGGCAAATTTATTTAGTATTCCTTTGAGAATACTCTGGGTTCCCAAGACCACTCAAAAATCTGCCAGAGAGGCTTTGCAGTGCCATCAGCTAGCTCTTTGAGGATTCTGGATGAATCCATCAGGCCCCATAGATTCATAAGGATCCAGCTAGAGCAGAAGATCCCACACAAATTCAGGATCCATTGGGAGTTGATTATTCTCACAGTCATGGTCCTCCAGATCAGAGCACTAAGACCCTCTTGGTCCATCCTCCACGCTGAAAACAGAGGTAATGAATGCATTAGACCCCCCAGCCTTGTCTCTGTCCCTTGTTTATGGGTTCATATATATATATTAATTTCTGTATTTCAATGTATTTAAAGATTGAATTATTTCTAATATTCACATAGATTTCTGGTAATTTTCTTTATAATTTGAATAACAAAGCAGTTAGCTATTATATCTACTATATTTCAAAGACCAGCCCCTTGGACTTGTCTTTCTGGCACAAATGGGCTTGAAAAAAACAGAATTTATTTTCTGCACATATCACTAATGCAAGCAACAGAATGATTAAATTTTAGAATACTCTGTCACTCTCTTTACTAAAATCTTTGCTGAATATAAACTCGAAAACAACCTGAACAAGACTGAAATAAATCCACTTAAAACTGGAAATTGTACTTGTATGAAACATTTTTCAATATCCATGCTGTCTCAGTGTAAAATTTACCAGGATCTATTTGTTTCACTCAGGTTGAAAATATTGCGATGCAAGGTGATTTATATTTTAGTACTTACAAGCCAGATAAACCAGGAAGTGTGTGACCACAGTTATATTTCCATATTAGTAGAAAAATCTGTGTCAGTGAAAATTTAAGTAATTACTGAAATGTCAGAAGTAATCCAAATATACACTTACCCACTGGAAAAGTTAAAACAAAACAAACAAGAGAGGTATCTCAGCGACAAGCAGTAAAAGAGAATGTTGACAGAACCGTAGTTTTGCCAGATAGTAGAATGGAACTAAACTCCATGTGTGCCTTAAACAGGGAGGACAGAAGAGCTATTTTATTTGAGAATTACATGTGTATATACTTATACTTGGGAAGGAAAATTAGAGGTCGTCATCCACTAGTTGCCGTATCATAAATGTGCTACCATTACATTTTCATTCACAAAAATCAAAAAGATTCAGAAAATACAAATAATGCAAGATCAAGGAGGTGATGGCAACCCCCAAAGCAGCCATTATGAAAAGCTTTACCTACATCTAAATAGAATAGCTGCTCAGGTGAAACTTTAACAAAATAGTTCCTCAATGCTTATTCATTTTTCTCTTGGGGAAGTAGAGTAAAAATTAGTCTCGTAGAAAGCCTGCCTTCAGCTGAAAGAAAATCAGATGAGTTTTTTTAAAACAGAATTATATCTAGTCATTAATTAACAGTGACTACAATATTAGTGTTCACTGTGTCTCAGGAAATATCAAGAAACAGACATTTTTTGCTAATCCTCAACTTGGTGAAAAAACATAGATGATAGAATTATTAAGATTGGAAAATACCTCTATTATCGAGTCCAACCATTAACCTAACATGGCCAGACCTGCCACTAAGCCATCTCCCTAAGCACAGTATTTACATGTTTTCTTTTAACACTTTCAGGGATGAGGGACTAGAATATTACTCATACTTTAGGATCCCTATAATCTCCCAAATTAAAAAAGAGACAAAGCAAGGGAGAAAAAGCACACTTGTGTAGCTAGTTAGTAGAGATAGTTAACTATAATAAACATCTCTGTGAGAGGGTGTGTCTAATGAAGTAAACTAAGAAATAAAATTGCTAAAACTATAATGCAGTATAGGATTGCATAGAAGTAATAAAAAACTTTGAAGTGCGAAATGTGTGACCAAGAGGATGAAGACAACCAAAAAATATAGACTAAAACTAGAAAACTTAAAAGAGCCCTAGTAAACCTTGCAGAAACATGTTTGGGACACTAGTAAAACTCCATAACATGAATTAAGACTCTTACAGTGCTGGAGAATACACCTCAGCCCTGAATTAACTTCAAGTTTCATTCATGGTTTAATTTTTGTTATGCCAGATAAATTGATGCTAATGAAGCACTGATATTTTATGGTGTACTAATTACTGCATAGGGGTATTTTCTTGAAATGCTTTCCATGCCATGAATAGCAACATGAGTTCTCCTTAGCATTTCCCATGATAAGTATTCAATATTGTTGACATTCTTTTCATTACATAATTTGTACTTAATATTTTGGTTGAGGACTGCTTGCTGTTTGTTAAAGCTCATCTTAAAAAATATCCTTTATTCTGGTCATCTTTTCAGTACTCCTTTTTCAGATCTTGTCAGTGTTTTCTGAAATATTTCCATGTTCAGAAATACCTGGAAAAAGAGCCTATTATTGCAACTTTTTCACTTAAAAATTCTCATAAAAGATTACTGACACAATTTGGACGCCAAGAGTAGAGTTTGGGATTCTATTTATAGTCTGTACTTTTGCTACTGATGCTACCTCCATACAAATAACCTTTGTAAACTTGGTTAACTGTTATTTTATTGGAGGGTTTTGCTCACTTCTGGGAGATGCTGTGAAAAATCAGTAGGGATGTAAGTAGAAGACTGCGCTTTGGACTTTGAACAACATATGCTGAAAGGGAACTTGATTCACAGGGAAATATGCTGTTTAATAGAGTGCTTTTGCTGCTGTTCTGTTAAAAGATTAGATTTTACTATGTTGTTGATTCAAATGTACTTTAATTTATATTTAAAAGGACAGGCTCAGCAGATTACTTTTGTAGCTGAATCTAGCCTGCTTTAGGGTATGGATGGGAATGTGAAGGAAGTAGAAGTCTGTGAATAGATGGCTGGTCAGTGTCAGAGTACTAATCCAAATTTTGAGTTTAATGCCTTACACACTTGCAGAACTTGATCAAACAAAAGCTTAAGAATTTCAGTGTTCAAAAGTAATTCTTTCTTTATGCTTATCAGTTAGTTTATTGATGGAGTATTAAATACAAGTTTAAAACAAATGGTCTTGTTTTTCACCTGATAATCAGTCCAGAAAGCTAGTCTAGGATTTTATGATCCTGGGTTTTTGACCTCTCCTTTTAGGTATATTTTGATAACTTGCAAGAGATCTCATAGGATTTCAAATTCTTAAGCCCAGGAGATGCAGCTAAGCCTCGGGTAAATATGTTCAAGAATCACTTCCAGTATAATATTATACAGAGTGGATCTGTCTTGATTGTATGGAAGTAGATGAAAGAAGATAGTCTACAGTAAATTTCTCTGCATTTTCTGCCCTTTTTTGGCTCTTGATTTTAAACTTTTCACATTATTTAGATAGAGGGTTGGTTTTTTTTCATGTAAATTGTCCAGCTGAAGTTCGACTACTTTCATCTGCTCTCTTCACTGGGACTTATTTAGGTGCGAGAAAATGAGGTATAAATAACTAATCTAAAGGAAATTATGAAAAGGATGGATCTTTAAAAAGTGTAAAATATTATTTCAAGGTTAAGGAGTACCCAGAGAGTTAATCTACCAGCCCTAGGAAGGCACAATGGAAAAAACCCCACAAAACCCCTGCTGATCAGAGAACTAGGCAAGACATAAAAAGGAAGTGATCCCAGATAAGAGATCCTTAGTCTCTGATTCCTCTAAGTTTTGTGTAGGATGTTGCTTTCTCAGAAGCCCCCTGCTCTCAGAAAACAGAGTTCTAAAGAGCAAAAGAGAAATGGCCAGACTCCAAGAGGCTTTTTAAATAGCAAAGATTTAAAAAACAAAATAGACTCTTCTCACTTATTTGAGCATGAAATTTATTAGGTTCTTATAGCCACTGTGTCCTGAAAATTAATTTGATATATTTTCAGAAAATATGGTGAAATACACTCTGGACAAGATTCCAGGACAGAATTTACTTATACAGTTCTGCATGGAGTTTTGTTTTCTTGCAGACTGAGATGGATTTTCACTAATTTTCAGAGAGTTTTTTAAGTTTTTCATTATAAAAAAGTAATTTTAAATACACTTAGCTAATAATGTTTTCTAAAGTGATTCAAATGTTGCTTATTAGAAGATGAAAGATTATAATTTACATCATATAATTAAGTGCAGCATTGGTTCCCAGGAAATTTTATGCAGAATCTGTTCAGTGCAGGAAAATGACCGATACTTTTAATTTAAGTCCACACTTATTAGTCTCATGACAGGTTTGACTGGTGTAGAATTCAGCTATGTTCATCCTTTCCTAGTGCTTTTATCTCCTTTCAATTAATTGTATTCACATTTAAAAAGCAGCCGTTCAAAATGGCTCTCCCTCTCCCATTCCACAGAAAAGGGAGATGGTCTTCCAGGGAGTCGTCATTGAGGAGTACGGTTCCATGTAGAACTGAAAATAACATATAACAAAAGTTGTACCTTATTTGTGTTCAATCCAGAGAGCTCATCCTGGAAAGCCGAAAACATGAAGTTCCTCTACATTTCATTTTGTTTCTTTAGAATGGACCCTCTGTTTTGTCACCATAAGAAGAGGGTTTTATTCTGCAGTGGGGTTTGTGATTTGGTTTTTTGTGTGTTTCTTCCTCTTCATATGATCTAGCAACCCTGTCTGTTAAAATAATGTCTAATTGGCACTTTGTAGTTGAAATTCTATAAAGACCATGGATAATTAATGACTTAGCTGATGAAGTCTTTAAACAGATATGTAAAGGAAAAGATTAGCGATAAAATTCATGGGGCTTGCTACCTCTACCTAAACTGCAGTGGAAAGCATTAAAATTCTCATAAGCATCCGATAGCCCTGGCCAGCTAGAGATAATTAAAAATCAAGCAAGGATAAGGTAATGTTTCCACTTCTCTGAGATGACCTCTGTAGTTCAGTGTTAAATATTTCTCTTTATCTAGCATAATCAGGTTTCCTTGTATTTCTCAGACTTACTCCTATACTTGTTACTGTGGATTACACATTGTTTATTTAATATTTTTTTCTAGCTGGTGTATATCACTTATGTTGACATTTGCTTGTCTAAGAGGTTATAGCTCTCTTTATCTTGTATGTATTATTTATAGCATGCATTCATGGAGTTCTCTGTCCACTTCAGAGCTTTTAACGTGTCTGTCCTTGTGTCATGCACCTGGAGTAGGAAAGTATTCCCCCACACTGCTTTAAAATATGGGAACTAAAACACTAAAAGTCTGAGACATTTTCTCATTATCAGAGGAAAGGCTGTGACAGATCATCATGTGAATCTATTTTTCTCATGTTACAAACCAGTGTTTTATCCAATGCATCCAGCAAACACAGGGATGCCACAAACTGTCTATAAAGTCAAGGAATAAAGACTGGAATCACAGCTACCTAACAGTGTGGAATATTTCTATAAGAAAAAAAAATAATAACACAGTCTTTGGATGGTATGTCTCTCTTCCAGCTGTCAGCTACACCTCATACAGCCACTCTCTCACTCCCCTGTGCTGGGATGGGGGAGAGAATTGAAAGGGTAAAAGTGAGAAAACTCACAGGTTGCAATAAAGACCGTTTAATAGATAAAACAAAATCTGCACATGCAAGCAAAACAAAGCAAGAAATTCATTCACTACTTCCCATGGACAGGCAGGAACTCAGCCATCCCCAGGAAAGCAAGATTCCATCATACCTAACAATTATTGTGAAGACAAACACCATCACTCTGAACATCCCCCTCTTCCTCCCTCTTCCCCCCACTTTATATACTGAGCATGATGTTGTATGGTATGGAATATTCCCAGGGTCAGTTGGGGTCAGCTGTCCTGGCTATGCCCCCTCCCAACTTCTTGTGCACCCCCAGCATCCCCGCTGGTGGGATGGGGTCAGAGATAGAAAATACCTTGACGGGCTGCAAGCACTGCTCAGCGACAACAAAAACATCTTCATATCATGAATACTGTTTTCAGGACCAACCCAAAACATAGCTCTGTATCAGCCACTCTGAAGAAAGCTCTACCCCAGACAAAACTTGTACATTCTTTCAGCAAGGGAAATTTGCTGATACCTGAACCTGGCTTTGTGATAACTCTCTTGTCAAACTCGGTGGCTGTTGCAATGGCTGCTGGCATCCATTTTTGCACTCCTTCCAAAAAGAGATTAATATATTTTAATTAACTGCTTACAGCACAATGAAATATACATTAGAAAAGAACAGGAAACATTGACTTTAGTCCAAATTATCTGTTCAAATCTCACGCTCCTCTGTTGTGCTACCTCTCCTTTGCAACTGGCTGCTGGTTCAGAGGTTGTTGTCAGTACCATCACATAACAGCTCTGATGCTGCTCCTCTTTCTACTCCAGCTCCTTCTGCACTTCTCTCTATGACTCCCTCTATTCTCTTTACCTTGATTCGTTTGCTTATCTCTACATGTATATTTGAAATGGCATTGTACCGCGTGTAGCTAAAATGAAGTTTTACCTTTAAATTAAATGAAGTCTAAGCAGCTCTACTTACCAGTGCTGCATTCAAACCAAGTTCTTCTTTTGGCCAACTGATTAAGACTTATGCAACCTTAGTAATTTGAGTAAAGCTGGCTTTAGTCATAGTTGTCTCATATCTCTGCACAGGATGACCTGACAGTACCTGGAGTCAACCCTTATATTTTTTTTCAAGAGGTTTTTTCTAGGAAATGTGGCTGATTCTTCTTTTGTGAGCTTCATTGTCACCCTGAGGTTATGCTACAGGAAAGGTACATTGAGAATCACACAAAGCTATACTACCCTATTCATCTACAAATCCCCATTTCCAATTCTGAGAGAAGATGGGAATGCTTTTCTTCAGTTATATTCTGAATATGGCCTTTTTTTTTTCCATCTGAACAAGAACTTACATAAAAATCATTTGTAAATCTTGTCACAAATCTCCATTTCAGAACTTTAGAGATGTTTTTCTCTTCCCATCTGTACTTACCTTTTAAAATTTTTAATGTCTTCATTTTGGTTTTCAACTCCCGAAGCTTCACAAGAAACAGGGCACTGTACCTCTTTTAAGCTTTGCCTTTTGCTGTGAGTACATTACCAACAGAGATACATTTTCTGAATGACACTGAAAGGCAAGATAAACAATGAGTAGAATTGTAAAATGCACTATTTAACATGTTCCAAAGTTTCCAATGCTCCCTACTTCCATGATTTAGCTGTCAAGGGCACTATTTATTTGCATTTTATTTTCTGGATTATTATGTACATTAGGCATAGATGTTAATTTTACATACGTTCATGTTGGGTAGATCATAGCAAAGCAGCGTTTTACGTGTTATGAACTCAGCAGGTAAGATCTGAATTATAAATGCCTCTAAGGACAGAATTTTGCATATCAGTATAAATTTTACTTCTAAACCAGTCTAGTAAACTAATATTGCAGTTCTACAATTAAATGGCATGATTGCTCCTATGGCAATTTGAGCTACCAATAGTGCTACTGCTCAATTTGATTCCTAGCTGTAATTTCTTAACTATTTCCAATCATCCTGTTTGTTAGATTTCTATTTATTTATATATTATAGTAAAGCTCTGCAGCTGTTTTCATTGATTTCAGTATCAATTTTGGGAGAATAAGATATAAATAATTTTGGGTTTTATCAGCTAGTAGGCCACTTGAAGATTCTGTGCTGATTGTGCTCTGAAACCAAGGAGTGTTTTTGGTTTTTTTTTATTTATGGCTCACAAAAAATTTTAACATTTAGCTGGGGGGTTTACTGTCCAATTGGAAAAATGCAGAACTCATTAGAAATATCTACAGAAGTTTCCAAGTTTATTAAATCCCTATCTTTTGGAAGAGCATATATGTTGTTCCTTGGAAAAAAATTTTGTTAAAGGATAGCATTACATAAATAGTGCATAAACAAGCAAAATCATTGCAGCCGTGTGTCCTTTATTAAATAGTTTGAATAGGTGATAAATTTGAAAATAAAATCATGAATTTTAAGTTGGTATAATTTATCAGCTCACTGTTAATCAATTTGGCTTTTCTAGTCTAGATCTAAAGTAATATTAAAAATGTTTCTGTTGTGAGTAAAAACCAAAAAGTTATTCATAGCCTATGGCACTGAGCACTCTACATATTTAATTTTGCATCTGCCTGAAGAGCAAATTCCTGTTTGAAATTTAATGTTGAAACAAGTCTGTCACTGATTTTATTTATGAGTTTGGTTTTACCTACTTACTACTTCTACTTTCTGTGAAACAAGGAGCACTCTCCTGTCCTTAATCTTGTTGAAATACCTATTCATAGATTTGAAATGTTCTTAGTGACATAAATGGTACAAAGGTTTTGGGTTCTATACCTCTTAGTAGGCTAGTTAAGGAAGTTTTTAATTGTGTATTGATACTCTGAATTCTGGAACAAAATTAGATCCTATTTCTGTCTTGCAGGACTTACTCTTGTAATAAATTTAATTACTACCAGTATTAATGGATTTATCTACGTCTTAGGGTGATTGACAGTGCTTTTTCCTCATAAAGATGTCATTGTTAAATTCACATAGGTATAGACATGGTGTGAATAAGCAGTCTTTTGTGATATGTGTCTGTTTCTAAAACACATTTCTGTTTCTGTGTGTGAAGTCTTTTTGACAACTTTATTAACGCTGACTTTTTATCATCTGATATTTGAATTGTAGGGTAACAAATTCTAAAAATGGCCAGTTTTATTTATGCTCACAAAAAGTCTGAAAACGGGCACTGACCATGAAATGAGGAAAAAACGTTTTGATCCTTATGTGCTGTGATTTGCACTCAATTGCACTTTAGAAGATGTGCATAGTAGGAGGATTACTGCACAAACCACATCACCTGTGGTGACAGTCTGTAGAAACTAAAAAGATCTGATTAAGTCAGGGAAGTGTTGTGTATGTTCATGCATGACAATGACTGGAAATTTTAAATACAGCGATGCCTTTCGCATAAGACTAGCCTTCATTCCACTGGTACGAGAGATGATGGGACTCTCAGATTAATTCCTTTCTGTCATCTGGGAAACAGAACTGCCAGGTAAGTTCTGGCCCTGAAGATCATGAGGACTGAAAAACATTGAAATACATGAGGACTTTTTACTTTTTATTGTCTTAAAGGAGTGTGTATCACCAGAGTTATCCTGAGAGTAAAATTTTCTTGTCTTTAAACCAAATAAAACAGAATATGGACTTAATGACACTTTATTATTCTTGGCCTTGTTTCTCTAGAGAAGACTTTCATTTAGTAGTTAGAAAACTTAATGAATGTTCTCTTGTCACCATTCAATAACTTAGGTCCCCGTATTAGATGTTGTGCTCCTTAATGTAGGCAATAATGAGAGAGTGTGCCATCTCTGTTTTCCTGGACTTCACTGTGGTGCAAATTCTCCACTCAGTTCCTGTTCTCAAAAATGGAGTCTACACAGTTCTGCTGCCTATGGACCCATGCTGTAGTTAACCTATCTGTAAAAATTATCCCTTGAAGGTTCAACTCTGTGAGCTATTTGTGCCCTCAGTTTTTCTGTTTCTTTTAATCCTCTTATCAGCCTTCGTGTCTCTGTTGGACTTTCTTACTGGATATACCAAACAAAACAAGTTCCTATGATAAAGTACAGTAGTTTTTCATCATTTTTCAGCATCTGTTGTATTTTGGAAATTCAAGTTCTCATTCCTATCTCTACAACCAAAATGAGCTAGCAGTTTTGTTTGTTTGTTTGTTTGTTTGACTGCCTCCTTGGCATAATTACTACTTCATAAGGCTGGGTTATTCCCTGCTGATTTCCTCCAAGCCCTGTTCAGATAGGGTGGTGTACATGTTGAACTTAACTGACTCCAGTTCCACATTTGAATTTTGACTCATACATTTATATTCCAGACAAACTGTTGACTCCTTAAGTTTCACATTTCTTTATTCCTGAGGTCATTAAACCTATGCTGATGAGATGAAATGCAAAATATTCTTAGTGATCAGAAATCTGGAGTGCTCCAGTCACATAATCCCAGGGAGTTTGGGGTACATTAGAGTACCAACAGTATGTTGGACAGACAGTAGACTTTAATTAGTTGTGTAATAGTACCTAAGCACTTTGCCATTATTTAAATGATGAAATATTTCAGTATGTTTCTGTGCTTTCAAAACACTAACTCAGATGTCCCACATCAGCTTTGACATCTAACAACTACACAGGTTTAGCCTAAATTTTGCAATTTGTTTTTAATATCAGTGTACATTCTGTGAAAATGTGTACATTTTCACAGAAACTGACATTTATTGATGTTAATTATTAGGCTTTGCTTTCATCAGTCTATGAAGTCTGAGTGGAGATAGGAATGCTTCAAGCTGCATTTGTTTGCTAATTGAACCATGAGTTTACCTCATGACAGAAAAAAAACTAGCTCACATTCACTAGTATGTTTCATTTGGTTTTGTTATTGCTAGAAGCCTAATTTTATTACAATTTAAATTTGACACAGTACTATATTTGTTTTGACTTTCTACCAAGATAATTCAAATTTAGGTATGTGGGGAGGGTAGTAGGTGAAAGCAGAATTATTCAATACAATAATGATTGTTCAGCTGAGATATGAGGGTAAAAGATCTAAGGCTCTATAGGCTCTGAGTTGCTCCTACACATTCTGGGCTGGTGCTGTTTTATAAAGCCAGTTTCTTGACAACTTGTATTTAGTTATCTTTTCACTTGTTTTGGGTTTAGTTTGTTGGATTGGTTTTTTTCTTCAATACACCTTGAAAACAAACCTCAAATGTTAAATCTCATTTTGCCTAGTAGGAAAGGATTTTTTGGGGGGCAGCTTTGGTTTTAAGAATCCTGTGGGGAATTGTTTGCCGGTTTGAGTTTGGGTTTTTGAGCGAGGTTTTAGACTAGGTAACTGTAATATTTGTTGCTTCCTATTTCATTTAAATCTATCAAAGTGGTCACAGTCAGATCCTGTGGTTAGTTGAATGGGAGGACAGTTTCCATTTCTTTACAGTGTAACCTTTATCCTGAGGGAGTACAAAAATCAGAGAAATGTCAGCCCTCTCCCTGTAGGTCTTGACTCTCAATGAATACTCTGTCATCTGTCTCTCCATCTTTTTTATGTAATCTATTTGAAGCTCTGTGGTGAGTGCTGAGTGCTGAATGTCAATGACAACTGTGTTAAGACAGCCACGAATATTCATTAATATGCTTGTTCATAGTTTGCTATTTCATTTCACTGATACTTGGAACTATTTCTACTCACTTATTAGGAAACATTCACACTTATCAATGTTTTTTTGAGAACTTATAAATGGAAATTAACGGCTTAGTAGAATATATTTATTTATATTCTTTAAAGATCTACTGCCCATTATTACTAGTTAGGTGATCAGTGTAGCATAGACAGGGAATCACATTACTTGTTTTTAATCTTTTATACAAAAAGTAAAAACTCTTTTCAAATTATTCAAAGTGGTTGTGGTTTGCACCAACTCCTGTGAAAAGAGGGTTACTCCCATAGCTTTAAAAACAGGATTATGGTACGATGGGTAAATATCTTGATAAGATCTGGATAAGAGATTTTCCAAGAATGCCAATGGCATCCCAGTTTGGATCAACAATACTGTAGCCAGAAGAACCAGAGAAGTGATTGATTCTCTGTACTTAGCACTGGTGAGGCCACACCTGAAGTTCTGCGTCCACTTCTGGGCCTCTCACTTCAAGAAAGACATTGAGGTGCTGAAGTGCATCCAGAGAAGGACAAGAAAGCTGGTGAAGGGTCTGGAGCACAAGTCTTATGAGGAGCAGCTGGGGGAACTGGGGTTGTTCACTTTGGAGAAAAGGATGCTCTGAGGTGACCTTATTGCTCTTTACAACACACGGAAAGGAGGTCGTAGCCAGGTGGGGGTTGATCTTTTCTTCCAGACAATTAGTGACACGACAAGAGGACATGGCCTCAAGCTTCATCAGGGGAGGTTCAGGTTGGATGTCAAGAGGAATTTCTTCACTGAAAGGGTTGCTGAACATTGAAATAGACTGCCCAGGGAGGTTGTGGAGTGACTATCCCTGGAGGCATTCAAGAAATGACTGGAAGTGGTACTTAGTACCATGGTCTAGTTGACAAGATGATGATCAGTCAAAGGTTGTACTCAATGTCCTTGGAAGTTTTTCCAACCTAAATGATTCTGTATATCTGTGATAAGAGAGCCATGCTGAGTTCTGCCTTAATATGTCTCCCTTTGAAGCTAGACTGTACTGCTTTCAGTTATAATTCTAATTACCAAACCCAAGAAAACCACATGACAAGAGGACATTTAGAAAGTCAAGACATATAATGAGCATGTAGCATATACAGTATGCAGCATGCTGCAGTGAAAACTGATTCTCACCTAAGGCCTCCCTGCTGTAAAACTTCTGTGAGAAGTAGCATAGTAAGAGAATGGAGAATGACATCATTAACAGTTTAACTATTTGAAGTTTTCCTGAGCTATAGATGAAATATTAATATCTACCAGAAGGAGAAATCCATTAATCCATTCCTCATGAGAGGCTTTTAGTCAATAGTTGTGTGTATGCTGTAGTTGTCACCAGTGAAAATGGAAAGCTTTTGATATACATAACAAATAACACTTGTAATTGAAATTCTATTTCTTTCCTTTCATTAATCCAGGGAATAAACAACATCTTAAACAATAAATAGCTGC
Source organism: Orthonyx spaldingii (assembly GCA_013397795.1). Taxonomy (NCBI): domain Eukaryota; kingdom Metazoa; phylum Chordata; class Aves; order Passeriformes; family Orthonychidae; genus Orthonyx; species Orthonyx spaldingii. Next base: position 1,348,659 of record VZTJ01005309.1, read on the forward strand.
AGTTTGGCTAGCTACTTAATTTAAAATGCTTCTCCAATTGTAAGTTTTCTCTCTCTATTTATATAATTCTATACATCCTTCTAGAATAAACACTTACCCAAAAATTTGCCTCTGCTTTTACCAAATGAGGAGAGTTTAGCTGTAACTAAATTGTATGTGACTTCAATTTGATTCTAGTAAAAGCTGCAGCCCACAAAATGCCAGACATAACTTGAATATCAATTTCTACCTTTTTCTTTAAAATTTTAAGGGCTCTTTTGGAAGGATAAAATGGGTACAGAATACCACTATTTTATTAATTTCCATAGTCTTTACCAAGTATCACAAGTATTGTGAAAAGCTACTAAGAATGTTATAGGTAAAAAAAAGGTTAATGTTGATGCTAACACAAGATCTAATTAGAAGGTTTTAATTTCACTTATTTATTAATGTAGTTGAACTACCTGTTATTTGATTTGCTATGAACAGACAGCTGTGTGGAGTCATGAGATGCTTGCTGAAATGAACAAAAATATTCAGACAACTAAGTAAACAATCTTACATACACCTACATGCACATTTTAACTTGTTATTTATCAGCAAAACACTGACTTAGCAGGACTTCTTAGGTATAAAGATAAGCATGACCACGTTTGGGGAATTGTGGTTATAAATCCTGATCCGCAATGTGATTGCCTGAAAAGAGAATTTCTGCTGGAATTTAATATAGAACTAAAACAGAACAGAAAAGGCAACTTTTTAAGTTAAATCATATTTAAATTCAAATCTACAATGTGAAAGGGTTTTTTGCCTACTGAGCTTTCTAACCCTCATAAAGAGAATGATGACTTTGCATTTCAGATCTGTGGAGGCTGTGCACATGCAGCAGGAACTTTGAAGATATCTTACCAAACCAATATATCTGGTCAACCTTGCAAAAACACTTTTGATAATATTTATGCAACATATAAAATAATTTACATTGCTTTCTATGTCTTCCCTTCCTGGGAGTATTCTCATAAATGACCTTAAGAAGCATGAAACTTTAAGGCTGAGAGACAAAACAATCCCATGATTATAATCCCTAATTTGAATATTAGTTGAAGTTGAAAGAAAATCCTACATTCATGTGTAATATTCTTGCTTCACTGCATTGATTGTTCATGTAAGTAAAGCAGCTGTGCTTTCATGTGAGTTCTGAACAGCCTGAACAACAAAAATAGGTACTATCTTCACCAAAACTAAACAGAGGATCAAAGTATTACCATTAAGTTTGGTATCTAGTAGCCAACACATCAAGAAGTTGTCTTGTATGATGTTGGAGTCAAACTTTGAGTATGTACGATATAGTTACAAAATACTTTTCAATTAATTGTGAAGCAAAAAGGTCCAGTTTACAAAATTTTATTTCTATGCATTTGCAATTTTGAAAAGGCATTTCTGAGCATTAGCACCTACTTATGCAAGAAATAAATTATACATTCTATGGAAAATTGCGGACTAATTTCACACCTTTTAGTTTAACTAAGCTTTCTTGTCAGAATGCCGGGATTTAAATTATCACACAGTAAAACGCATGGTCTGCAAAGCTGCTCCCGTTTATATCATTATTAATCACTTTTGTTGCAGTAAATTCTAAGAGGTAACCAAGGAGGTGCTCTGTTGTGCTAAAGAGTGTACAAATGTAGCAATGGTGGGATAAGATAGTAACTTGGAGAGAGAAACCAAAAGTGAGAGAATGTAGCAATCACAGAGACAAAGGCAAGAGCAAACACAAATGAGACATTTGTGTTTTATGGCATATGCCAAGCTGCCATTTTGCAAGGCCTCCCCTTTTTAGATCCTAACACCTAATGACCATGCACTAGGTGAGACTGGACTTTTGTTATAGTTTCCTGTGACTGTCAAACTCCCTGAAGACTCTGCAAGTGGGAGCATCACCCCATGCACACTCTCAGCATGCTGAAAGACACTGCTGGAACAGAAGGGAAAAGCATTGATATGCAGAGGCTCCGGACAGGGGATTCTAGTTATAACTGCAGAAAGGTCTCAGAGTCTGATGTTCCCTGTCTGGCTTCTTTCTGTGATTGTAAAGGCAGGAGAGTCCCTCTGAAGTTTTACATCATTTGCCTGGGGAGCAGAGAGGGATCACTGTGACTCTGTCCAGCGCCTGCTGTTTGAAGCCTGCTGGAGTACAATTATTATGGAAGAGTTTATTGATTATCTTAAAAATAAGAGCTTGCAGATAAGCGTCTTTACAGCTTTGTCTCCTTTTCTAACAAGATGACACGCTAGATGCCATACACGTTACTAAATGTCTAGCCTGTATCAGATACAGGATGTCCAAAGAGATGACACAGTTATCACAGGCCAGCAGACATGAGGATTTAAAATCCTTGTCTGGATTATAGCCCTGGTGTAAATACATGGGAAGCTATGGCTTTCAGTGGAACTTAACTGAATGTATTAGCTACGAATTTGTTGTTAAGGGCTAAAAGTAGCACTGATAAGATGAGTTGTTTTTTTTCCCGCACAGTAAATGTAAAGAAATAACAACACCACCACCAAATTAGCAGCATAACAGGAGGAGTACTTGTATTAGAGCTTGAAAATAACCAGTATCTATTTTGTCAACACCTTCCTTCCTTTCAAAAATCTCATGATGTTGCAGGCACAGAATTTAGTTCAGGACTTGCTTTTTATTTTTATTACATGAATTTAATTATCATGGAAAGAGGCAACTTGATAGCACCAAAAATTAAGTGGTACTTTTTATCCTCTGAATAGCCACGAGCATACTGTAATTGACATCTGTGTTAACATCTGCATTATAACCTGACAGGTAGCTCATCCTAGGCCAATAGGTGAAAGAGTGGATTAGTTCCAATAGTAATATATGTAAATTTTCCATGACAGAACATTTCAATCTTTGGCCTGTCTGCCACATATAATCTAATCAAAATAGGTATTTTTACAGCACTCAATACTGTAATTTCTAAGTGCTTCACAAATATTTCACATTATCAGCATTTTAAAACTGAGAAAATTAGGTCATATTTCTAAAAAAGAAATATATACATATAAGCATAACACATTTATTCCAGCATAATCTGCTGCTTTAGGAAGTTTTAATACATATTTTTTCTTTGGTTTTCTTTATTCTTTTCTGTTTGCTTCTTTCTTACTGTATTGTTTTTATAGAGGAGGTTTCCTAATACGATTGCAAACACTGGTAAAGGAATTAAGTTTTGATATGTACTGTCTGTTAGACAGACACTGATTTTAATAAAACTAAAACCCAAAGTTCATTCTTCAATAGTATAACATTTAACATTACATTTTGTTCAGCCAGCTATCTCATGCTTAGTGAGTACTTAAGTTCCAATGATTCCAATGGACTTTACTTGAAGTTAATAATTTATATTTAGATGTATTTTCAAATGACAATTAAATTAATCATGCTAGTTTAAAGCATTAGATAACAAACAAATGCAGAAGATCTTTGCTCATGCAATAGATATTACCTGATGATGACCCCGGAATTTCTTCATTTATTTCTGTTAACTGAAGCTGATTGATCCTGTCATAGAAGAGAAATGCTTAAGAAATCTTTGATTTGTCCTCTTGAAATCTTCATAGGTTTGGACCTACATTTAGGATCCAGTGTGAAAGTCTTGAGTGTGTTGTGTAAATGTTGTCAGTGCCAGCTTAATATTTTTTTCTACTTTACTTATCACATAGAAAATATACTGTTAAATTTTGCACTATGTGGAGCTTGCTAAAGGGGAAACACAAATGGACATGCAGGAGTGACGTATGGCATGCACGCAGAGAGAGTGTAAACATTAGTAAACAGGTTCCACAGCAACTCCAGTATAGGTCGTTAAGAAATGTGAACTTTGCAGAGAAGTCATGATAAATTGCAGCATTGTATCTCTGATTTTTAGCTCTTGAAACCAGTGAACTGTGAGTCAGGTTTAATCATTAACACGTTTGGGTGGCAAAAGGGAAAATACTGGGCAACAAGAACTTAAACAAAACAAGTGAATGTTTGCGTGGGTGGTGAGAAACAGCAAGGGTTCTGTTATGAAGGTAGAAACTGTCGTCATAGATACAGAGAGTGGAGGTTGTGGAAATAGTTAAAATGTCCATGGAAAGTTAGCCAATATGTGACAATATTGCTCAAAGTGAAATGAAAAAGGATAAAAGTGCTGAGAAAAAAACCCAACATTGTGGGCTTCACACAATCTACAGCTACAAAACTACAGCTATCCAGTTTTGCTTTCAAGGGTAACTATAGCACTTATTGCATCCTCTGATTTCCATGAATTTGTGGAGTCATGATTTTGTTTACAGCTGTATACTCTAGGAACAGAACATTCAGCTCAGGACCTGAACAAGTGTTGCAGTTGAAATAACTGCAAACATTTCACTGCTGTTCAAGAATTCTTTCAGATAAATAACCTTTGCTGTCTTTAGAAAAGGCTTGAAAAATTTCTGCCAGGAATCATGATAAGATGATGCTGAGGTTGTTGTTTGGTTGCTTGCTTTTTTTCCTTTTTTAATTTATGGAGTTTCTTTGAAAATACAGCAACATTTTTTTTCTGATTCTTGTGCTTGACAATGAGTTAATAAAGCCATCAAAACTTCTCTCATACTTTGTCACAAAGAAACAGAATTTTAAAGATAAACTGTAGGCTTTTGGGGGAGGCAGTTGTTGGGCTTTTTTGGTAAGGAAATTACAAGAAGAAAATAAGAAGACATCATTATGGGAATTAAAAAAATAAAAGGAAAATAAGTAGCTGCTAAGCCAGGGAAAATATTGAAGACTGCTTACCTGATTTTTCTTAGGATAGCAACACAAAGCAGGAAATCTCATGCTACTGGGAAATGTCTAAATATGCCAGAAGCAACTGACAAGTGTAAAACTATTCTTGGAGTATAGCAAAGCTGCAAACAAACTAAAAAATATTTCAACAGTATGTCTGACAACAGAATCAAAAAATTAAAGACCAGTTGTAAAGTAAATGTTGTCCACACAGGTGGTATTTGGAGTTCTTGCTGTTTATATTTGCACGGTTTTCATCATATAATAAAAAAATGAAACTGAACTAAACAAAAAATATCCTTATAAATAACAATGGACTAGGAGATTTTTATCTATAATTCTTTTTTTTTTTTTTAATCACATTAACTGGAAAGGAGGATAGCATCATAATGAAGCAGATTTTATGTTTAGGTTTTATCAGTATCTAAATGTAATTAGATATATTTTCTGAAATATATGGAAGGGATATCATCACTATTTCAAAATCAAGACTGGTTTTCATAAAACTGTTCTTTAATAAGTGTTTGTCTATGGAAATGCCATAACCCTTGTGATAAATGTTTCAAAATATAGCTATGTGGCTAATAGTCTTGATGTCTTCCAGTTGTGAAATTAAATGAACCCAAGCCTTGTCTTCTGCTTAGAATCAATATAAAATATGAAAATTAGCCATAATTCTATACTTTACCTATCCAGTTTAGCATCCATTTCTCAATTACTTTCTAATGTGTAGAAAACAAAGGTCGCAAACTAATCACATAAATTTTTTAAAATTTGCTGGACAGTACATTGTCTCTTTCCATTGAATTCCTGCAATTGCTTTATTGCTACATTTAATCCACAAGGTTGGGTGTCAAAAACATACGGAAAGGAGCTTGCCACACCAAAGAGATATTCTCACTTGATCTGTGATATCAGTGATTTATACATGCTGGCTACATATCATTTTGAGGAAGAATTCTTAATGCTGCAATTCATGCCAGAATCAAGAATTTAGGGGACTAACATGCTTCCTTAAGACAGAGATTCAGGACTTTCCTCTGTTTAGGCAAATGTTCCCATATCTTTCTTTCACCAGTAAAAATGTTGCACTGGAGGCTTTTTAAGGCCTAATTTCTGCAGGTTTATATATACAGCAATCTTTTACTTTTCACAACAAAATAAGGTATTAAGTCAGAAATCCCTGCTGAATCAAAGCAATGGTACAGACAGGTACTCTCTTCACTGAAAGTTAGGGGATCACATCTGCAATCTGCACTTGACACCTTCTCCAAGATTTGCCATCTGTTAGTTTAAATGTTCTGCAAGTATATCCCATGGGATGACTAGAAAAAAGATCCACTTCATTGCTTCCTAATATATGTTCAGCAGGCAAAATATTCAACACACTTAGAGCACCACTGAGGAAAATAGGGAATGTGAGTTAGAATTTGAGGCTATACAGCAGCCTCTTATGCTGCTGCATCTGCTTTCTGCAGCATTTTGTTCAAAAACGGAATGCCACCATGACAGTAGGTTCTCACTTACCCTGGGAGTCGATAAGGTGACCACAAAATTAATTCAGCCAAAGACACTGCAAGTGTGGGAGCTGGGTAGAGTACCAGGGTGCACTAATTATTCTTTTCTCCCCATCCATGCATTTCCAGGCAAATGCAGTCTGAGGTTGAGTGAGACAAGAAAGTGTTTATTGATGGGAAAGGTCAGAGATTTCTAAGTATTTTCCTCTTTCTAGGTCTGCATCTGCTAAAAAACACAGTTAACACAATGAGCATTTGCATAAGTCCCCAGATAAATCCATATTTATACTGCTCAGCCAAGACTTTCTGATTCCTTTGTACCAATTCTGTCTGGTAGGGGAGAGTTTTCTAATTTTACAACTAGATGTATGTGACAAGTCCATGGTTGTTCTAGATTTCCATCTTTTCATTTTAATGCCACACTGCTTCGCAGTTGATTCCGCTGCGTTTCTGTTGGAAGGGTGGTCCTGCAGCTGAGATTACAAACATAAGCTAACTGTTCTTTTATCTTTCTTGCCATTTCATTAGTGTTCTGGGAAAGAATCAAACTGTCATGGAAGTTTTCTTAATCCTCCAGGTCTAATTTCTTGCTGATCTTTACTGACCTGATAATGGTACTCTGAGATTTTTTAATTTTTTCTTTCTTTCTTTTTACTGCTTGGAGTTTTGGAATTTTAAGCTTATCTGTCTGGATTTTGTTCCCAAGTGCTTACATGAGACACAGATCCTGTCTACATTTTAGAATTACCTTTTTCTTCTGACAGTAAAATTACACTTTTTATGCTTTTATTCTTTAAAGATTTTACCATACTCTCCAATAACTTCTTGTGGCTTATATATTTGGATATTATCTAATTTACTTAACCTTTCACTTGCTTCTTTCTGTTTTGAGACTTTATATCTCTGCAGTATTAATACTTCTATCTTCCTTACCCTCATTACTTTGGAAATTCTCCTGTTTGTTCTCTGTATTACTAATACTGTGGGATACATTTAAAGTAAAATTGAGGGCAAAGGAATATTTAGCAATGAGGGGAGATGAACAGAAAAGAACAGCAAGATTTGTGCAACTCATTGAAATTTTTTGTAGAAAAAGGACAGTGGATTTTTTCTACGGGACTGTTTCTCTTGAAGTATCATCAAAGAATGGAGCCATATCTGCAGAATATTACTAAAATCCCATCAGTGCACTTGCTCAGCGTATGAAGTTCTAGACAAGGATGGGGAAAAAGAAATTACTGGATCTATTTAATGATTTCCAGAGTGATAGTCAGGTTTGGCAATAGGTGTTTATATGTAAAGTTGTCCAGCATTTCCCATTACAGAACCTTGATGCTTAACCATGTTTATGAACAGGCTAGATTTAAACCCTTCAAACTAAAGTTTTGACCAAATTAATTTATTATTTTGCTGTTAAAATGATTCAAACTTTCTGATCATCTAGATCTATGGAACCAAAAACAAATGCGAAAACCAAGAAGATTTTTTTTGGGTTTTGACAGCCATTACAAAATATGTTCTAATAATTCTTTTTCGCAAAGATATTGTGACGTATGACAGAGCATAATTTCAGGCTGTCATTTGTCCCCACTGCAAATTCATCTAGCTTTGTTAGAATGGGCAGCGATTTCAAGTCAGGGGATGGCAACAAGCTCTAGGCAAGAGAACCAGAATGCAGCCATCCACCCTGCAACTGAGCCACAGTGCTGAGGGAGCAGGCCTTGCTCCTGCTGAACAGAGGGATCAGCCCTGGCAGCTGCTCAGGCGCTTACTTAGCCCACGTCTCTCCTGGCTCAGGCAACTGACACCTTTGTGGAAAAGAGAACAAAGGAGACCATCTTTCCTTGCAGCGGTGGTGAGGGGGAGAGGAAGGAAGACATCATTCAGTGTGGGGAAAGAGGGGAGGGCAGAGCATAGAAGCCTCTAGTCCATATAGCTGTGGGTGGTGGGGTGTTGGCTTCCGTCATTTTGTTGCCTTGATTGGCACAGTTTTGTTTTGAGAGGCTGAGAGTCTCTAATGGCTCACATGTTTACCAACATCTCTGTATAATAGTGGGTTTGGGTTTCTTTTTGTTTTCAATATGTCCTTTAAACAATACAGAAATATTTATACCTATGTATTAGCAGAAGACTTATCTGAGAGCTGTTATCAGCTCATGTGGAAGATACTGCTCATCACACGTTTTTAACTGTGGCTGCTTGACTGCCTAACACCCACTATCCACAGTACAAGTGCAGTTGTGAAAATGCTTACGCACACTCTTTTACAGGCACTGGAACAAGAGTCTATTAAAGCTGCAAATGGGGCATCCGAGACAGAGAAACTTCCAGAATTGAGGCTGCCTCTGTGACCTTTATTTAGCCACCTGTGTTTTTGAGTTATGCTACAGTCTTTAATTGCATGATCAAAGTGAGCATCTCCTTATTAGTGCACAACATGGTTTTCTGGCACTGGCAATGAATAATGTGGTTGCCTTCAGCACCCCAGACTCATTTATGGCAGAAGTTTCTTGTCTCTAATATGGAACTAATAACTATTATCCTGCCCAGCCAGTGCTATAGGAAGGTAATCCATGCTTAAGATGCACTCAGAAGCTACAGTAAGTCAGCTAGCCTAAGAAAATCCAACAAACAGGTGAATTTGGATGATACTCAGTAAATAAAGCACAAGTGTGGACTGGGTGATGAAGGTAAAAAGAAATGTTGAACAGCAACATCCAGTGAACCTCTGCTGTGATACATGAAAAAAAATTGGATGTTGATGTAAATTATTATATCTTTTCATCATTTTCTACATTTTCCAGTACTTTACTTAAACTTGACTTTAGGTACTTGCAAACATCTGAAAACATCTTTCTTTTTCTTTTTGTTTTTTTCTCCTTTTCCTTTTTTTGTCTTTGCATGGAATACATTTTTGTGCTTGGATAGGAATATACTTAATATCCAAGCAATTAGGCCAGCAGCATATTCTAATTTAATTCAAGCATGAAATATAAGCCTGAACTTTAGCTTGCATAGATATAAGATTCTTCAATGGTCACAAAATTGTCTTGTTGATTTTGAGGCAGCAGCAATTAGAAAATGACATTATTTTCCTACTGGGTGTTTCACTACTTATTTTGACGTACCCGGAGGAGTACGTACTTTCTGGAACTTTGAAATGAAATTGGAGAGCAGGAGAAACCCATTCAATTTTCATTATACCTTCCAGAATTTAGAATAATTCAGTCTGGTGTCTTAAAAAAACCAGTGCTTTTCCAAGCACATTTATCAGTTTGTCATGCTGTTGTCTCCTGTCATAAAACTGTCATCACAGTCTCTCTGATGTGGCGGTGCTGGGGGCACTGGCGAAGCTTCTTGGCTCAGCCATGCTCAGATTTTGCACGGCAAGTTGTGTTCCTCCAGTGAAAGTCACATGGCTCTTCTGCCACAATGTGGAAGCTACCATGCCTTTCATTGCTAATGTCATTGAATGCCATCTTGACATCTGGATATGTTCCCACCCCATTTGAAGTATCGGCTGTTTATTTCCTCATTGTTGACCTTTCTTACCTTCTTATGGTTTGTTGAGCTATCAGCCTTTCAACAACCTGCTATTTTTACTTTTTCTGAAAAGCACTAGGAAAGGATCTGTGGAACACTGAGTGTTTATCAAAATAATGTGCATGCTTTTCCATCTGAGCTGTGCATAGGTCATAAAGACAAGAAAAATCTGTAAGAATCAAAGAATCAGAAGAAAAGCTGGGTTGGGAAAAAACACTGAAAATCGTTTTACCAAATATCTTTCTAAAAGCAAAGCAAAGTTCTGTAATCTGATGTTTCAAGGCAGTTTTTGGACCCATAGTCGCATCATTGGTTTTCTTGTCTATGTCTCATGTATCTCCTAATGTTCTTACATCAGAAATTATGCTGTAATTGATTCTATTTATGAGACATGACAAGTTCATATGCATCTTGTACACTGAAAGTCAGTTTAATTCCCTTATCGTGTATTTCTCATGAATTTTTGCCCTCCACAAATTTTTTTTAAAGAGTTGTCTAATTTAAAGCGTAACTAATCTTCCTAGATTCCGATTTGCTGAGTTAGGATTGCTATAAAAAGAATATATTTATATATGTATATAAGAATATAAAAAGATGAAGCCTTAGCTTGAAATAATATCTACTCTGAACAATGGTCCTGAAAACAAAACCAACAAATGATATTTAAATTTCTGTCAGAATTGGGTGCCATCTCTTTAGGAGAAACTAGGGTTATTTAGACTATCTCAGCTCTGTGTTTTCATGTAATAATTTGTTTACTTTCCTCTCAATCTAATACAATTCCTGTATTTGCAAAACTTTCCTGGTTTCAAATTTTGTAAAATGGAATGAGTATGTACGAGACCTTTTTTTTCCCTTTGAATTAGTGACATATGGTGCACAATGCTTAAACTATACTCCTAACCTGCCCTACTCTCATTTTATCTCATAGTACTTTGTTCATCAGTGTCTTATCTGCTTTCTTTCTGTTTCACTCCCAGTACCATATTTTTCTTTGTAAAAAAGATACAAAAATGGTGGTGGCAAGACCCATCTTCAGCGAGTGAGAAAAAAAAAAGCATAAAGACATAGTCTTTTAGTATCTTAGCTCTAGCATTTCTTCCTACAAAAGAAATGGCACTTTTGTGGCTATAGAGGCTACCCATGTAAAACCTTTTTTTGGCACCTCTGTGTACTGAAACTGTCCAACTAGCTGATAAACAGGCACCATGCCACCGAAGCAGATGGGCATAGCTGTAGAGAGCCAAAAGACAATGTATGTGCATCAAGTGTGGATGTTGGTGGCAGGTTTCCCAGTCAGTGATGTCTTAACGATTAAATGTCTCGAGTTTTTTGCATCTGTAGTTACACAGATGCCAGCCTTACTGCTGAATGGTGTTTGAAATTTTCTCCTGGCTTATTTATAAATTATAGGGATTTTTCTGTGAATCCTTGACCTAGAAGACACTTGGAACAAGAAGTTAACAGTAAAGGAAATCGTAGCAAAAACTTTCCCCGGTACTAAACAGGTACATGTTCTCACCCAAAACTAAGCAAACAAAAGTTCCAGAGAGTGAAAGCATTTTTTGGGTATTTGAAATATGAAGAGGAGAGAAGCAACAAGTACTTGAAGAGAAAGAAAATCAAATCCAATCAGAAATATACATTTACCATAATATTACTGAAAAAGGAAGGATTTGGATGTGAAGTCATGAAAGACCCTCAAAGGCATGAATAAAGAACATTATGCTATTCTTTGAAAGTATCACATTTAAGGAAAAAAGAATTTGACCAATCTATGTATATTAAGAGGGCTGGACCACATTATCTGATTTCATCTCTAGTTTCTTCTCAGAACTGCAAAAACCTAGGGCATGGAATATTTTTAGCTCATGTTTTTTGATGCAGGTTAAAAAAGAAGGACAAGGCAGTTTCTCTAATATAGTCTAAGAGAAGGACTTTATTTCCTGAGTAATACAGAGTGAACTTGCACACAGAGTCAGGTATAAATCCTCTTGAGGAAGATCATAATTCATCCAATGAGCAAAGTGTAATGTGCTTTGGAGATTTGAGAAAAATCAGAGATTGATTGATTGATTGATTGATCAAAAAAACATTTTTAACATAGTACTTCCTTTGAATATATGCTGTCTGATTTCAGCACAAAATGATTTTTTTAGACAAACACCGTCTTAAATCTCCCTGAAGAAACTAGAAACTTAAGTCCATTTTGTATTTTATCCTCTTTTTGGAAGTGATATTTTAGTATCTACATTTATTATTACAGCTTCAGGTTTCTCTTTCATTTAATTCAATATTTTCAGGATTGAAAAAGACTTTTAAAAAAGCCATGTTATATTAAAACATACTGATCTTGCCAAATCAGACAGTCTTGCCTATCAGATTTACTAGAAGGGAATAAGAGAATTAGAGGAGTGTTCTTTGTCTTCTTGTCTCCCTTTCCTGTGGCTCACTAGACTCACTCAGTCCCACAGAAGTGGGCGCAGTGATGCTCTCGCAGGTATGGACCCCTTACACATGGGAGATGCATCTAACCCTGCACTCACAACACACTACTATGAGGTTAGGTTTTGTGCCTCTAGAATTTAGCTCCATCCCCTCCAGCTACCTTAGCCTGGACAAAATTCAGTCTGGTTTCATAGTATGGCTGGCTGTAAACACTCTGTAGGTCCAATTTCTCTGTGTTATCTCCGAAGAATAACCTTTGCCATTGACTGGTACTTTCAAAGCTACTCACCTCCCAAAACAAAGTTGCCAGCCAGTGACTTTGAAGGTCTGTGTGCTCCATTCTGCAACTGGGAAACACAAACTCTCATAGCATTTTAGCCATGTCCCAGTTATTTTTTCTGAAATTTTGGAGTGGTCTTAGGAATTTCTTGTAATTGTGCTGTAAAAAACAGTTTGGAGAGAGGCAAGAAAGAATTTGATTATCCTCATTTATTTTCCCTATGGCAAATATGTCTTTAGTTAGAAATATATCTCCTTTGGAATATGAACACTAAAGACCACACTCAAAGCTCTGTGGACTCAACCACCAGTGTCATCGTGACTTTGCTTGTTAAGGCATTAAGCCAAAGAAAATGGAAAGAAAAAAACAATATCTGGGAAACTGAATGCAAACATCTCAATTTATCAAAGAGATCTTATTATAAATGGCTTAGTTTTAGCCAGAACTTTGGTATATACTCTGAGGGAGATGGATTCCCTTTATAAATAGTTGTAGTTGGCACTTGAATGCTGAGGCATCAATAAAAGAACCTAAATAAATGTCAGTAGACTTCTGTTCCTAGCAACAGTAGCTATTGATTTGATTTTTTTCATTCTGTTAAAAATGAACATTGAAAGAATTCAGATTGTCCTGATTTGTATTTTTAATAGAGAATTCAAATGGGAACAGCTGCTAAACATTCCATTAAAATAAACTGTTCAATGACTAAATTGTAATCAAGATTTTTCTTTTCGTGTGTTTCTGAAAAGCCCAGAGACACCAAGGAAACAGTCAATACATGTCTAGCTCCATCAATTGCTAACATCTGAAGCAAATTAGTTTCCCACTTTTCCAGTGAGAAAGCCCTTCTCGTTACACTACAGTGAGGATATGTGTCTTATATTTATTTTAGCTGACAAGAACACCTTTCCTTCCTCACTGCACATTGGACAGTTCAAACAGGAGGAAATGACAGTATTGCTACTGAGGGCTGGCCACTCAGCACAAGAGGCAGATTCAGGACTGCCTGAGGCTGACAAGGGCCCCCAGAACTGGTCCCCAGCTGGTGAGCCTGGTTTACCCTGGGTGAAATGCAAGCATGTGGCAAGGTGAGCACAGCACAGAGCCCACATGGAGGAGCACTGCTGCCCTGAAGAGGGGCTGGGCAGTCAGTGTGGCTTCTTGAACTGGTACCATCAGCAGAGTAGAGTGGTCCCAGATGGGGCAATGGCAAGGAGCGAACAACATCACTTCTTGGTAAGGGACTTTTTACATATTCTGCAGAAAAGTAATTGCATAATCCTCTTGAGCGTGTTTTCAAGTATTTCTTAACAACTGAGACAGATTTGTACATGCAAAACCACCTGGCATTCTTCCACCTGGCACTTTCATGCTAAATTTGGGGATTTTTAATCTTTTTTTTTAATGTGATAATTCCTTAGTAATATGCACTCTTAGGTGAAACCTTGGAGAAAGCAGTTTATAGTATCCAATGATCTTGTTCATGTTTCTTTTTCATTGGTAATTAATTGGCAAAATGTTCCAGGGAGCCACAAGTTACAGTGGAATTTTACCACGACAATTCCTGTAATTTTCCCCTAAGATTTGTTATATAAAAAAAAATATGCATAGGAGGTAGTTTGGATTCCTGTGAATGCAATTTCTGCACTGACAACTATATATTAACTCTGAGGAAATCCAGGACTTGAAATGCTTAGTATTTTAGGAGTGTTCTAGAAGGCAGGATTTGAAAAAATTCTTTCAAAATATTTCTAGCCCTGTAATTGAAGAACCAAATGACCTCTAAAATCTCATCATTTTGATTTCTATATTTTTTTTCCTATGCCAACTTTAATATGAATTTAACAGCTGATTAGAACTGATCAAAAAATAAATTCATTTGAAAGCTGTCATTTCAAAGCCATTATTTCAAGTTTTTGTATCTTAAGCAGAATTGATTTCTACTGCTAGTATCTCTTGAGGTAGGTCCTGGTAGATTAATGCTGGAATTGAAGCAGAAAGGTTAGAAAAGGTTCAAAACAGCACTATTTTAAGGTTCACTATTAGGTAACCAGCTCAAGTTATGTCTTGAAATATAGAGATATAACAAGAATTCTGATATAAAGAAAGCCTTTTGAGTTCTGTTTAAATGAGAACTATCATTTTCCTGTTACTTACATTTAATTAGTAATTTTTATTCTGAGAGATTTTATAATCTGTTCTACAAACAGAAGAAGCAATACTGAAAAAGTATGGAAGTAACATAAGAGGGAAAATATCAGTCCATCTGTGAATGTATGTATGTATATTCATGTGTCCGCAGCTGGTTGGATAGGTATTGTGTTGCAGTACACTGAGTATTGAGATATTTGAAGTTACTTCCTGCTGATAAATGTTTCACAGCAAAGATATGATCAAAAGATATACAGGAATTGAATGATGAGTGAGGCCAAACCAATTAAATTTCTACTGCTATGTCAAAAGATAAAATATGTATGTCCTGTTAAAATTTCTGCCTTACTTTACTTTCTTTAGTACATAAAATACACTTTTGTTAAAAAGCTCAAGAACTCTAACATATTGATGCAGAAGAAACCTAAATGCCCCCCAAAAAAACAAAACAAAAAAGACAAACAAAAAAACCCAAAACCACCCGAAACCAAAACCACCAACAAAAAAAACTCTAATCAAAACAAGAAAAGAAGAAAAGATTTGAGATGAAAGGAAGAAAATTTCTTTGCTCCCCTTTTGGAAGAAGAATGGCAGAAACATTGTCTTTTTAAAACTATCTCCTCACTTCCAGAATACTTTTTCAGGTATCTAGACTATTTGTAACTCACTACTGTAACATAGTAGATTGAACAGTGCTACAGTGCTATAATGTAAGTTAACTATTTCTCTGTTCTTACTTCTACATTTTGGCCATTCACCCTTACAGCATCATATGGAAAGAAATTATTATTATTATTATTATTATTATTATTATTATTATTATTATTATTATTATTATTATTATTATCATTATCATTATCATCATTATTATTATTAAAGAATAGAGTGACTACACTGAGAAAATGTTATGTATCTTCCTTAGGAAAGGTGTATGAATGGACTGATATATCTCCAGAGTTCATGGTTTCTTGGAATGGAAGTTTGTCATTTAGTGTTGTGAGTAATATCTTCGATTGTATGGTTGGATACTGACTTAGAAGCTGAAGAACAAATGAAAGTGATACACTACCAAAAACCACTTCTCTCAATCTTTTACACTAAAACTCATCTGTGAATACAAGAAACAGGAAATGAACAAATGAATTATTTGAGCTTAAGCATTAATGGACTATCAGTAAGTGTAGGATATGAGACAGTAGTTCTCAGAACATATCTCTGTGATATTTTACCCTGGTGATGTTTAAATTACTTTGTTCTTTTTGTTTATGTGAGGGGGGAAAAAGAGTGTATATCTGCATAGTGCAGTGTTACTATCTTATTTTTTAAGCCACTGGTACAAGATTTTTAATGGGCTGTGTGACACCGAGAATTTTGCCTTTGAGAAGTTCAGCTTTCCAAACAGCAAGGGTAGAGCGATCTGAGTCAGACACTGGGAAATGAACCGAGTCCTGAAAGTGCCTTTCTTCTGAATTGAGTGTAATGGGAACCTAGGTGCTGCTCAGAGAAGGACATCTGCATTGCAGACATCTAAATGTGGGCAGATGGGTACTACTCTGACAGTAATGTGCTCTGTAGAAATTCAACTTATTTTATGCAAAAGGAGTTGGAACCATGTCTTCAGAAAGAAAAGTAAATCTCTGCTGTGCTTTCTGCTCCTAGCATAATTCTGGCATAAAGAAGAGGGAACAAAACAGAAGAAGCCAAAAGAAAGAAGAAGCCCAGTGGGTCTCACTCAAGCTAGAACTCCCTGGCTATGAGTAGGTTGAGGGCTGACTGCACATCTTATCAATGTACGGAGCTCTGGGCTGTGCCTTTATCCATTTATGACCTTGCCAGAAAGTGCCTCAACTTTCTTCCTGCCTTTTATGCTTATGAATCCTTCTCACACAAATCAATAGGAAAATAGAATTAATAAACTCCTGTATAAAATCAGGGTGTATAACTGAGTTCAAGGAGCTTGAAAGTTTATGCATAGTCATGGGGTGTATGGAAGCCTCTGGAAAGAAATTTTAAGCAGCGTTTGCTCTATATCTGCAAGCACTGATTGTTCAAGAGGAGCAAACCATTCCAACAGCAATTTCCTGTTTGGTAGTGACCAGTTCTGATGCACGTGACAGTTCAGCTTCTTTCAGTCAGTCTTGGCAGAGGATACTAATTATTAAAGTGTAACGACAAGTAAATAAAATATCAGACAGGTTTTTTTATCTGAGGGAACAAAGGAAAGGAGGAAAAAATTGTATAAATATGTGACTGATGAAAGACTGAAGAGTCAAGGAATCACAATGCCAATGGATTAAAAAGTTCCCTGATAAATACAAGGAGAAAACTAGGCTGTCATTGCAATATGAGACCGTAAACTACAGCAACTCAAAATGGATGCTACAAAATCAATTCATATTTGCTTAGAAACACATGCTCACAAAGATGGACAGTGCTCTGATACTATTGCCATGATTAAAAATAAATGAAAAAAAAAAAAAAAACCAACCAAACCCAGCAAGAAATATGTAAGTCTTAATGATAAGAAGAATTCAGCCAAACAGAACTAGTGCAAGCTGCATGCTGTGGCAATCAACAAGGAACGAAAAAAATCCAGAGGACTATGTCATTTTGCAAGAGCTTCCCAGTCATTCAGGAAAGTCAATGAACATTTATTGAAGTTGAACTGGTTGCATAAATTCCTCTGCTGCCAGGAATATTATTTGTTGTCAAGACTACTGGTTTTGGCCCTGAGCTCTCTTCCAGTGAGGCCTGTAGATAATTACTGGGCAGGGAAGACTTTCATCTGAATCATTAAAAGCAGAACACAGTTGCTCTTTGTGTTAGGTTGCTGAGGGCAGCAGTTCTGCTTAAAACATCTGGACCTCAAGCATTCAATCACTGAATCTCTGCTGGGTGAGCATATGACTTCAGAATCCTCTTTGGAGTAAGGCTATGGTTTCTGACCCTGCTCTGCACTGGAAGCTTCCCACTGATGGGTTCCTGCTGCTCCTGCTGGGTTCCAGAACTAGACTGTCCACCATGTTGTGCTGCCCACATCCTCATCAACTGTCCAGGAATAGCCTCAAGCAATGAGAATAGGAAGGAAACAGCAAAATGCGCAGAGCAGATGAAATTAGAGATGGTGCCTACTAAGCAGCCACATAAAGTCACATTGTAGACTGATGTCCTTTCTGCTTCGGGTGGACTTCTCACAGGAGAATCTAGGTGATTCTACGAGTTCCTGGCAGATGGAAACAAGACACAGAGATAGTATACTGATGCCAAATATTCAGAATTTCCCTTGTTATCATATTTGATGGGGAAATGATAAGTTTGAAAATTGTATTTCTAAGTGATAGGTCTTCATAGACTGAGGAAATTAGGGGAAAATAACTGTAAAAACAAAGATAATTATATTGTGGACAGTTCTTACTACATTACTGGAAAGAAATGTTCTTCCTGGACATGCCGGGCTCAAGGTAATCTTTAAACAACTCAAGTACTGTTGCCCAGATAGCATAAATAATCACATATTTAATTACTATGGTAAATGTAGTAATTATCATTTTAGAAATTCCTTTAATTTCTTTTTCCTGCATGTAACATGGAAGGCTCTTGGGGAATAATATTTTCAGATTTGAAAGAATCTGAAATTAAAATCATGTACATTTCTAAAAATAAAATAAATGGCAAATCATTAATCACAAGAACATTTCAATTGCTTTGAATTGCACAATGTAGGTCTGGGCCCTTGTATCCCTGAGACAAATGTGTTTGTAACTGACTCACATATCAGAAAATAATTTGGGAGCAAGATAAATGCCATGTAAAGTTCTTTGGAAAAAATAATGCTTTAATTTAAAATAGTCATAGATATCAGAGTTCCTCACTATTTATACTTGAAAGGTATGTGACATATTTCTCCTTCAGGCAAAGTGTGACGGGAGTATCAGATGTGAGCTCTGGTGACCATGTTTATATCAAAGGAAGTAGTGGCCTACCTGAACCTTTGGTTCTTGTGCCCTTGTGATCGTTTTTCCATTTGGCCTAGGAATTAAGTCAAAACATTTAATTTCTTTGACCTCCAGTTTCCCTGTTAGTAAATTGGAGATAATGTAACTTAGCCACCTTTGACAGAAGTGTGAACAGAAATGTATAGGTTCTCAGTACTGGTTAAAGTATTTTGCCATCTCAGTTTTTCATTCCCCAAGAAAAAATAAATCCTATATACATTTATGATGGTTCATAGTGAATGTAACTACACAGTATCAATAAATCATAAAATACCTAATTATTCTCAGAATTCTTTGCAGAGGGTTATAAATTCATGTTTACTTCAAGAATGATAAGCATGTAAGAGTTGTATTTAAAGAATTTATTTTACAAATATAAGTAACTTTTACTGAATGGCTAAGAGGTTTCCATATAGTAAATATTCAAATTTTCAGTCTTAATCTCCTGGTTACACCTCTTTCCAGTGCAGATCTCCATAAAAATAACAAGCTGCACTGCCATTGCTGTGCCCTTTGTCAGTATCTCCTGCTTGGTCAAGTGTGTATTCATCAAAGTCCTTGTCTTGCTGTTATGTGACTGCTGTAGCATTGTGGTGGCTTCTGCCAGATAATGCAGCTGTCTTGAACTCCCACATATGAGAAAAAAATACAGCTATAGCCCTTTGAAGAACTCTTATGTCCTTCTAATTAGATACATATAATAGAGAGTGTCAAAGGTATTTGTTCACTGTCACAGACCTTCAATGCTGAATTTCTCCAACAATTTGCTGAAGCACACAGAAAACAAGAGGCCCTTATGACTGCATGTGATGCAGAGATAAGAGATGTGTTGGATCTGAAGCATCTGAAATAAGAAGCAATGGGAAACAGAATCATCCTAGTATTTCAAGAGAATTAAACTCAGTGTTTATCCACAGAATTCAGGAAACAAGCACTTAATATAACATGTCAAAAGGAAGAAGTTTAAAACGTACTTTTAAAAGACATTTTTATCCTTACCTGTAGTCTAATAACAAGAGATGCTTGTTAAAAGAGTGTATCTAAATGGCAGGAAAATTAGTCAGGTTTTTGGTGATAAACTTGACAGTGAAAAAGAAAAGTTTTGTTTCTTGGTGTAATAAGGCACCCTGCTGGCACAAGCAGCTACAAAGTTCCTTGGATTGTTCTGTTGAATGTGCTGTGCATGTTGAGGTTTTTAATCAGCTGTTGCTTATATGCAATGGAACAAGTTGTGCTTTGAACAGCTGACCTAATGAAACCTAGTTTCCACTGTCTCTCTCCCACAATTTTTCCCCTTCATGCTGACTGATAAATGATGATCTTGTAAGTCTTTTTCTGTATAAAGACTTAATAATGTTTTTGCCCATTTGTAGGCCTATTTTCCTGAAACTTTTCTGGATAAAATATCTTCGAATCTTCTTGTACTCTATTGTCCAGTTTGCTTAAAATTGTTCTGGAGCACAAAAGATTTTTCAAGGGAACAGGAATTGCACATGGATATTACTGCTTTGGTAATGTTTCTTTGAGAAACCAATCTAAACGCAGTATTTAGAAAAGCCTTCATGTGTCAGAAGGAGTGCTTTTACTAACTACATGAGAATATATAACATTACAGTATCATAATATTTGGCAAAACCTAACAAGTTAAAATGCTGCAAAGTTGGTTAACAAAGCTAAATTAAGCTTATTGAATCTAAATTAATGATTCCTTCTCTTGTTCTGTAGTTATAAAGCTCTATGTTACTTGTGAAGAGGAGTATACTGTGAGAAAAGTACATGAAAATGAAATACTTAATATGTTTAATGTCTCAAAGTTTTGTTTAAAAAAAAAAAAAGAGTTTATTAAGACTATCCCGCTGAACTAAGGTCCTATTTTCCAAAGTTTTATTAGCAGCCTGCATTCAAATCATAGATGTGGATTAGCTGGGCCATCTCTGGAGATATTCTGACCTCAGCTGGATAAATCCCTGCAAAACTTGATCCATGCTGGTTGTGCTTTGAGCAGAGATTGGACCGGGTGACCTCCAGAGAGTTCTCCTGACCTAAATAAATCTGTCATCTGTGACCAGAAACAGCTGACCTATAAAGTATATGTAATCTGTATGCTTTAAAGTACCTGAAATTACTTCTGTATAAAGCAATTCAAGCATTTATAGCTGTGTTAGCTTCCATTAAATCAAAACTATTTTTATCATAACTTTTAAAAATCTGAACATGGTCCAATTAATAGCCAGGCTGGCTGGAAATTATTTTGTTATCTATAAAAATAAGAAATTAAAACAAGTCTAAATTTTGGTCATATTGGTTATAGTCTCACTTTAGATCCTGGGAAATGACAGAATTGTTTTATTTTCACAGTATCTAGACGATGAGGTTGAAAATGGTATGTTGAATTATAGACAATGTAATACAGAACAGGACTTGCAAGAGAAATGCAAGACAAATCCTGCATAGGTTGTTACTGAATAAAGACAAAGAGATTGTCGTTCATGACAAACATTAGTTTGTCATGTAGTTTTTGTACAGAATGGATAGTATACAGTCCGAAGTATTGTCTACTTATACAGAATACAAACACATGGAGGTGTGCAGAAAATAGCGTTTCCTAATTTAGAAAAGGAGCTAGCAAAATTTAATCAGTATGGTTTGGAGGAAAGGCTCTAAGACCTGAAAGGTAAGTCTGTAAGTACTTCTGAGAAGTGGGGTAGTGGTATAAAAGGAGAAGGCAGCTCTCAGCTATAACAGGTAGGATATGGTGTCCTATCGCTGTTGTATTTCACACACATGCAGTGGCTTGTGGAATGAAATTAGCAAATATGCAGAATTGAATTGTGAACTAGAGGATGGCTACAACAGCCATTTAAGAAACATTTCCAGATCCTGAAGTTTATTAGATGATGGAATAATTTGTCAAGGGAAGTTATTAAATACAAACATTGGATAAGAGTAGCAACAGTAGGTCAAACTTTATTATACAAGATCCTCCAGCACTACAGCAGTGGAATGTAGTTTCCAATCCTAGCACATAAGGTCTTATGAATACAAAACAGAAACAGAATAGTGGACAGAAGAAGAGAAAACATGTACTCCATTACTCACATCAGATACATAAATAAGATATTCGGCAATGAACCAATGAACAGATATTGCTTAAACACGAATACTTCTCCTATACACACCATAACATAATGAAAAAAAAAAGAAAATAAAATTTAAAAGCCGCAAAGAAACTGGCAGTTTAAAATGCAGTCTGCCTTTTGACAGTATTGAATAATTATGAACTGTACTTTGGAAGGTCACAAAATAAGTTGATAGAGGTAGCTGTCAGGAACAAATCCCCCCACATTTTGTAGAAATACTGCAAAATAAGAGTGAGAGAGAGAGAGATTTTCTTCAGATTATGTATATGTTTGGTTTCTTGAGACTAAGTCTGAAGGGTTGAAAATCCAGTGCTAATTCAATTAGGCTGTTATTTAGTAAGTTATATTTGAATGATCATCTCTGAACTTCTAATATGCAATTGATATTACATGCCCCTCTATTGTAGTATTACTGATTTGAACAAAAAGAGGGAGACAGATTAGTCTCAAATTCAAATGTCAGAATTATCCATGTTTCCTGAGATGGAGATTTTCTGGTGCGACTGAGTACTCACTAGGTCACTCTAGACTGTGTCAGAGAAAGGGAAGAATTTATTTGTGATTATATCTTATGTGTAACATTTTTATTCATAGGCACCACACATAATCTGGTTTTGTCTTGGATTGAACTAATGAACTAAGTTTACCTCAGTTGAAAGTGGAATTGTTAATGCAGTGTTTCTCTCTTCCTCCCTACAGTATGCTGTCTGGCTGATCCTTTGGGTTACATGGAATGTGTTTGTTATCTGCTTCTATTTGGAGGCTGGAGACCTTTCAAAGGTAATTTACCACTGGATACATTTGAGCTATCAACTCTTTCTTAACATGCCCCAGACTGTCTTTTGTTTTACTCATTCTTTTAGTGTTACCAGAATGAAAATTGTAGTATAATTTTGAGTATTCTGGGTATACTAGAAACTTTTAAACCAGACCGTAATGAATATATACATTCTGATACCCACAACAATAATCGTATATAAGCTTTAAAAGACAATTACCTCTTTTTGTACCCCTCAGTAGTCCTGCAATGCAAATTCCACCCAGGTGAGAGACATAAATTAATGGTTTAATGAATGTAAAACATTGCCATCTTAGGGGAAAACAAATATTTTTTGTACCATTTATCTTGCTGTTACTTAGCTGGATTCCTTTCAGGGGTCTTATACATAGTATAATAATTGTAAAAGAAAGGGTCTTTCATTAAGATATAAACTGAGGTGCCAGAACAGAGTGATGTTTGGCTTCATCAGTGTTTTTTGAGTTTCTGCTGTGGGTAGGATTGTTATGCTTGAACACTTATACATAGTAAAAATCCTTAGGAAAAATATATTTTCCTAAGAATTATATATTTATACAGTTTTACTGACAGTGTCGTAACACATAAAGTGGCAATTGGTAATGGCCTCAAACCAATATTTCAAACCAAAACTCCTACTTTCTAAGATGTTCCCAGAAAGTTGGCAATTTTTGGGATAAAGGATTAACAGTGACAATTTTTTTTTTGTTAGGGTAATATGCTTCAATTGAGTCTAGGTATTGCTGAATTATGCTCACAGTGCTGTGAACTGACCATCAAGGAGAATACCTCATGTCAAGCACATCACATTCTCTTCTTGAGTCAGATTTTAATTTTTGTTCCTGATTATAGGGGATTTAGCCCAATTGTAAATTACAGCTGTAGTCCTCTGATCCTTTGTGAGTTACTGATACCTTATTATGAAGAAGGTTAAACACAATTGTAGGAAGAATAAATGAGGCAAAGATACTTCCTTGCCTGTTGTTTCTTTCAAATCATCCCCAAAGTAAAAAAACTACTAGAGACAAGGTATTTCATCCCCATGTAGTCTGTTTCTTCAAAAGATGCTGACTTCAAAAGGATCAGAATTTCATTTCCTGAGGGTGTAAAGTAATTTTCTGCAGGTAAAACATTACGCTTTCCTGGTTTTATACCTTCAGACAGGCCCAATCTTATTGAAAGCTTGGCAAAAACATAGCAAATAAAAGAACTTGCATATATTATCTTCTATTTGGTCAAAATGCTTTCTTTTTTGCCAGAAGAACTAACATATATAACAAACCCAGCACCTGTTGTACAATTATACCCAACCCAATCCACCCTCCTTCCACCTGCTTGTTTCAGTCACCTGCATTCCTAAACTTGTAAATGTTGCGTTGCTTATCTTGCTTGGGAAAGTGAACAGGGGTGGAAAAAGATGGAGAAGGGAAAAGTAGCTGTTTGAGCACCGAGTATAAAAATAATGTACGAACACTAGTAAGTCCTAGTTGAAATAAAAATGGGCCACAAATAGGATCTAAACTTTGAAAATATTTTTTTCTGAAGTCTAGAAATTGTCATCTGAAGTGTTTCCCAAAGAACCATAGGGTTCAGGTAATTTATTTGAATGCAGTTTAATTTTTATTTTGGCCTTTAGAGGTATTATTTGTTCCAGTGATATGATCTGCCTTGAAATACCCAGTAGAGTATATTCTTTTCACTTCAATTGGCTTTCAGAGCACCAGAATTGGTAAAGAGAGGGAGGAAAGGAAAAGTTCCTAGAAAACGGATTTAAAAAACTGGTAGAGATTGACTTATTATCTACAAAAGATCTAATTCACATGTGGGACATCACTCTCCTCTCATTTTCAACACAAATGGTACGTCAAAACTTCCCCATATGGGAAATACCCTGCAAGATCTAGGGCTTGGAAATATACATCTAATGGAAAGATACCCAACTGTTTGGGTTGATATAACTCACCTTCCTGTTCTAGATCCTTTAGCGGCTCTTTTACAGATGTAAGTATCTTACAAAACAGATTTTGAATGTTATGTTTCTCAGGCATATTCATAAATCTTGCACTGAATCTTCTTCATTATTTATATTTTCATCTGGGAATAACTGCAGTGATAAACCTGTGTATTTTCTTTGGAATGGCACATAGAACCTTAACAAAAGCTCTGGGTCTGAACCGGTTCTAAGTAGAAAATAAGAAACAGCCTTTAGGCAAATACCAGAGGGATGCCTCTAAGGTTGTAAACCATGAGAGAGGATCCTGTGCAGCATAGCTGTAAGAATTGATAGGCTAAAATTACAACCCAATAATAATTCAGATGGGTATAGTATATTTTTATATGTATCATTTATAGCTTGCTACCAAATAAAGTAAAAATAAGGCACCTTTTATTCCAAAGTTTTAAGAAAGTTTTTATTCTATGTGTACGTACATCAATTTTTCCATCATCACCTGCTGAGACAATGGAGAGGACATATTTCAATTGTTAATGTACTTATTTTAGTTATGGGGTTGGAGGTCATGACATTTTTACAGCTTGTCCTTATTATACTGAAACAGGCCTGTAAAGATGCAGAAATTTTCAGAACAATGAGATAATAATCTCTAAAGAGACTGAGGAGATTCAAGGACTATTGGTGAACATCCATGGAAATCTGTTTGCATTATACACCTTTACAATCATAGATATCATATGGAAAATGGCATCACACTAAGTATTTTCTGTCCTTGAGGCACAGCTATCTTTGCTGAAACTCTTTCACAGCAAACTGGAATATTTATGGCTTATAAGAAAGGTTTGTAACAAAGAGGAAGTACAATCACTTGTTCTTAACCTTGATTTTGCTGTGGATCCATGAATGAATGCCTAGAAAACCCACTTCTCAGACTTACTTTTCAGTATTAGTGTTCAAAAATATTTAATTAGTCTGTGTGTTGTTTTGCTTGCTGGTGAGTGCCATACTCATTATAAGTAGGACTTTAAGGTTTGAATAAGGCACATCTGAAGTACACTAGTGAAACAAACAAAAAAGGAAAACATAATAGAAAGCATTTATGAGAAAATGTAATATTTCTGTGATTTTTTAAATCCAGGAAAGGACACAAGGAGATAGATTCAGCTATCTCAGAACAACAACAAAAATTATTCATGTGATTAACAACAGCACTCTTGATTCAAGGCATTTGAAAACTTCCCCTAATGATGTCTAATGATTCAACAAGCAGAAAATAAGCAGAATAAGAACTATCATATTTCTGCTTTTAGTTTCAGAATAAGCAAACATTTTTTCACTGAAAGAAACCCTTGCCTGATGTTACACTGGTCCCCTTGCAAGTGTGGGAGTGGAGGTGCTGTTGCTGTCAGTTACTGGAACTCAAGGCAGAGGTGGGATTTGGAGTGTTGAACAAGGGGGACTAGCTGGGCCTCAGGGTCCAAAGCAGATCTTGCTGCACAGGGTCCCATCCTTGAGTCAGTACTTCTGGTTCTCTTTGCATGCAACCCTATTTGTGTGACCAGATCCAAGAGCTCCCCTCTCACTGTCACCTGGCTGAGCTCCAAAATCACTTCGCTGTAGTCTCCAGAGAACTGTGTGACTATGACCAAGAGTACACTCCTGAAGAGCTCTTTTTAACTGTCAAAATTGACTTAGTTTCTATTTGTGTGGCATTCTTGACATCTTTTTTAGTTAAACCTAATAAGATACAAACGTTACTTTAAATACATGAAATAATAAGGTTGTAGTTATATATTTTTGACACAAAAATTAGATGTTTGAAAGTCAAATACTCCAGTATCAAGAAATGACATAATTAAGATTGCTTGACTAAGCATGATTTAGCTCTCTTGTACATTCATTTTTGCATTACTTTTAATTGCTTTTAATTATGAAGCAACAACTGTATATTTTTACTTAATCTCTGTACCACATAGGCTATATTAGAGATGAAGTTTTGGCAGTTGAGTGAGGCTGTCATACAGGGTCTTACTCCATATATTGCAGCAGTCAGGAAAAGCTTAATAACAAATATAAATGCAAATTCTGTACTTCAGTTCTGATCAGAAAACATGTAGAATAAGAATATGAAAGGTTAGGTACAGAACTGTAACACCTAAGATCTCGAAGCACAGAGGTGATATTGTGTACATAGATCACTAGGTGTAGTCAAAGCGTGGTTTCTCATTTTGCATTCTCCAGGTCTGAGCAACTGTTCTTAAAAAAAAAAAAAAAAAAATTCAAATCATATTACTTCTTCTCCTATATTGCCCTGTACTGCAACAGAGGGAACATGAAAGAATAAGAAAGATTAAAAAATGCACTTATTTAAAATTGAAATTGTTAAATATGATACAAAGAACTGAATGTACTGCAGTTATTAAAATGTAAACTAAAGGAAAATATGTAATCAGGTTTTTTTCTGCCAGAAGTTTTAAGGAAAATCAAATGTTTCTGAACACTTTCTCTCCTACCCACTTCAAATAATTGGAAATATAAGATAACTTAGACTTACAAAATCACAGACGTATTCATGCCAGAAGAGCCCTCTCAAGGTCACTTAATTCAATCTCCTGCTCAGAGCAGCACCAACTTAAAAGTTCTATCATGTTGCCCAGAGTTTTAGCCAGTCAAGTTTTAGAAGTCTTCAAGGACTGAAGTTTCACAACTTCTCTATTTCTTAACCATTCTTATGGTGAAAAATTTTCTCCTGATATGCAGCTCAAATTTCCATTGCTGCAATATATGACATTGCCTCTTGTTCTTTTGCTGTGTGCTTCTGAGAAAAGTCATGCTCCATCTTTTCTAACATTCCTTTTAAGTGGAGTTAAGTACTTCAGCTTTCTAGTTGTTCTTTCTGTAGTTGAATTCCTATTTCCAACTACAGATAGTTTGTTGCACCTCACAAGAAAAAAACTAATTATCTTGTATAATCAGTTCACTTTTCACACTTTTGCTTTACTATGGAAGAAAAATTAAGGGTCTTCACATATATGTAAAGCTATATAGTATCTTAAGTAAAATGAGGAAAGATATAGGTTGTAGTAATACATTCAGAAAGAAGTAGTAACATATTCAGAAAGAATTAGAATCCTTTGATTCAAAGACAACTCAATTTATGCTAGTGTTTAATTTTCCTGATACTGTATTTAACAAACTACTGAAAATCTTGTGTATAAACCTTGCAGTCCAGTAAGATGCTGCAAACGGGTAACTCTTCCCCTTTCCTGCTGAGGTAAGTGAACCAGGAAGGTTAACCAAAACTTGGTAAAGCCTCCCAAGTAACTTCTAGGGAGCAGTAGGAAGACAATATAATGACATTGTTGGGGAATACCCTTGGGGAGTCAGCTCTGCAAAGCTGAAGAAATGAAGATTTCAGGAGAGAGTTTGCTGCTATTTTGTTGTCTGCAAGTATGATCCACTCTGTAGTTGAACTGCAAGTTAGTCTGTTTTCCACATCATGAAATCAGAGGAATAAAGACAAATGTAAGACATCATGTAAGGGATTTCTCCAACTGCCAATGTGCACTCTGTTTAAAGTCAGTGTTTGCATACTCACAGTCATGGTTCGTAGTAAAGTCAAGTTAGAAGGGACTTCAGGATACAGCCATCAATCCTCCTGCCTCCATCCAGGCCCAGACACCAACCTGTACTATGGGAAAGCATCTGATGCAAATGATCTCAAGGAGAAAATGAGCAGTTTAGAAATCCACCTACGCTTGACACTCATGCATTAGCAACTTTTCATCACTGAGAAATCCTCCTTTCCCTTGTTGATCTGAGATGTTAGTCCATGATTAGCCGGATACAGCTGACTTTTAGTGGCTGTAGGGCAGCCCATTCTTTCTCTTCTCCTTTTTCATTGGGTGACTCTTATGAGAAGAGGAAGAGGCAGCAATGGTCATAGCACCTACAATCAAAAAAATAGCACCAGTCCTGCATTACTGGTGGAAATAAATGGAAGGGGTAAGAGGAAATACGGAACCTATTTTTCCTCCTACTGTTTCCACTTGTCCATACCATCTTATTTGGCAAAGTTATAAGGACCAACCAGAATTAGATACCTTGCAGTAAGTAGTATTTTTCCACTTGAATATCCCAGCCTTGGCAAGCACGCATCCACCTGTGTGTCTGACTTTCATATACCACTGCTTGGATTGATATCTAGTTGCTCTGAAATCCAGTTTAGATCCATATGCAAATTAGCTGCAATAATGCAAATTACTTCAGGATATGATTTGCATAGCTTGTCACTCATGCTGCTTAAAAAACATGCTGGCTGTGAGTGCTGAACAATTTATGCAGCTAATAGGCTCTGATTTTAAAGGGAGGGCTTGATACCTAGGTGAAGCTGAGGAAAAAAGGAAACAAAAGAAATGGGTAATTCATCTTTAGCATAAGTCAGTTGTAACAAAGCAATGAACTTGGCAACAAGATTGAACTTACACCAGTTATACATTCATTCAACATTACTTTTTGTCCATTAGTATAATTGTTATACTGCTTTTATTCCACATTTACTAATTATTTTTGTAAGGCAGTGGTCATTAGCAGTTAAATGTCAATGTCCTACATACTCTAATACAACAACCTGCAGGATGGTTAATTTTGAACATATTACCTTCCTTGGATGTTGTTTTAACAGATGTCCTGTTAAGATAACAGAGAAATTAAATTAGTTTTCAACTCAAAGCATCTGGTTAACTTTGTAGGTAAATGCCTTTGAGCAGTAAATCTGACCAGGGTTTTCAGATAAATAGCTATCAGAATGTTTTAAGTAAATGACTTTATTTTTTCACTTCTATTACTTAGGGCACATTTGACATGCTTGATCATATATCTAACAGATGAAAATTGAAAATAGTGCTGGCAACCAGCAGTGTTAGGTTATTCAGGGGGTAGTTTCATGGGTAGATACTATTAAGCATGCTTATGGTTTCAGAAAATTTAGTTCTGCAGCAATTTTTAAACCTCAAGATCTTTACCAGCTGGAAGATAACTGATTATAAAATTTAATCTGTTTAATACTGTAGACATAGCATATGGTGAAATATATTTAGATAAAAGTGGAATTTTTCATCTTTTTAATGGTGAAGTAAACTGTGATAGGAAATCATTCAAAGTATGAAAAAATATGATATATGATTGTATATATTTTGCTAATTGTAACAATTTTATCTTTTAAAATCATGGGACATGTTTTATGTTAAGTTTATGAATAAACATACATCTTCATGCTGATTTATATATGCTCAATTTCCCCACAATTTAGTAGCATGATTTAGTACATGAACACATGAAAATAAGTGTAGTGACTGGTTAGATGATAATTTCATATGATGATTTATATATGTGTGTGTATTGTTTAAATAGCATGTATGTTTTACACATATATATATATAGTGTATCTCTGTTATACTATTAAGATTGGTAAGCACTCATTTTAGCATGTACCTCAAAGATGCATATATTATAATTACATGGAGGCTTTCCTATATATCTAAAGGCAGTGCCATGGATGTTTCTGCAAGTCTTTCAAATGTTACAGCCAAGATATTGCAGAAAAATATCCAAATATATGTTTATGAGATTACTTTTTAATATTTATTAATTATATTGCAGTACCATCTAGTGGCCCCATTTTGATATCAGGGTGCCATTATACTATGAGCCCTAGACACACGTAGTATAAGTAAACCTTATCCTGAATGGTTCATTGTCTTAGCATGTGATTCTGTGAGAATGAGAGGTGGAAACCAAAAAATAGTAGACTGCTGTGAGAATTGAAAGCAGTGTCATTGGAATTCTTCTTGAAGTCTGGATTTTCACAGCTTTCTCATCCTATTTTCCCCATGTTTCTCATCTCTGTGAGGACTGATAGTCGAGTGACACAAACCCCTACTTTTGCAACATTTCATGGTCCACTTCAGTGAGGAAAGCACTTCTGCATGCTGTAGTGCACCATTGCTAGCATTTCACCAGTTGTTTAAGGCACTGGAGGAAAAACTGTTGATTTTGCTTAAAATGAAAGATCAGAAGCTAAATTTATTTCTAGTCAGGCAGATGCTCAAAAGATCACAGCTACAGAATGTGTGTTTGCTATGACAGCTGTTCTGGGGGCTCTCTATGCCTCTTATATACAGTACCTTTACTGTGGCTATATGAATCAGCTATGGACAAGGACTGAAGGGGATTTACCATAGTTGAAAGTAGGGGAGTCTGCCAGAGCAACCACCCATCTTTTGTGAAAGTACAAAAACATCCAAAGTATGCTCTGTTTTTTAATTTTCACTGTCTCATGGTGTCAGCCTTGTGTTTCTTTTTTTTTTTTTTTGGAATACCAATTTTGAGATATACCTCGTGCCTGGCAATTTTTTGTTCTTAATATGGATGCAATGGTTAGAATATACTTTCCCCATGTCTACTTTTCCTCTAAATACAAGTATATAGTTGACCTTCTAATTAGAATCTATCAAATAAACTCCATCTTGTGAGCCAGGGATCTACCAGAAATTTCAAGGCAGCACTAAACCCATATGTTTTCTGCAGAGCTTTGTATTACTTGGAATTTCTGAAGGAAATCATTCTGATCCTTATGTCACTAAAAATTATGCCAGTGTTAATCCTGTAGGAAATAGAAATTCTGTATTGCCTTCAGCATCTTTTTATGTATGAATAAGCATTTACTGAACCTGGGAAAGCAATGTGAGCTGTGAAGTACTCTTCATTTTTTGATCCTGTTTAATGTTGAAACCCCATACTCATTTCTCACCACTGCAATGATAGCAATGGGCTCACAGACCATGCACTGAAAATGGCTGTGGTGACTAATCACCTCTTACAGTGGTCCATCATCTCATAGCACTCCATATTTGCAGTTGTTCTGCTGTTGGAGGCTCCCACTCCCATGGTCCTGCCACTTGAACACTCATGATCTATCTCTGGGCTAAAATACACAGGTGTGTCTTAAGGCGCTTTGAGCAGCCACATGAAATATGTTCTTACACAGACACAACTTTGCACTGAAGCAGGTGAGCAGCTCCTACAAAAGGCACTAATAGAAAGCTAAGGAGACAGTAACATGTTTAAACTGTCACAAATATTTCAAAGTGAATGTCTGCCCTAGTCACAAAGCCATGCTATGCTTTCTGCACCACGAGGGAATTTACACTCACTGAATAAATTTCCTTAAACATTTAAACAGGTATTTCAAGAAGCATATTGCAATGAAACTTTTCAAGGTAAAACAGAAATTAATTTTTCCTCCTGTAAAACTACTACCTCAAAACTGTAGAATTATTTTAAATATTAGTAATTTTTTTCGGGTAATTTTCTTCTTTTCTCATTCCAATGAAAAGAATATTTCCAAGCCTGTACTGAAAGGCAGTGATCTGTGGTATATGGATAAGCAAATTAGCTAATGTCAGCTTCAACAACAGTGTAGAATTAGATGATAATTTTTTTATTAATTGTCCATAATAAACAGAAAAAAATATTCTCTCTCATTGATTTCAGGGTTGTCACACAGCATTTGACAGCACACTCACAGCTGGTTTGGTCTTGTTGATTCCGTATTCTCAGAATGAAGCACTAGCTATGAAAAGTATTTGATGTCCTTTTCTAATAAGCCATTGAACTCAATGATTACCTTAGTGAATTTATCCCCAGAGGACAAGTTTACTCTAGTGTTGTTTTCAAAACTTGCTGCTGCTACTTTGATGATAGTAATTATAAGGGGCATCCTCTCTATTCAGGAGTGCTGTAGTATGGTGCCACATCCCACTTATCAGACTACCACCAATACCTGTTTGTGTAGAAATTGGATTCTGTGTTTTGAGGGTAGAATTTGATTGATTGAGTAACCTTATGAATTGAACTAAAGTGTGGTTTATTGTGGGTTTCATGCTAAAAGCCTGTTCTTCAGCAGGCCACAGTGTAACTCAGGCTATTTTTCTTCCACCCTACAACAGTTGGGTAATTCAGCAATAATGAGGTGATCAGTAATGTGCTGTGTCTAAGTATCTCACTGGTATCTTTAAACTGCCAATGAATCCTTTTATAGAAAAGCTGCTGTTTGCAATGCAGAGGGAAAATAAGATCAGAGTGTTCTAAACTATCTGAAGAGCCTTCTCTATGATTTTGAGATATACCTCATTACTCAAATGAAAAAGTAAAAGGGATTAGTTTTGTCAATCTTTTGACCATATCTTAAAAGTGAAAGGCTCTCCTTTCACAGGGTGTCTCATAGAAGGGGTCCTTCTGTGACTTCCAATCAGATGCACAAAGCAGTTCCTCTCTTTCCGTTTTTTATTGGCAATTTTATACTTGTCACTCCTCTCTTTTCCTTCTTCAGCTTATTAAAGCTGAACACTTTTTTTAATCTTGGTTTGCTCACCTCTGGCACATTCCTTTGACACTTAGCACATCCAAAGGTATTCTATCTTGATTTGACAAAACTGGCATGGAGTGTTTTTTATTTGGGAACACAGGGCAACACTGTATTTGACTACATGTCAATTTAGGTATTTTTCTTTAATTGTCATTTACAGAATACACTAATTGTTGTTATTCTTGACTGCCCATTGTAACCTAATGCACTTGATTAACTGTGTCCCACAAATGCTCTTAAATCTCAAGTATAAGACATTTGTCCTGCAACTGCAATCATGCAGATTGATTTGCATCAGGTGGAGAAGTTAAGAAGCTGGAACACATTTATCTTA
Source organism: Orthonyx spaldingii (assembly GCA_013397795.1). Taxonomy (NCBI): domain Eukaryota; kingdom Metazoa; phylum Chordata; class Aves; order Passeriformes; family Orthonychidae; genus Orthonyx; species Orthonyx spaldingii. Next base: position 1,382,052 of record VZTJ01005309.1, read on the forward strand.
AAGTTTGACTTAAAGACATTTTTTTATCCTCATTGGAATGTCAATATGAAATTTGTGTGGGCATATTAGTTCTTTCATATGCTGTGTATGATATCATAATATAATTGTAATGAAATGTTGTTAAACATATTGCTGACAATCTAAGTAATATACAGTATAAAACCTACTTGCACAAGTTTTCGTATACGAATTATGTAAAAATTGATACTGAGGATTATGTCATAACCCTCATGATATAACCATGATAATAGCTGTGAGTATTATCATCTACCCAATTGCACTTAATCCTAGGTGTTCAAATGGCCATGTAAGAAACACTGCCAAGGGCAATACTGAAAGAGATTCCTCCATCGGAACAGCTTCTCCTTAAGCCTAGGGAACTAACCACTCGCTTTTATTGAAAAACAGACATGTACATACATACATGCATACATACATATGTATTAGATCAGTGTTTGCCACTTCCTGTAAAGTATTTCAATCACAAAACTAGTCCCAACTCAGTACAAGGATATACAACATAGGATACTTTGCATAGAATCAGAAATCTTTGGAGCTTCTAATTGTGCATTTCTCGTGGTTGACAAACAATGACAGGGTTAAAGGCATAAGATGTTCCTAAAACTACAACTTCTGGCTGTTGTGTATGCCTTCCTGAATTCTGTAGTTTTAATTTTTAATAAAGGGAAAAGTCATGAGCTCAGACAGCTGTTTGGAAGAAGAGGCTACAGGAGAGCTTAGTAACAACAGGCTATGATACTATATAATTATGTTTTTTCTCTTCATTAGCATATACAACCTGCTACAGGAATGAAAATATAATGATAATTGCCAGACTCTTGGGTTTTCACACTTGGAAATAGTGTAAAGCACAAATCTAAAGTAATAGAGATTCCTTCAAGAAACATCTCTGCCTTCATAGTGAAAGCAGGAGCTTGTAGCAGACCGTGGAGACTTAATTTTGATGTTAAATTTCTGGCAAAACATCTCCAGAAGATAATAGCATTTATTCTCATTCTGGTCTGAAAGTGAAGATGAGTGTGGCACTCGTTTTTTAACTTGTCATTAAAGGATATTTGTCTGTGTCACAGCATGTAGCATTAATGATAGATTCTGCAGAGAAGAGTTGTTGTTATATGAAAAGTCAGTGAAGTCTAAAGTTTATTGAAAAAGCTTACATGGGAAATTTCTTTGATTCCTGTACACATTCTGTTTAGCTTTAGGCAATATTTTCATTTTTTCACAAGCACAGTAATGTCTCCATTAAAGAGAATTTATAAAAAATATGGTTTTTTCTACTGATATCGGTGTGTGCTATATAAGGCAGTACTTCTTTGTTTCCTTTCCTAAAGAATCATGGTTTCAAAGCTGGTAAGCATCAAGTACCATCTCATAGAGGCAGTGCAAAATACTAGAAGAGTACGTGGCAAATTGGTACTAAGTATAGTGTTGTTTCACACATAACTTAGGTCTTTGATAATTCTAAGTCTAAGAATCATTTTCAAATAGTCAAATAATCTTCCTTCTCAACAGAATGTATCCTGATGTGCTGCTATCCTCCCATGCCCATACGACATGCCCCTTTCCCATTTGTAATTCTTCAGTCACTCTTACCTCTTCTTTTTACACTTCCCCTGTTTTCCTGAACACCTGCCTAATGCAGGTGGTGCTGGGCTGAAACGTTCTTTGGAGATCCCTGCTTCTCTGCCTAGACTGCCATCGTAGCTCAGTGGAGACACCTGACTTTTGGAGAGCTGAAGTTAAATGAGCTGAATCCAACTCTAAGTGTTTATCACCCACTGAATTCATGGTACTTAGGCACTAACTGCATAGCTTCCTTTAACACTGAGCTCCTAATATATTTAAAAATCTGGTGGCATGGAGCCTAAATTGCTTTTAAATAGGAATTTAAGTGTTTAGTCTGTTAGTAATTTCTGAAAATGAGGTTTGAGTTTTAACAAAAAATCCTTATCCTTTCTTGAAAATCCTGCATTTATTGATGTGCCTTCAAGGAAAGAAGAAAGAATGGCAATGGTGATGTTTTCATTTATAGACATACTGAAAAACTGCTTCTTGTTTTCAGTTGGAGTTGCATAGTTTATTTGATTCTCCAACTTCATTGATTATAATTTTGTTTCAGAGTAAGGCAGTGATGCTGCACGTGAAATAAATTAAAAACCTCCCTACCATGTCTATGAAATAATGGGAGTCAATTTTGAAAACCTAATAAAAAAACATCATAAGACATGCAAATGAATAATAGGCTTTTAGTTCAGAACATGGAATAGTTGAATTTCAAAAAGTGAAATCCTTAAAAAGACAAATGAAGTAAATTGCATTCTTCAAAGCAAAGAGCAATGTCAAGAATTTGCAGCTTTCTATTGATTGGTACTATAGAAGACACTTATAACAAGAAACATGAAAAGACTGCATGAAAAATTCAAAGCAAAAGATCTGATATGAAGATTTCCAATACTGAGGAAGGGATATATATTCAGTCTCCTGAAAAATTTAAAGCTAAATTTATATTAATGGCTGTTTCTTTTCTGTCGTATTTCTTTTGTGATGGGCTATATGGTACATGTTAGATTAGGTAAAAAGGAGAAAGAGGCAAACTTTTGAATATGTGACTCCTCGAGTGAATAAATATTTTATTTTACTTTTTTAGAATTAAATATCAAACTGCAGAAAGGTAGAACCCCTGTATTTTTTCTACATGGAAAGTCACATGGAACGATGTTAAGTATAAACTCCTTTAGGATTATTTAGTTTATCATTAGAATGAAAAAGAAAAAAGAAAAGCAACAAATATATGTTTATGCATGTGTTAAGCATATTCATATATTTTTGGTATGTTTAGGAAAAAAAAACCACCTATGAGCCCAGAATGTCCTGTCTCTTTTTTAACTCTACTAAGATGATGTTAAATTGCCCAAAACAGAATTATAGAAACATGAAGATAGAGATATCTGTTTATAATATTTGTAATATTTATTGAATGTAGAAATTTATAATATTTAATCTTTCTTTAACACTTGGTTAGCTAAGTGATTTCCTATGAACTAATAAAATTAATTGTGTATAATTACTAAGTAACCTGGTCTTGCATGCATGTAGTCTTTCTAGTATTCAACCACAAGGATTTTACTGACTATCTTGGAGTTTTCCTGAATAAACAGGACAAACATGCCCTCTATTATACCTTCTATATATTAAAGGATATTTGTCATGATGATTCTTCATTTTTCTTCTCTTCTGTTGACAAGGTAGATATTTTTCTTTCACATTTTCTTATAGCTCATATTTTCTATGTTTTTTATTTGTATTGTAGTCTTCTGGATTCTTCCCATATTCTTCTGCAGTCTTTTTAGTATAGAGTATTAAAAAAAAAAAGGCTGTTTCAGTTAGACTTCAGCAGCACCAAGTAAAACTGACCTATCGGACCTTTAGTATTTTATTATAAAACTGTCGTTAAGTGTTACTGAATAAGATTTTCTGGGTTTTGCCCAATGTTGCAGTGTTGGTTTTCATTTCTGAGTTACTGTTACAATCTCCTGCAATTCTGTTTGCCATATTTTACTACCCTTCCAAATGTTGCTTACTTTCATTGTGTCATTCTATCTGATTTCTCCTGCCTACAGGGAGCACTTTGCTCTTTTCTTTTTTGAGTTCACCTTGCTATTCTTCACTTTGCTGAGATTATTTGGGTTGCAGATCTGCCCTCTGCAGCATTTGCTACCCTTTTTCTGCACATTTTAACATAAACAGTGTTAAATTCTATCACCCAAGTCATTAATGAAAATACTAATTGAGTTGAATATGGAGTATTCCGCCTTCCTCTTCAAAACATTTCTCAGCTTAACACCCAATCACTGATGAATACTTTTTTTGTGAACAGTTTTTAAACCAGCTATGGAAGTTGTTCTGGTGACTTACATGCGCTTTGCACTTTCCTTGTGTGTGAGGGACATCATGTAGTCCCATGTCATAAGATGGAATAAATTATGTCCTATCTACTGTTCTACCTCTCCAAAACCACCACAGCCAACTCATGTCACAGAAGAAGGGCAGCGATTTTATTATTAATTGCTCTTGAAAACTCATTTGTTTTTCTGTTTCATAGGTGCACAGGGATTGATGGATTAACAATTTTGTTGCAGAACCTCAGGGTCAATTACCAATTCACATTTCTAAAACTGTAAAAACAATGGCTATCTTTCTGATACTCTGCAACTGCCCCATCAGCTTTCTTTTTTTTTAATTAGTTCTGCCTTTTTTTTCCTTTTTTTTTTTTTTAGTCAGAAACTTCAGGTGAACTCGTGTCACTTTTGAAGTCAATACATGGGGGGTTTCTTTATTCCATTTACTACAATTAGGCCAGGAGCCTCATAGACTCTTCACAGCCTTCTCAAACTGTCAAGTTTCATCCCTAAAAGCATGATGATGTCTTGAGAGTTCTGCACATCAAAAACAATTTCATAATAGAAGAGAAGATTTTAGTTTCATTGAAATGGAAATCATGTTATGGAGCATGCATCATGAAAGCATTCAGTGTCTAAATTGACACCATGTAAGGCATGCAAAGATAATTTCCATCCTCACCAAAATGTTGTTAACTTAGATTTAGTGAAAAAGATGTACTTATCATCATGGAACACAGATAGACATATGAGTAATAGTATGAGTTCTGTTTTGGTTTTTTGCTTTCATATTTCAATGCAATTGGGATATAAAAGATGTGCAAATCTTAGGGGATCTGGATATGTACATGAAGAAGTAAACATTTATTAATCTATTAAATATCATCTGCTCACTGAATAAGCCAGTTATTTAACTGTGGAACAGGAACATGACTTTGTAGTTCAAATGACTTTACTGAATCTTGGGAGATTTAAGTCCACTTTTCAGCTCTGACTCTGATTTCCTGCAAATCACAGCTTTTACCTCTGCTTTTGCTGTCAGTTCTTGCTACTGTAAAACAAAGATGCTTGCACCTGTCTGCACAAAAAGAACATCACCATAGTGAGATTAAACCAGTATTTCTCAAGTTCCTCACAGTGTTAGTGGAGACACCCCATTCTGCTGGTTCACCATGTCTGATCCTGTTCACGTTGTGGAATTACTTGAAGCCTTGATCACAGAAACAGATTCCATTAAGTTCTCTCACATATGAATTTTTCCCTTCCTCAGTACCTCTTCAGCCTACTGCTAATAAGACAACTATTCGACAATACAGTTAATCTTTTTTGTGCTAATGTTTGTGATGACTTTGATTATCATACTTTTATATTCAAATTATTTATTGAACTTTATGGGAAAAAAATCTTTAGTTTAGAAACTCTTCACCGAATGACTGACGGTTTGGTCCAAAATATTTTTCATTTTACTGATTTGATTATTATAATTGGATTAGATGAGTGTGTTTGGCATATTGCATTTCCAAGCATGAAAGTCAATGAAACAATGTTGGCAGTAAATGTGTGGCAGGGTCCTTGTAATGGTCTTTAATCTTTTGCCTGCGCGAAAGATCGGGATCAGATCTGGAAAACAGACCAGGAGAACAGACCAACATTTCAGTCTGGTTTGTATTAAGTAAATGTAGTTGTAACTGCACCTTTTTTTCTTGTTATATTTGTCTTTGATGTTATAGAAGTGATATGAAAAATATTTTTCTAGAAACAGTATACTTACCTACTTAAAGATGAAAACTGGCTCACAATGCAGTCTGCTGGGTTAAATGAATCCTTATATCTATGTTTGATTTCTTTTTTTGTGGCACAGAGAAAATGAGGTAAAGAGAATGATAAACTGAACAAAATTCTGTTAGAATTTCAGTGACAATTGCTTAAAGGTATTAAATTATATTTACTGTAGGAATCATGCAAGCTAAACACTTCTACAATATTCTTAGTTCCTAAAACAAATATTCTGTCTTAAATTATGAAGATCAACAATGATCAATTTAAATAAATACTGATTCACTGAAAGTTTCTGTTTGTCATTTTTTAAGGTGTCGTCGTTTCCTATGGAAACAGTGATTTTCCCTGATAAATACTATGGAAAACCTCTTTGAGTAAAGAAAGTTTAGCAATCATTCCTATGGCATGAAATGAAGTGCAGTTGACTTTTTTTTTTTTTAATAAGATTTTCATGGGAAAAAAGTCTAATTTATGTTTAGATATAGCTTTGTATTTTGAAGTGTTAGAAATAAATTTTTAAATAACAGATATAGAAATCACATCATCTGTAGCTGAACCTGAAGGCAGAGGTATGAACAATCATTTTTAGATTAGAAAAGAGGGGGGATATCATCAGGAAAAAGAATTTAGATATGCAGAATATGATTAAATTCTTCTGGTCCATCTACCTTAATACAGAGGCCTATGCCTCTCTACAAAAATGTGATGGGACCTTTAGCAATCACGAACACTTAAGCATTAAACAATTGATCAGAACTATCAGTAAAGGCAAGTCTATCAGAAAATTGATTATTTTTCAGCCCAATATGGCCTCCACCTACAGCTACCACTTCAGGAGACCTGAGGATTTTCCGTGGGAAAGAACATACAGAGAGTAATGTCATTTCAACGGTGTAAATGTTATCAGATAGAAAGCTGGGGATTTTGCTGTAAAGTTCTCCAAGTAAAATGCTGCTTCTTTCCATTTTGCTAATTTTTTTAAATTAAAATATTATTTGATAATCAGTAAGCAGATTGGCTATGAGAAATAGAAAACAGAATTTCCACAAGGCAAGAATTGGCCAGTGTATCCTAGAAAGATTTGCGCTGACCTTTTGTCCAGCAGAATATTCAGCCCTGCTCAAGCAGAAATGATGAATAAAATAAGGTGACAGAAATACTTGAGTATATCAAGAACTTCAGGCTTGCCAAAGTTAAGAGTCTAGGTAGAATTGCAGAACAATCTCACAATCTTTGTATTTTGCAAAGTAACTGATAGGACAAGTTGACCCTGATGAAAAATACCTCTAGATTACTTGTTACCACTTATGAAGTAGATCTATTATGTGACTAGTTCTTTGAGATCATCAATTCAGCACTGACAAAACAATGTTAAAACTTGCTAGGAAAGGAACAGATCACCAGACAAGTAATGTCATACTACTGACTTAAACCACAGCGAACTCCAGTATGAGCTAATGCAATAAGGTCTGTTCATTTGTAACACAAATAATGTATAAAATTGTTTAAGAAGGAACAGTGATGCTAGATTGGTTTCATGATGGATGAATGACTGTCACAACTTCTTGGTGTAAGGAATATTTTCCTGAAGCATCTTTTTTACGCTTATAATGTCAGGGCTATAGTTTTAGCTCAGGCTATGGTTCCCAAGTGTTTTGATTTTTGGGAAATAGGATGTATTTTGATTTGTTGCTTGTAAATATTGTCCTCTTAAAATAGCAATAAAAAAAATCCTTTGTAAAAAACTAACAGATAAAGACAACTGGACCAAATTATTTAGGAATTTTCTAGTAATTGGATTTTTGCTTGTAGCTGATGAATCGCTCTGCCTGCCTACCCTCCCTCTCCTCTTCTGCTCTAGTAAAGCAGAGAGGAAGACAGTGGTGATAATCCTTCTGGACTGAAATATTTTACACTTATTTGGTAGGTGATAAATGCTTCATTCCAAGGGGATTAGCACAGTGAAGCTCCACTAAGGGAGTGAACGTTTCTGCGTGCACACTATACAATTCAGAGCCTTGTTGAATCAACAGTAATAATACTTTTTCAGTAGGAAGAGCTAATACAGGAGCAGCAACCACATGAAGTTAATTTTTTTTTTTTAATTTTATTATTCTTCTGCAGCTACTATATTGTGAACTTGTTTAATTGTTGGGGGGATTTTTCTTTCACTAGTTCACACTAATCTTTTCAGTTAAATCTTAACTGAGCTAGTAACAAGTATTGCATTTTCTCAGGAAAGGAAGGCAATCTTAGGCAACTTCATGTTTTGAGCCAGATGAAGCATTTGTAATGATCAGCATTACAGCCACCATAAAATGTTAATAAATGTATATCCTAATAAATGCAAAGGGTATAATATTGCAAGTGAAACATATCTACTTTTAGTGGATTCCTATAATTTCTTTAAACATTACAGTTTCATTAAAACCTGTCATTGAAAGAACATGCCTAATTTTCAAGAAAGGCAATTGCAAGAGCATTCTGCATTTCTTACCCAAATCTATGCACATTCAAAAATACTATTGAAAGCATTCAGATTTTTTTCTTACCTTAATGAAAATAATGTAATAAGTAATGAATGCATAAACCAAGAAACTGATTTGATGATTATAAGCTGTTTAAGCTCCCTTCTTCCAGGTATGTCAAATTTATGCTTACAAATTTCTTTTGCTTGGAATTTCTTCAGTCTACATAAAATAACAAGGCAAATAACCTATACTAATGTTGAACCCAAACAATATGAGATTTAATGGTGATATTAAAGGAGTAAAGTGAAATTGTTTTCTGATTTCTTGATTTTTAAGCACAGAATGTAATCAAAATTCTTATGAAAAATGTTAATTTATGGATATCTTATATTTTACTTTGTTTTTCTGCCATGTGCTATACATAGTTATGTCCTAATGCACAATCAGAAGGCTGCAGCGGAACACCAGGAAAAAAAGAACACATTAACCCATCTAATGCTAGATATTTCTACTACCAGATGGTATCACATGAATGATTTTAAATTGTGAGCTTTATACTAGAGCTGAGCGCTCCATCTGTGACAGATTAGCTCCCCAAGTTAAGAGTACTGCTTTCAGTACATTTCCCTACTAGAGACTGAATGCACTACCTTTAAAAAACTGTGCTTGGAGCATAATGATGTTTACTTTGAAACACCATTTTAAGACAGTGTCCAGTGAATTGATGCCAACAGATTGAGCCATGCTTGCTCCCACTTGAAGATTGCTTGTCTTTGTAGTATTTATACAGGTTATTGCCATTCATGATCTCAGTATTGAAAGTGTTGGGGAAAAGTGTTGCATTTTATTTCCCAACAACAACATAGGATTGCAGACTAAGGATATGGAGCCACATTGCTGATAAGTGATGTAGTAGAGAAGATGAAAGAATGATAGGCCAGAGCAATAGAGAGCATCAGTTTGGATGTGAAACGATTGGTAGGAATCTTGAGATATCTTCCCTTCAATATAGAGATACCTTCCCTTCACCAGTTCCTTTTGCAGGTTTTGTTTCTAACGACCTACAGTGTACAAAGCACTCAGACTATATATACTCTGTAAGCTGGTTTAGGAGAAATTTCAATGTATCTTTATGATTTCATGGAAATGTTAAAAAAAAACTCCAAACAAACTAATGAAGGTAGAATTCTGAAAACAGTGAATTAAGAGTCTTTTCTGTCTTCAGAACCTTAACATTAATTACACAGCTTAAATCATAGTCACTGCATTTAAAATAAGTATTAAACTAAGAGAAGAAAATCCTAATAAGTCACACTACTGTATTTTTCTGAAGAACATGTCATTTTTACTATTTGAAAAAAGGTACCAGTGATGACTAATTAGATCTTGAATTTAATGGTAAAATATTGTAATTTTTTTGAGTCAGCATATATAAAAAGCCATCAAAAACTTCATTTACAGGTCTTGGCTTAGAATAGGCCATTTCACTGCTTTTTAGGCTTTCCAATATGCAATGCACTTATGATGGGAGAAGATAAAATGATGCCTCCTCTGCGGATTTAGGCTATAAGATTTAAATGCTGCAGTAACTGGAAAAACTATCTGCATCTTAGTGGTAATTGTTAGTAATTTGTTGGACTGCTAAAAATCTTTTTGACATATGTAAAATAGAACAATAAAATTTTTGTAAGCTAATGGTGCAACACTAAAAACATCTAGATGTTGTCAGAGAACTGATTTGATGGTTAACACCAAAATTTTTCTTTTTCATAGAATGTAAGATTTTAGCACTTCAGACATAAATAACACTGGTGGCAATAAAAATTCACAGTACTGGGAAGTCCATTGAATATATTTTCATGTAGATGAAATATTATGTGAATTTCTACTTTCAGATTTCTGCATTTAAAATGGCAACTTTTTCTTTTTAACATAGGATGATATCTCATAGCCAAAAGTAGAATTTAGTCATCAGCCTAAGGAGCGGGGGAATGTTTAGTGGAATTAGTCAAAGTCTTCTTTAACAAGTCATGTAATAAAGAGTTTACATGTTTCACCTCTTGTCTTAAGGCACATTTCTAAGTAGGTCAAAGAATGGATATAGGATTCTGGATATGGGTTGTTTGTTTGCGTGAGAATGATGAGGGTTGTGCAAGGGGTGACTTCTGCAGTTCACATATAAGCACATATTGATGTATAAAATATTCTATGCAGAAAAGCAAAAATATAAATAATATTTTACTTCAACAAGTCTGATATTTTGGGGTATTCCTGTTTTATTGACAAAATTGTTTTATGTTCCTTTTCTGTTGCCTCATTGCACTGTTGGTACAAATAGGTGAACAGGAAGAAGGGGATTTAAGTATTTTCCTTGTCTAATCATTGGTATTGTTTAGCGAATTATACCTTTAAAATTCTGTGAATATTATTAGACACTGGTCTTGAGACACATTTACTGACAGCTGGGAGTTGTAAAGGACATAAATTACCTCAACACATCTTTGCTTGTGTAGTGACATGATAAAAAAATGAACTGTTTCTCTTCAGATTCTATACTGAATTTTGTGTTCCTTTATTCTTTTATCTAGAAAACATTTAGAAAAATTAAAATTGGAGCTACATATTTAGTCTTTTGTAATTCTAGGATCACATATTGAGAGTTGTAGTAGATATGTACAGATCTCTTGTAGCACATTTTTTTGTTGAAATACATTAGTGTTCCCTTTTTGCCTTGAGGACCATAGAAAACAATGAAGCTTTCATTAGAATATGAGGTCACGTTTTTATTTCTGAGGACAAAAATTGTGATTATTAAGAAAGCTACTTAAAAAACACCTTTTTCTTATGCTTTTCAAGGGTTGCAGACGTAAATTTAAATTCAGAATATTCTCAGTAATTATAATGCAATAAGTGTAACAATATTGCGAGCAGTCACCTGCTTTTGAAAATTTTAGTATGTGAAAGGAAAGGAAGTTAAGGAAAAAAGGGAGTTGAAAAGTACCTTGGGTGCTGTACAATAAGAGCTATAAAATTATTTTAAATGAGAGGGAAATAGGTTTTTATTGTTACTGTAAAGATAATACAATTAAGTGACCCAGTTTAAAAATAATGTGACTTACCTTAACAAAAATATGAGATTCATGGATTTGTGGTGCTTTTTAATGGGAAAATCTTTTCATTTGGCCCTGCTTTGCATCATCATATACATTGTATGTCAGAAAAAAATCATTAGAATGGTAGCTCCTACTGAGGAAGAAAATAGACTCATATTTTGTGGGGAAATAGTAAAAGGGTCAAAGGTATTTCTTGGAATGTTAGGGCAATTTTGCTTTTACACTTGCTACATACTTTTCTGGTTAAAATTACATACTTGTAAGCGGAGAGGTAAGTAATCCATTTTAAGACTGTGAGAGCCTTTTATGATCCTGTGGTTTGATCTTTTGAATAACACAGTCCTTTGAATTTCACTGAGTAATTTTTCAGATTCTGATGGAGCTTACCTTATAGAAAGAAACTCATTGTAGTCTACAAAGATTTAAAGTGATGGAAAATCCATTGTCCTCTGTTTTATTGAGTAGGTATCTCTGGGGTTAAAACCATGCTCCTATCTCATCTGAATTTATTTGGCTTCTGCTTTCATCCTGTGTATCTTGTTATACCTTTGCCTGCAAAACTCAATGTCTTGTCAGAAATTTTATGTTCATATTTATATTGTCTTCCTCCTTGTACAACTTGTCCTGTATCATTACCAAGTTTCAACTATAAAATTACTGCTATTAAATGACTAAGCTGTTATATGGATTAAAATTCTTAAATTTCTCACTGTAATTCAGACTTTCCAGGTCCAGAATAACTTTTTGAGCTCTTCACAGAACTCTTTTTACATTTCCAATTTCCATTCGAAAGTGAGACATGAGAACTCTTTCCCCATAGTGGTCTCATCAATTTAAAGAACAGGATAAAAAAAAAAGTCTAGTTCAAGCATACACATCCTACGTCTATGTTCAGGGATTTCTATTTTCTTCATTATTTGATTCTGAGAATTCTAGTTCATTGTTCTCAAACTCTTTTCTGAGAATGATTTTCCTTTTCTCTGTATTGGAGAAAGATGGATTCCATGGGTGGACTACTAGATGGATAAGAAAATGTTTGGATGGGTACATGAATGGCTCAAAGTCCTAATGGACATCACTGACAAGTGGCATTCCTCAGGGGACCAGTGCTAAATAATATCTTTATCAATGACATAAATGAAGGGGTTGTGTGCACCCTCAACAAATTTGCAGATGACACCAAGAAGAGCAGTGTTGTCGACACACCTGAAGGACAGGATGCCATCCAGAGTGCCCTGGACACTCTGGAGAAGTGGGCCCGTGGGAACCTCATGGTTTAACAAGGCCAAGTGTAAGGTGATGCACCTGGGGTAAGGCAACCCTGGTATCAACACAGGCTGTGGGATGAGCAGATGAAGAGCAGCCCTGCCGAGAAGGACCTGGGGGTGCTGGTGGATGAGAAGCTGGACATGACCCAACAATGCGCACTCATAGCCCAGAAAACAAGTGGTGTCCTAGGCTGCATTCAAAGCAGCATGGGCAGCAGGGTGAAGGAGGGGATTTGGCCCCTCTGCTCTGGTGAGATCCCACCTGTAGTGCTGCATCCAGGTCGGGGTCCCCAGCAGAGGAAGGATGTGGACTTGCTGGAGTACGTCCAGAGGAGGCCACAAAATTGATTAGAGGGATGGAACATCTCTCCTATGAGGAAACGCTGAAAGAATTGGGTTTGTTCAGCCTGGAGAAGAGATGTCTTCCGGATGACTATATAGCAGCCATCCAGTATCTGAAGAAAGATGGGATAGACTATTTACAAGAACATCTAGTGACATGGGAGATGAAAATGGGAGATGGTTTCAAACTGAAAGAGAGTAGGTTAAATTCAATTTTAGGGAGAAATTCTTTTCTGTGAGGATGATGAGACACTGGAACAGGTTGCCCAGAGAGGTTACAGCAACCTCCTCCCTGGAAATGTTCAAGGTCAGGTTGGATGGAGCTCTGAGCAATCTGGTCTGGTGGAAGGTACTGCTACCCATGGGAGAGGTACTAGAACTGGGTGATCTTTAAGGCCCCTTCCAATTCCAACCATTCAATGATTTATGATTCTATGATTGCAGAATTCAGGCATGCATCAGAAAATCTGTGATGTGTGTTCTTTCTTCCTCGTTCTAAGATATTAAAATGTATTATTTTGAAAATCTACCTTACGCTGTAATTCAGGTATATGTATAGCAATGTCTACTCCTCATGAGTATTCATAATTCTACCATTTTTTAATCAACTGCAAATTTTTGCTAACATGAATGTGCAAATTCTGGAATAATGAATATTATATAGATAAAGATCTTTGCACTAGCCCACTAAAAATTTTGTTTTGCATAATGGTTCCCAATTAACCACTGCTTTCTGAGATTAGCCAGTTAACAAGCTTTTCAAAGGCTTATTGTGTGCTACAGGGAATTTTGCGTAGTGTTAATTTTTAATCTAAATGTTGTGCAGACACTGCCCTTACAGAAGTCATATTATGTCAACACACTTTCCTCTGTGAACTGAACTTGTCACCTCATCAAAAGTTCTGATGAGATCTGTTTTCCATAAAACTGTGCTGATTGACACTAATTATGCCACCATCCTTTATTTCTTTAGTACTTTTATGTTGCATCAGCTTTTCTGCGACTTTGCCAAGAATGGAAGTTCAGCTAAGCAGACTATAATTATTTGGGTCATCTCATTTACCCTTTACAAAATATGCTACAATAAACAATTACAGGTCTTTTCCCTTTCCATTATGTTTTACAAATGTAGCCTAAGTTCTCCACACAGAATGGAAAGTACAGTTTTGTGTAGTATGTCCTTGAAAAGGATTCAGATTGCAGGCCATGGAACAGCCTATCTGACACAGAGCAGAACACCTGCAATATGTATGCAAAGGCTCAATATCGCTTTTCTCATGACAGAGTGCATACTGATGATGCTACTGGAAAGGTTACAACCTCCTTAATCTCTTCCCTGCTCCATTAAGTTGTTCCATATCTCAGATAACATCTTTCAGTGGTATGTCTTCAAAGCCTTTGTCATAGTTCAGTACCGCTGTCTTGTCAGTTGTGACAGGACATCAAAAAATGCATGTCCCAGAGAAACTATGAAGATGGATCAAGATCACTACACAGCATATGTTATTTTCAATGGTGAAGGTTCAGACAGACTTAATTTTATTTAGAAAATAAAACATTTATCAATTATGGATCTATAGTTCTAAGTCTCATCATCTTTATGTAGTTATAATCTCAGGGCCAGATGCTCAACCAGGGTAGAGCAGTGTCAACAGGCAATGCTCCTTCAAATGCCGTGATGTCACTATGATTTCCACAGCAGCTGAGAAGCCATCTTCATTCTGAAATGGCATTAACAGAGTATTTTGCTTTTACTCCTGAAGAATAGCTACAAGAGTTGCATGGCATTACCAAAAACCTTTCTGATGTCTTTAAGTATTTAGTGTGCATTTGGACAATTTCCAGGTTTTTTTCAGATTAATATATCAAAAGGTTCCCTGTGAAGTCATATGAAAGAATTAACCCAGAAAAGTAGTACAATTAGAAAAATAATGCTTTGGGAAAATATTTAATATTTTCATGCCTGCTCTTGCCCTTTCAGAGGTGCACTTCTGGGAGAAAAAAGCTTAATTGCTCCACTTTACAAACCCAGTCTTCTCTTATGCAATAAATGGGGTTGGCATATACAAAGGAAGTATCTATGATTTGTAGTGTTATTTTACTAGCTAATCAGATAGACATTTTGTTGCCAATTTGATCTTGGAAAATAATGGAAGGACTGAGTGGTTTTGAAATGTGCCAACAAAAAATAGTATGCTGGAAGTCCTTTTATTTTGAGCTGGCACTGCAATCCATCAAGCATCAGCAGAACTCTAGAGGGATTGAAACTACAGTACAATAACCCTGGTTTCTGTGTGGAAGAAAAAAAGTGTAACCAAAATCTATTTGATTATACATATTTATAAAAGTGTGTTAAAATGTATAAGAAGCATAAATAAATTTTGAAGAAAGTAAAATATTATCTGCATACTATGCCACAGTTGAGAATTCATAGCAAATGTCATCTTGAGCAACTACTAACAAATGTTCCTGCACATGTACATGTATGAAGACTAATTTTGCAGATGAAAGTGCTGCCATTTAAAACTTTTCTTTGGAATTATATGAAATAACATGGAATAGTTTATATTTTTATGTAGTTCACATTGCACTGCAAGGAGTCTATCAAACATTTCTGATCCAGAATTCTCTGAAGGATATTTTGTTTTAGGAAATTTCTAATGCCTATTAGGAATCAAGGAGGTTACTTTCTTTGGATGTTTATGTAAGTTTGCTTCCAAGAAGCAAAACAAATTTAAAAACCTCCCACTTATTCTGGAAGCAATATATTTAGGTTTGATTCCATGACCTGGGAAAGGCTCAGATACTGTGCTTTCAAAAATGGTACTGCAATCGGTTTGCAAATTCCTCAAAATAGGTTTGAGGTCTCTTTTTTTAAAGTTATTTCACTAAATATTAATTTAGTATTTTTTTCTACTAAACTGTCATAGTTTTTGGTATGAATATAATTGTCTGGTCTTGAACAACATTGACTTATCTGTGATCTGTAAAGAACATAGGTATTATCTGTGTATTATGTTAGTGTCTGTGAAAAGCATATATATGTGTTATCTGTGATATGGGCTAAAGTAACTTGAAGTTTAATTAAGACTGATAAATTTGAATCATAATGACTCTTCTTCCAAGGTATTAAAATTTATGATTAAAGAATCCTGCTCAGTTTCCTGAATCTGAGATACAAATTTTCTTTAGCTCATTAATTGCAAAACATCATAACACATGTGATGGAGAAATTCAGTTTCTAAATTATAAAATGTCTAAAAGTAATTGAATTTCACCTTTTTTAAAATAAATGTATTATACTGGTCAGTCTTTAGAGAAGTTCTAATTAACTCCCACCTTTAGCTGAGACCTACTTGCAGTTACCCTGTTTATAGGTTATGTTTGCCTACTTCCATCTAGAATTAATCTGTACTTAGTAGTGCTTATTTTTGGCCAGAGGCTGTTGTGAATCCTTAGTAGTAGACCTCAATGTGATGTCTTTTTTCCTGTTAAGTGTGCTTTGCATTTCAATGGACAGTTTCATGTTTTGAAGACAACTATTTAACCTGTAAAGGCAAACACGGTCTCATCCTGGTTTCATCACTTGAAACTGTACCTCTCTGTTCTCCATGGAAACTGCATGCCATAAAAATCTGCTTTTGTATCAGTACTATTAACGTATTATCTTTTAATTATGATCTTATGAAGATGACAGAGATTTGTCTGCAAATAACATCAAAGAATCAAGTTCATAAGGTGATGAGGTGATATATGAATTATGGGATGCTTTTTTTTTTTGAACCTTAGTTTTACTCAGCTTTCTTTGACTATTTTTTCATTTGATTGTGCTGCAAACTTTGGGCATTATTTTCCTGGTGTTGGCTAGGATAATTTTCTTCTTAATAGCTGGCACAGGGCTTTTTTTTGATTTATCATAAGAATAATGTTAATAACACACTGGTGTAGTTGTTGCTGTGTAGCCCTTATTCTAAATTGAGGACTTTTCAATTTCCCATGCTCTACCAGTGAATAGCCAGGGCAGTAGACTCAGACTGTCCAAAGAGTTATTTTGCATCATGGAATGTCATGTCCAGGATACAAAATGAGGTTAGGACAGGTAGGACTGTTGTGGCTTAACCCCAACAGGCAGCTAAGTACCATGCAGCCACTTACTTTCCACAGCAGAATGAGGAGGAGATAAGAAAAAAAAGGTAAAATTCATTGGTTGGGATAAAGATGGTTTAATAATTGAAACAAAACTTTTCTACTACTAATGATAATAATACTAACACTAATAATAATAATAGTAACAAAAATGAGAGATGGAGAGAAGAATAGACCACCCAAAAGACGAGTGATGCACAATGCAATTTCTCACCACCTACTGACTGATGCCCAGCCTGGCCCCAAGCAATCAGCCCCTCCCAGCCAACTTCCCCCAGCTCAACAGAAAATTCACCGTGGATTAAGTATTGTATGTCAACGCAGAAAAGAGACAGAAGACTCTTGCATATTTTCCATTCTTTCCTGTAAGACTAGTTTCTCTGAAGTAGACTAGCTTTTCTTGAATCTCATTTATTTTCATTAGTGGTGGTTGGAAAAACTGATAAAAAGCTTCATTACCAAAACTAATGGCATAAAAATTGCCCACAAAAGATTAAAAAGAAGGCCTATAAGTGGAGTAATTATCATAAGCTGCTGTGCTCATATATGTCAAAATAATTAGTCCAGTTTTTATAGTTATAGTTTTGAAGAGCAAAAAGATGTGTTTGTTTGCTTTTTTATTGATGAAAATTAGGAGTGCTTTTCCTCCGTACTTTCCTTTCTGTAGAAATCCAGTGTTTAGAAGGTATTCTAGAGTCTTGACAGCATTATTACATAATAGGTGTGGAGGAATTGAAACTTAATTAGTTAATATAACATTTTTTTTTCTTATTCAGATTTCAGTCATATCTGCTTAACAATTTTGGAGGAAAGGTGAAGATTAATCATGTCCCTTAGCTTCATATCTAAGGATAGGAAAACATGTCACAGAGTTTTGAGGGAAGAGAAGAGTAAAAACACTGATGAAATTAAAAAAAATAAAAGAAAAAAGATCACAAATAGTTGAGGAAAATGGTAGATGAACAGGCAGTTTTTTCACTGGTAAAAATTTAAGTATTTTTTTTCCTTTTATTCCTTCCCACATTTTATTGTTTAGGATCAGTTTCTAGCTGTTGGAATGTGGTTTATCATATTTTGTTATACTGTTGTGTCATAGACTCAATTATTTTCACTTTTGGAAGGTAGAAAGGGAAAGTGCAAGGAAAGCAGGAGAAACACCCTCAGTGCTCATTGTCAGTGAGAGGTCTCTATTCCTGAGCTCATCTGGGATCCATTTCTGAAGAAAATTTACAGGGATGGATGGAGACTTATTACTTTTACTGAATCTTGTGTAGAATAGAAAGAAGGACTTCAGTTGTCTTTAATTTTTAATGTTCACTGGAAAGTAGGGGTGTTGGGGTAGCTGAGCCCATCCTGGGACGTTGGTGGGACAGCTCTGCTCTATGAAACCACCCCTTGGAAAGCAAATGGTCTCTCCCTAGGTTCCCTTACCTGGATATGTTAATGCTCCTATATTCATTAACCTTAACTTGTCCCCCTAACCCTAT